>JALPQI010030598.1:0-53000 GCA_025490895.1 Thaumatotibia leucotreta | reverse complement strand
TATGTTGCAACAGTTGGAAACTCAAATTAATTTAAGCTAAACTTAATTGTTATTAAATATTAAAAATACAGTTTATAAATAAATATAAGATATAGTTAACAAGACAGATAACATAACAGTATTGTATAAGTAAGGGAGACTGTTTCTGCCAACAAACTGTCTTACAGTTTGGCGGAGGGTATGTAGATTGTAACAAGCTGTTATTTTTTTCATGAATAAACGTTTTTATTATTATTATCTCCTTGAGGATCACGGGCTTACAAATCCCGGTTTTTTGATAGGCTTGCGCGGGGATATAGATCCAACACGTAGAGGCCCTTTGGAGAAATTTGTTGTGTTGTACACCTGCTGCAACCCATTCACGGGCACAAATACATATCCGTAAACCGGTCCCAGCAGGCGCATAGAGACTATTGAGAAGGAATGGAAAAGACTAATGGGCTATGGTGATGGAGGATGGATGGATCAGAAATGGAACTATAGAAAAGAGGTCCGGACACCTGCCATAACAATGATTTCTCTTTGCTATCGAGGCAGGCGGTGACTTGCCGCCGACTAGATGGGCCCCCGTAAATGCCGTCACAAGAGACAGCCAGGGGCAACACCGGTGTAGGCGGCTCAAGAGTGTAGAGAGGTGTACACCGCTTTCTGCGCAGTGGCTTGACAGCCGCTGCACCAACTCGCGACTTATGCAAATTTACACTTCCACCCCTGGAGCATATAGCTCTGACGACTCCTCTCTGGACGGCCAGTTAAGGCAAGCCAGAGCTGAGAGTCCTACGGGTCCCCTTGGGGTTCCACTCCGACCGACGAAGACACGCCGGAGGCGGGGACCCTGACCGACTCTCGGGAGCACTCGGGTCCGTGGGGTCGTTACTCCCCAACAGCTCGCCACAAGCTGCCCTGCGGCGTTATTATTATTATTCACTTTATTGATCTTTCTTCCTGGGTTAGGCATTTTATAATATGATTATAAAAGTAAAATACAATACAACATACAAAAACAATACAAAACATATAAACACATTATAAAAAACCTAACCTAGAGGGCCGCCGGCAGCGGAGCGGGCCCAAGCTGCCGGTGGTTAGGGCTACAGGGAGAGGAACCGCCGGACTATGCGCGCCGTGTCCAGGATTACCGCCTTCTGCATCTGACCCTTGATCCAACCACCTAGCGAGAGCCTCTTGAGGTGTTGATCGAGACTCTTCGCTATGAGACCGTTCGCAGAAACAACTATCGGTACAATGATCGCCGAATCAACCTCCCACATGTCGGTAACCTCGTGAGCCAAGTCAAGGTATTTACTGGCTTTGTCCTTCTCGGCCTTCACGAGGTTCTCGTCATGGGGGATGGTGATGTCGATGAGCATTGCCCGGCGTTGCGATCGATCTATCAGCACGATATCAGGCTTATTGGCTACAATAGTCCTGTCCGTGATGATAGATCGATCCCAATAGAGCGTGGCACGACCATTCTCGAGAACTGCCGCAGGTGTGTACTTATAGTACGGCACTTCGAAGCCCACAAGGCCGTATTGAAGAGCAAGCTGCTGGTGTATAATCCTGGCTACGAGGTTGTGTCTGTGCAAGTACTCGGTGTTAGCAATCTGAGAACAACCGGAAATAATATGCCTGAGTGACTCACCGGGACGGCGGCATGCCCGACAGATGTCGACCGTACCGTCCTTCAGGATATATTTCCGGTAGTTATTCGTCATGATAACCTCGTCAGCAATTGCACAGGCAAACCCTCGGTTTCTCCGAATAGGTCCCCGAATCGTAGCCAGTTTACCGACGCGAGCAGATCTACATCAGGTCCCGTGAGGGCTTTGTAGAACCGCCCGTGTAGCTCCTTGCTCTTCCATACCGCCTTGCGATCCTCGGTGCTTAGTACCACAGGTTTGCGCCAGTTCTCTTTTGCCAAGGAGAGCGGCGTGAGGTTCCGATCTACTGCCACCACATCTCGATGCATCCCGCACTCATTGTTAAGAAAATAGCTTCTAAGATTGTACACCTCACGGTTGTGGAGGTTTTTGGCATTTAAGAAGCCGCGACCCCCACATTTCCGCGGGATGTACAATCTCATAACTGATGAGCGCGGGTGTAGCATTCGATGTGTGGTGAGCAGTGTACGGACCCTTCGATCCAGGGCGTCCAGCTCGGTCTGAGTCCACCTTAGTACGCCAAAGGAGTATATGAGTATGGGCATTACCCAGGCGTTGAAGGCGCGCACTTTGTTGCCTCCTGACAAAAGACTGTTAAGTACTTTTGTGAGCCGGCTGAAAAAGCGCTCCTTCATCGCCTGTCTAATTCCCATATCTTCAATACCCAAAGACTGTGACATACCAAGGTATTTATAGGTTTCTGCTTCCGAGATAGATCTGAACGACATTGTCTCAGAAAGCTGTAAATTTGTTGAATTTACTACTTTCCCCCGCTGCACACGCATAACCGCACACTTATCGACACCAAACTCCATTTTGATGGCACTACTGAAAACTTCTGTGGTTCGCAGTAGTTCCAACAAGTCTTGGCTATTTGGCGCAAATAATTTGAGATCATCCATGTACAGAAGGTGAGAAATGACTTCACCCTCTCTCCGAAGCCGGCAACCTAGTCCTGAATCCTTCAGCAAAGTACTGAGGGGATTCAGAGCTAGGCAGAACCACAAGGGACTCAGACTGTCACCCTGGAATATTCCTCGCTCGATCCTTATGAAGTCCTGCGGGCCAGAGGGGCCATCCCCGCCTCCTGGTTGACGAAGGACTGTGGTCCACTGCCTCATACACGCGCCGAGAAAGGATCTTAAAGTTGCATTAACTTTATACAGCTCCAAGACCCTTTCCAGCCATGAATGAGGCACCGAATCATAGGCCTTCTTGTAGTCAATCCAAGCGGCGGAGAGGGCCCCTTTGTTACGCCAGACTTGCTGGCAAATGGTCATGTCGATGAGGAGGAGCTCTTTAGTACCACGGGACCCAACCCTACATCCATTATTATTATTATTATTATTAAAAAAAAAATCATACTTTGTGGCGCACAATTTTTGTACGGCACTGTGCGTTTTCTTATTATTTTTCATGGATCTATCGGTGGTAAGAATGCCGTACAAAAATATATGACCAAAATGTACTCACTCTACCTGTACTTTTAAACTCTCACCAGGAGTCAGTTGGACAGCTTACAAGTGACGGCATAGTGCTGAATCTTATTATTTTATGCTCTTATATCGTTCTAGATAGGTCACCTGGTGGTTCAAATGACCCATATTTTTTTCAGCATGGGCCGCTAGTCTATAAGTACAAGCGTTTTGAACACTTTTTTTTTTCAAAGTCCTATTCAACAATACCCCACACAAAATAAAATAATCATCCCCATTTTACTACTAGGGGAAGTACCGAGTATCAAATTGCAAATTTCTAGTACTAACGGACACTGGAAGTGGTAGAAACATTGTAAAAGAAGGCTCATAAGATAGGCAATTGTTTTAAAAGAAATCCGGGCATATCTATTCGAGATGTTGCAAAAAAGTGTCCAAGTACTGTGTAGAAAAAATTCAATGGTACGAAGGCCTAAAACATATAAATCTGTAGTCAGACCTAATAGATCCGAAGAACAAGAAAAGTAGGCTAAACCGCGATGCAGGAAATTGTAGGACAATACGAAAGTACGGAATATACAATACAAACACATAAACGAGGTACACATAAAAGGTTTCATTAAATTCAGTTTTTATTTTTAGACATTACAAAAAAATATGAACGACCAGATTTTTTTCGTACCCACACATTATATCCGTAAAAAAATTCTTAAGTCTGTCTTTAGTTATTTGGCTTTCCTTTTTTCGTATCCTTGGCGTTACTCCAGATGCCATTAAAAAGTTACCATTTCTTTCCTTGCGTCTTTGTTATAAAAATAGGGAAGAGAAATGACAATATCTTCTAACGTCCCAAGTACGGCTGTATAATGTTCTCAAAGCATGTAGGAGTCAGGAGTTTTTCACCAAAGCTATGTCATGTGAACCCAATCATATTTTTTGTTCTGCATGTGCTATGAATGTGTAGATGTGATGGAGTGATATCAAAATATTATAATAAATATGTGCATAGTATGATTGGTAGGAAGGAACCCTGAGCTTTAAGTAGTTTCAATATTTGCAACAACGATCGAACAACACCGGATCATTGTAAACTAGCTTTGAATCAGTAATTCATGATCTGGGTCCAAAGTATTACTTCGAAATATTACTTTGTTATTTGTTTTTATCATATTTATTTTACATAATAAGTACCTACATTTAGATAAGTTTTACTTAAAATTAGAGAAACAAATGTATCCATTCAAAATAACTCCGCGCGCAATGTAGAGCAACACACTCAAGTTAAATCCTCGTTGACAGCTATTTTCAAAAGCAGATGACTTAACTACCATAACAATTTTAACTTATGTTTAAACCTACCATTGCTGCTCCATAACCTTTTAAAAAAACTGTGGTGTCATAATTCAGTGTATCTTTACAAAAACCTCGTGATCCATGATTACACTAATAAATCCTATGCGTGGTTTAATTTAACGTCCGTATTAGATTTACACACTGTATTATGTATGTTCCGGTAAGTATCTAAAATAGGTAAAACATTTAATTTGCGGATTTGTATTTATCGCAGTGAACATATTTAATACATACCCATACCTAACATATGTTTTTACTTTGGTATTTAATTTAATGCAAACGCCAAGAAATCAAACAGTCCAAAAGATCTTCTATCACAATACTAATAACATTATTTCTTTGAATGTTCTAAAGGTATCCTATGTATCTACCTATACATTTATAGCGTCCGCGTCCTATACAAAAATACTCGTATTGAAATGAAACATAATGTAATGGATTAGTATCTTTGTATCTTACAAAATAAGAGGTAGGCGTTCAATCTGATAAAACACAATAGGTAACAAGGTAAACCCTGCCCTTTGCATGATCTAAAATTTTACAGTCAAAAATTATATGGGCGGACATGTATGGAATAAATTTGAGTATCATACTTCTTTTTTAATAAAAAGATTGTTACACATACATACTTTATAATATTAAGTTTGTTAGGTCTCTAATTATTAAGTATAAAGAAAATATTCTAGTAGCTAATATGCATAACATCTATCGGTCTAATGATTGTTATGTCTAAATTATACAGTCCTAAATTTTCAAAAGAATACAGATATGGATTCGCTGTTTGGTTAGAAATGTGACTGTTGCTATCAGAAAACTAGATTAGGTTAGGTTAAATTAAAACTGAGACCACCTCAGATCCCAGTCGCTGTCAAAAAACTACAGAAAACTTTGAATTTCGGTCCTAATAAATAATATACCTATGCGTCAGACCGTCGCCCATCTGGACTAATCCGGGATTAATTCATGTTCCGAAATAAACAGTCGTTTTCGTAAACGAATAAGGTTTTCATTTAATGTGTGCATACTTTCCAGCCGCTCAGCGGTTTTTAGGGCTTATTTTTAATTTTTCTACTGTACTATGAAGTACCAATTGAATTATTATGAAAAGTGACCAAGACGAAAAAATTCAAAACAACATAAAAAAATGGGCAATAAAATATAACATTTCTCATGATGCTCTAAAAGAATTGTCCGCTGTTGTAAATCAACGACTACCAGCGATTTCATCAAAAGATCCGAGGTCAATTTTAAATACAAGTGCTCAAATTTATATAATCTACATGCATGGGGTCAGGGAAATACTGGCTGGCATAATGGATTGAAAAAGTGTCTGAACGAATGCGCATCACAACTGCTCGACGTAAATAAAATTGTATTAAACATCAATATAGATCATTGATTTAAGTAAAAGGGGTAGATAAATATGGTACCAGGCGCACGAAAGTGTGCCATCGAATACAGGTCCCGGGACCTGTTTTGAATTAGTCGTGTGATGGCAGCCCATGTGTCAACAGCTTGTCAAGATCCAAAATCTCTGTAACGAATATTGGCTTAAAAGCGATAATCATGCCGTGCTGTGCATTTTTTCAGTGCTTTAACAGCTCAAAGCATAAAAACAAAACTCACGGAATCACTTTTCATGCGTAAGTACTGTTTATAATTTAATAATACAGTGTGTGTCTTTGATAACGACATTGCTTTTAAGTGGTGAAAGTATAAGTCTTAATGAACTGAAATTAGCATATTTAGTTAAAGTATTAAAACATTTTTTTTTCATACAAATTAATTCAGCACGCAATGTATCAGTAATAACTAATAAATTAAACCTAACAATGGACATACGATTGCATTGAAATCTCGCTCTTAGTGACATCTTGACAATTACAATTAGGTAGGTATTTACATCCTACATGTCGGTGACACTTTTCGTTGCAAGTCCGTCAAAAATCATGAGCCTTGTTCATAAGAAAAGGACTTAACAGCCCAGGGTGCCTAGCCAAGTTGCCAATCGCTATCGCTCAGTAGCGTATTGTAGTTTTCCGTCTTTGTCATGCTTTCGTTAAGTGCGACAGAGACGATTAAGCGCTAGGTAAATTTGTGTTAACTAAGAAGGCGGAATCAGATACCTAATCGTTTTGTTTATGTACCGATTGAAAACTTCACATTGATTGAGTTGAAGTGTCAAAATAACATCAAGTTTGTTGATCAACAGACTTTCTTATTAAATTTAATAAAATGTTTGAACTAGGTAATGTGATTTCTAAGAAGTAATATGATAGTATGTGCAGTGATTTTTGATATCAGTCTAGTTCAGTGAATAATGCGATTCAAAATGTGGTGGCTCAGACAGTAAGATACAGAAAGAATTGTTGATGTAAATTTGTTGTGCTATTGTAGTCAAAATCTCGTATGTTTTAAATTGTAGTGTTTTCTAGTAATGGATAATTCAGTAAATAAGTTAACGTCGGCAACAGTTCACAGTTACTTTAATGATTTGATCGAATTAAAATGGAAACGAAACTAGCTTTTCCTCTCAGTAACGTCAAATAAATGTTTGCATTACATTGCTGCTCGAGATTTTTTTAAAAATTCATTACTCTTAAATAATAAAGGTAATCGTTATATTATTTTAATAAAATGGTTAACAACACTTTAATCTATCGTTACTTAAAAGCAATGTCGTTATCAAAGACACACACTGTATATTTTTAGGCAATTCAAATTTTAAATGATTCTTGTTTTTGAGTGAGAGAAACAGATATATATGTAATATATACGAAAGCAACACGTACATCGTCACGCAATAACGTCAGCAAATAAATCTTGATCAACATGTATTTTTAGTTCCTGGGCTCCTAGTAAAACAAATGTAATAAAGTCTATTTTGCAATATTTATTTTATACATAAAATTAATAGCTTATACGTATGTTTAGGTTTGGTTGTAGCATAACAATTTAATGCCTGCCGACGAAGTATGGAAAGATAAGTGGCTCGCAGTCGTACGCAAGCAAAGAAAAGACCCAGAGTGGACATCGTAGAATATGCTCCATACATTTTATACCGGAACATATTTATACTACCAGCAAAGGCAGACGACGAATAACAAAAGGCACTATTCCGTACTTTTGGGTAATCGTGGTTTTGTGCACTTTATTTTATCTTGAATACATTTATAGAATATAGCCAATCAAAACTTTGATGGACCAATCACAACTATTTTTTCAACAAGCGTGCTCGTAACGTAGGTATTATTGAACCGCTTTATGGCTCATAACATAATCCAATATACGTACTTTTTCATTACATTACTGTCCTGGTGCGATAATAACATAACCCGACCAAGTTAAATATACTTTACATTTTGTTGTATTTTCTGTTATTTATTTTATGTAAATTGTGGCCTTAAAGTAATGAACAAGAATAAAATAAAAAGATTGAACGTAAATTTCGGATAGTATCTAAGTAGTAATTACCTAGCAACAAAGGTTAGTAAAAGTGTTAATTTAAGTCAGTTATTCCTCGCAAATGTGTTGAAAAACGTCGTCGGTAGTACACATTAAACTAGTTTAAGCGGACAAAATAACGAAAAGCTATTCTAGAGTATCGACCGGAATATCAAATATGAGTATCTTCATGATTTGATTTCTAAAATCAATTTATATTTTTGAGCCTTTTCGTACGTTGTCACTATGGTACTTCACTTAAATTCCTTGACCATCCATACACCATACCTAACTTAATTTATAGCTTTTGTTGTTTTATTGTTTTTTTACTTCGTTGTTTAATGGGAACCGATGAACATGTTGGAAGTCTTCGATATTTTTTCTGATTCGTTGAGATTCTTCGTGTTGTTTATCGTTAATTTTGTATATGTCACATAATGATAATAAATGTAAAATAAGGTTTTATTTTACATTTATTTGAGCTCATATAATATAAGAAAATATTTGAATAAAGGAGAGAATAATAATATTCCTTTATATGAATGATTACACCATCTTCACTATTAAACCATCTTTCATTTAATTCTGTTTCATCATGAAATGAGTAGGTACATGTTACTCGTATTGTTATTGACTTTGTTTTCCGACGCTACCGAACTAAAGGTAAATGGCGTAATTCCGATGATACCACGGGCGTCGTAGTCGGTCCAGTATAAGGGAGACCCAAATGACCGTAGTAAATGTATGCAACCAGAGGTCAGCCCTTGAAATTGACAATATGTAATCCCAAAACTCGGTAAGCATCATATCGTCCATTAAATACAAAAGCAACACAAGTCAAAAATTTACTTTTTACAGGGGAGCTGTTTAAAGATTTTGTATTCGTTTTTTGTTCACAAAAAAATTTTACAGCATTAATATTATATGTGTTATATATCAATTTGTAGGCATTTTAACCCTGTTTTGATGTGTTTGGTTATTAGGAAGTAATATTTGCTGTGCAAGCTTTTATGAGCGTATACGTCCGTTTTGCATAAAAAAATAACATGAACTCTGATAAATTTTTTTTCATCAAAGGCCACAAATACAAAAAAAATAAGCATTTATTTCATTTAAAGCATATATGAAATCATGTCTTAAACATAGAAATACTGTTTTTTAGCAAAACTGAACCAGACAAAACTTTTTCTTACTGTTTCTTTACTTACATATTGTCAGAACATGTTTTTAGGTACCGTAAACCGGGGTTACTTTGATTAATTTTAACTTTGGTTACAAATTTTTATGAATTTAACGGACGTACTAACTTAAAATTCAGATATAATTATCGGTTTACTTCAAGAATCAACCTGCTATATAAAAAAATGTGGTAACTTTAGTTAATAAATATAAAATAAATACAACGCGATCAAAGTTAAATTGTTGAGAATGGAATTACTTTGATACCACTTATTTTTTACTACAAACCGGAAATAGCCCACCTAAAAGCATGTAAATAATAAAAGTCGGTTAAGTACATTTTCAGTTATTTGATTTTTCTATGTGTATTGTATTTGTGGGGTGGTTACTATGATCCCATACTAAATGATCCAAATTGATATGTTTTGACGGTTTACTAGTTTTTTCATTAGAATTGATGCAAGAACTTAATTTTTGCCGATACAAAAGTATATCTTCAATATTTAATTGCTGCGATAATGTCTTTCCTAAAAATTTACTTATGATTAGTAATAATGTAACAATTTTTTTTTCTAGACCTCACTACAGTTTCTCGCTAGTACTTGGGTAGGTACTACCTATGTAGTGAAGTAATAGACATGATGACTGTCAAGTCAAATCAACACTTTTTTCGTTTTTTGAAAGATTTACATGAAATACACAAAAGTGACGTCACGTTTGTATACTACACTTATATTAAATAAAAGTTCTGCACAATAATTAAACTGCAGTCTATATATTAGTAATAACTTATTCGTGTATGATGCAGTGCATAATGTCTGATAATTTATTTTAAATACAGTCATCATCCCTATGTTGGCATTGCCAAAAGTGAAAAAGTAAGTTTTAAGATTCGTTAAAACATACAAATGTTTGTTTAACTTGTATTGTATACAAATAATATATAGGAAAGTATGACAAATACTTAATAATCTGAGGTTTATGCCATTATTGTTTCTTCGTGATTATAGGTACACAAAATTCATAGTCATCCTTTCCACACAATCTTCAATATACTTTTAAGTAAAACGAACACATTATAAAGTACCACGTTTTACAATTGCCTACTGTTTTTATAAGATGTATTGTACTTGTATTTTTTAAGATTTCATGCAAAAGAAACACAATTATTCAATCTGGTACATTTATGGATTTTAATATTATACTGAATTAAAAACGGTTGTAAATGCAACAATGTTTTTTGAAACGTACTATGAAGTGTACATTTTAGAATCCTAACTGCCATTCCGTATTGCGGCTCCTTTGTTTATAAAGAAATCTAAACCATACATATTTACTTTATTAAAAACAGCATCATGTATGAATATGGCTCTTGTGATTGATGCATTTGTATATATTTTTAATTCAAAAAGGTTGCAAATCTTAATACGGCAGTTTTGTTTAATGAAAAATCAAATTGAAGAGGATATTTTGAAATTAAAACTGCCACATTCCGTTTTGCGACTCCTTTTTATATAAAAGAAACATAATATTTACGTATTTATTTTATTCAAAACGGCCACATCTACAAATATGGCACTTTTGCTTACATATTTCTTAACGTAATTACTTATGTTTTCGTTTTATGGCACTTTTTCACAAAAATGTCGTGCGTTTTGGTCAACGGTGGAGTCGCAACTGACAAAATGGCAGTTTAGCACTGAAGTTAGTCTTGAAAGAGGGATAGTGCAAAAAGGGCACCTGCATAATTTTGATACTTTCTAACGTCAAATCGACAGGTGTCTTAGTGCCACGTAAAATATCAGTGCTTATAATGTCGTTTTTGCAATTAAAAACATTTTTCACGGTTTTTGAGTTGTGTCGCTATTGTATTTAATGGACGATATTTGCAACGGTGCGGGTGCGGGTATCGCTTGCCGTGTTGACAAACTATGAGCGTCACTCATCTACCCCTTTTACTTAAATCAATGATATAGATGGGCTGCCCATATATAAGGTCCTAATTTATTAGTTGCAGATATTTTAACACATGATACATTACATTAAAATAATTAACTTTAAATATAAATTAAGAAATCTTTTCATGTAACTTTTTTGATTTCATTTTCCTAACAAAAAAAATAATTATAATTTCGTCTAAAAAAAATCATCATGTGCATTATTATCACATGTCACAATAACACTGTCTGTCATGTCATCAAACGACACAATCCAACGGAAAATAACATGACATTGTCAATCAAATATTTAATTTATCGACGTGAAGTGGCCAGTTTCAGTCAAATGGTACGTAAAAGAGGTACTAGAATCTGTACAATGAGTTTTCATTTAATAATCACATAAACAGGGTGTTTTGACGTAGCAAATTAGTTTTTCCGTTTTCTCCAAATAAACATCGTAAAAGCTATAATGTTTCACGGTTTAATATACTCCAGAGACCGAGTACTATCAGCTGTAAAAATATATGCATCTAATAAATTAGGACCTTATATAGAAGTTCTAAAGAACAGCTGTGGCCAATGTTATGCAATATTTACGAAAAACCTATGCTGCAAGTAATGGTGATCGGAATATTTTCTGGTGATACGAAACCTGATATAAGCAGTTATTTAAGAATGTTTGTGGACGAAATGAACGAAGTCATCGAAACCATTTTAACAAGCGATGAAGGAAGTAAACTGGAATGGAAAGTAACTGTAACAAGCGATGAAGGAATCTTAAAAAAGGTTCAGGTTGGAATAAGAGCAATCATATGCGATTACCCAGCGCGCGCTTTAATTAAAGGTATACTTTTGTGTTGTTTGGGTTACAAAAGTTCTTAGTAATTACATAAGATTATACATAATATTCTAGCCGGTATTATGTGTAATTAGTACCGGCTGGTACATATATAAACTACGATGTAAATACTTTCCGTTTCCGGTGCTACGAAGTGAACAACGTATCTTACTTGTGTCCCGAAATATTTACGAAAACTGTGCAAAAACCCCTCAAATCATAGTCTAGCTGAAATATTACGGAAGTTAAGAACTCAATTCATGTGTACAACTAAAAAACTCAGCGAAAACAAAGTGATATTTGTGAAAAAGTGATTTCGTATTCCATACATTACGGAATTTTGTGGTTGGAACCAAACGTCAAATTACAACAATCTGCCATAGACACGGAACAGTGTACCAACCTCGCAACTCATAAGGCCCCTACAGACTCACGAGATTGCAGATCAATAAAATTCACTCACGATCTATTTTCCGTTCCGTTCCAATCGATATTTACAATTGTCAAGATGGACAACGACACTTTGTTTGCTAAGATCAAATATGAAATGGGTAATCAAACTAAAGAACTCCTGAGCCAGATGGAGGAAAGCCTGGCCCCTTTTTCACATGATATTGACAAACTAAAACAAGGATCTAAGGAAAAAAGTGGCACAATTTGAAAAAGCAAACAGGGCAAACGATATTGTGATTCACGGTATAGAGGTGGAGACAAGTGCCTCCTCCGATCAATTATTACAAACTGTAAGAAAATCTTTTGCAGAGCAATTAAACTTAAATTTAGAAAACAGAGACTTCAATAAAATTTACAGAATAGGCAGGAAAGATGTTAAGAGACTTTACTCGCATCCTTCGTGAATAATTGGGTGAAAAGTGACATAATAAAGAACAAAAAGAAGCTCAGTAATATATTTATACCTGAAAAATACTCGAAAGAGGCTCTCGAAAAAAGGAGAGAATTACAAGATAGGCTGAAGGAAGAACGTGATAAAGGAAACTTTGCTTACATCAAATATGACCAATTTGTAATAACAAAGAAAAACTGGCCAAGTGCGAGTCGGACTCGCGCGCGAAGGGTTCCGTATCATGATCAATTCATTATTTAAAAAATACAGTTAAATCAACCTACCTCAAAAACTATATGAGAAAATTTAATCAAACCCAAAATAGTTGATAGAGTTTATTAATGTGCATAACATATTTTTTTTTAGAATTTTATATCGCGTAGTTTAAAAAATAGAGGGAGGGGGTAAACATTTTTCAGACTTTCAGAGCTAATATCTCGAAAACGATTTGCTTAAATAAAAATGAGATTTATAAACCTTCATATTATTTTCAAAGACCTTTCTATTAATACACCACACGCTTATATACAACACAACAATTTTTTCTATCCCTCAGTTACATGTATGGAGGGCCCCCACCACAATTTAGTATCATAATCCTGTAGCGTTTCATACAACACATATCCTTACCAAATTTCGTTACTGTAGCATTTATAGTTTCCGAGTAAATCGGCTGTGACAGACGGACAGACGGACAGACGGACAGACGGACATGACGAATCTATAAGGGTTCCGTTTTTGCCATTTTGGCTACGGAACCCTAAAAATGAAACCTATTTTTGAAAAGCAACTTATTACTGCAAATGAAAACAAACCAGATACATGGAAGTTGACCTTAGAAAATAAAATTAACTGAACTCCTATATTCAAATATAGAAAAATAGACTTCCTTATCGTTATTCAAATCACGTTAATTTGGATACCGCTGACAATCATCTAATTGACAGATTTAAGTGCTGGAGTACAAAAAAAAGTTTATACTATTTATTCATATATTACTCACTTTGATAGGATAGGGTTATTTAGGTTAGGTTTTTATTAATTTGTTTTGAAATTGGTGTGTGCATTGTGTTTGAATGAGTAAATGATTATAGGGTTTATAGATAATATTTACAGTAATGATAGACATTCTTGTAATTATATGATTTTGTCAATAAAACAGTTTAAACACATGTATTTTTATGAACAAAAATGATATTGACACCTACGAATTACATTAAAACCCCATCAACCTATCGGTGGTTTGGTTACACTGCAGTAAAGTTACTTTTCTCAAACTTGATACGGAATGTTGATGTTGCTTACTTTAAATTATACCCGGAAATATCCGTAAGTATCCGGTGTCATGTGCTAAGATGATATGTAAAGAGATTTCCTGAATTTCATACCTAGGACTGCAAACTGTCTTTTGTTTTGAAACGTCTAATTGTGACACTAGGTCTTGACATTCAGCCACAGAAAAAAAACCTTAGAACTAATGTCTATTACCACCAGGTAAAGGGATACCTCAAACAGATTAAAAACAAAGTTGGGCGCGAATGTTTTTTTTAATGTTTTATGATACTGCACTATTGGTTTATTTAAAAATGAAATAGTATGGTTCGGCGAATTCAGTTCGTTTTATTTCATGGCAAGTTTGAGAATAGTACATTACTATAGAGGACGGGAAACGAAGGGTTACAGGTCAAGTAGATATATCTGGCCGAAGGAACTGAGGCCAGATAGTAATACGCGGCCTGTAACCCTGTTTCTCGCCGAGATTTGTATAGTGCTTTTCTCAAACTTGCCATGAAATAAAACGAACTGATTTCGCCGAACCATACTATTTCATTTTTAAATATACCAATAGCACAGTATCGTAAAACCATAAAGTTAGAGTCCGCGCCTAGCGCTTAATAGAGAAAGGAAGCGTGTGAGAGGGAAGCCACCAGTCATATGACTATTACACGAGCGCAAAAGAGATAGAAAACAATCCCAAAAGCGTGCCCACTTTCGAAGTGACATATCAGCCGTATCAGCCTTCTCGACGGAGACTGTTATTTAAAAGTGATTTTATATTTAATTCTAGTAAGAAGTAAATTTACACAAATAATTATAGCGATATGGTACCTATCGTGTAGTGTAAAGGATTGCCCTGTTACCCACCGAAGAAATGACGGCAAACACTCATTTCACAGGCAAATATGATTTGCCGGTTGATTGTTTTCAAGCGATATTTTGTCGATTTAGTAGCATAAATTGAGTAAGTTATCACTTTCTAGCATTAATTGTTAGTTATCCTATCACTGTGCGCTAATAATTTATCACAATATTTAATATTAAAGGATATTTTGTGGTAAAATATAAATGGTCACGCTACGCTAGAGCTTGACTAAATGTTGAACTACCAATATCGATATTCGTTCGATAAACATACCTAATCAGTCTATTACATCACGATGTCGTCATAGTCCCAGATTTAAAATACGAATGTGTATTTATAAACTTGAAGGACCTTACTATGTTTTGTGCGATTTTTTTGATAAAATGCGATTTTTATTATTTCTGTTAAATTTAAGGGATATACGCCAGTTAATAAGTACACACACGTTTGCAATTTGTAATTTGACACCCTCAATTCACATTATAGTATAAAACTTATAGCAAAAAACGAAGAATTAAAATACCACGTTGTCGATAAAACAGTCAAACATCGATAGATAATTGCTCTGTTGTAATAGGCAACCCTATTCCTGACCACACATAGACAAATTTACGCACACACTTGCGTTTCGTTTTTGGTTACGCTTTTAATCGTTGTCGATCATTCTTTGTCATCTTAGTTCTGTGCGTAAAACATAAAAAAAACAATCGCGCCTAACTTTATTTTTTAATCTGTTTGAGGTATTCTTTTACCTGCTGGTATAGACATTAGTGCTAAGGTTATTTTTGTTTGTGTGGCTGAATGTGAAGACCTAGTGTCACAATTTGACGTTTCAAAACAAAAGACAGTCTGTTTGCAGTCCTAGGTGTGAAATAAATACATGAAATCTCTTTACATATCTTCTTTGCACATGACACCGGATAGATAGTATTTCCGGGTTTAATTTAAAGTATGTAACATGAACATTCCGTAGCAAGTTTGAGAAAAAGCACTTTACTAATCTCGGCGAGAAACCGGGTTACAGGCCGCGTATCCATCTGGTCCCAGTTCCTTCGGCCAGATCTACTTGGCCTGTAACCCTTCGTTTCCCGTCCTCCATAGTAATCTACTATTTTTTTCAGGATGCCGTTTAAAATTATACAAACCAAAGAGAAAAATAATAATGACGACGACGTACTACGATGGCCGAAATACCCACACAAACTAATCAGGGACGAAACATCTAAACCTGAACCATTTTGGAGCTCTTTACCATGCACTTTAAAACGCAGTAATATAAAAACATACTAAGCAGCGGAAAAAGAAATATCTAATATGCTAATGCAAAGTGACACAGAAGACGACGCAAATTTTCATTCAACAAACAAAACCAAAGTGTTGAAGTCTTTGGACCTTAACACTTAACAGAGCTTATGAGTTGAATGCAGCACATACTCAAATAAACGAACCCAGACCAAAGGAGCTGAAAGCACCACGTAATCAAACAAACGAGCCCAGTGTGAAGATTAACATGGATGATTATTTAGTTCATAATCAAAGACACGTATTTACAACGGAGGAAGTTTTATAAAGTTATAGAAGTAATTTTCCGTCACAGACTTTTTCCGTCCCGCAGCCGTTGACGTATTACTAGGCGCGGACGTGTTCTGGGAATTTGTAGAAGAGAAAATGAAGAAATAAAAGATAGCCTTCAGCGATTCTGGGAACTTGAGGAAGTGTCCCCGAAATCAAAATTATTATCCGACGACGAACAGTTCTGTGAGGACCAGTTTAGACGTGACTACACGAGACTTCGTAATGGGCGATTTTCAGTGAAAATGCCACTTAAGGCATCACCAGAAAGAAGTCTCGGGGATTCACTTAATGTCGCAAAAAGAAGATTTTATAATTTAGAGAAAAAATTGCAAGCTAAGCCCAACCTTAAAAAGATGTACTGCGAGTTTATCAAAGAATATGAGCAGTTAGGACATCTTACCAGGGTCCCACGGCTGGACTTCGGGTATTTTTGCCCCCAACATGCCGTTATTCGCGAGCACAGCGAAACTACAAAATTGCGCGTTGTATTTGACGCGTCATGCAAAACCTCCAGAAACATCTCTCTAAATGAGCTGCAGGCAGTCGGGCCTGTGGTCCAAGATGAGTTATTTTCAATTCTCGTACGCTTTCGTCAAAATGCATATGTAGTCACCGGTGACATAGAGAAAATGTACAGTCAAGTGATGATTGACGAATCGCAGCGTAATTTGCAACTCATTCTTTGGAGAGATGATCAGTCTGAGCCTCTTCAAGTTTTACAACTGAATACGGTTACGTACGGAACCGCGTCAGCTCCTTTCTTAAGCACAAGATGCTTAATGCAGCTAGGCCAAGAATGCTCAGACCACTCGGTTGCTGAAGTTATACTTCACGATTTTTACGTCGATGACTTGATAACTACTCACAATGATAAAGACAAGCTGAAGCAAATTGTTGAAGCCGTTACGAACAAACTGAAGGTTGTTTTCCTCTGCGAAAGTTCAGGACCAATGTGCCTGAGATATTTGATAATCACGACACCTTAATCCAAGATCAAGATTTCTCTAAGGAATCTACTGTGCTGGGCTTGAACTGGTCTCCTACTAGGGATACCTTGCAATTCTCGTCAGAGTTTGAGTCCGTTCCAGAAGAGACGAAACGGTCTATTTTGTCAACAACCTGCAAGACATTCGACCCCCTCGGTCTTCTATCAGCGTGCACTATCGTGCCAAAACTAATTTTGCAGAAGCTGTGGCTTACAAAACACTCGTGGGATGATCCAGTCCCTGATGACATCCAAAAATTGTGGTTAGAATATAAAAATAACACGAAGTACTTCTCGGACATTGTCATACCCAGACATGCACTGTTGAGCAAACCGACTAGAGTAGAATTACACACATTCGTTGATGCCTCACAAACTGCATACGCAGCGTGCGTTTTTGTCAAATCAATGGACGATGAGGGTAACGTGTCTGTCAATCTCTTATGCGCTAAGTCAAGAGTCGCTCCTTTGAAGCCAACAACAATTCCACGACTAGAACTTTGTGCTGCTCTGTTAGGTGCGCGGTTGCACGCAAAAGTCCTGCAGTCATAACGCACAACCATAACACGTTCCGTGTTCTGGTCCGACTCAACAATAGTGTTGAGTTGGATTCGAACTCACCCGAAGACTCTGAAGACTTTGGTTTGCAATCGCATACAAGAAATACGCGAGTTGACAGATAAATATGCATGGCGACACGTACCCACTGACCAAAATCCGGCAGATCTCAGAAGAGATCAGAAGGGGCATCAAATGTCAGGAATTAAATGGAATTACTCTCTGGTGGACTGGGCCGTCCTTTCTTATCCAAGGCGATGATGCATGGCCGAAAATGACGTCCATCGAGGATGAGTTACCTGAAACAAAAACAATCCTAAACATAAGGGTTAGTACTACTGCTCCTACGTTAGTAGATCTCAATAAATATTCTAAACTAAGTAAATTACAAAATGTGTTCGCGTACGTTTTACGCTTCATAAATGCATGCAAAAATCAGAAAGTAAAGGGTTCACTTACCGCTCAAGAGTTAAATACTTCCTTACAGCTGTTAACAAAAATGTCACAATCGATGACATTCACTAATGAAATAGAGGCTTTAAGTCAAAATAAAAAATTAAAAGCCAAGTCTAGCATTTTGTCTCTTAATCCGTATTTGGACAATAACGGCGTCCTCCGAGTCGGGGGGCGATTACACGACGCTCAGTGTTCGTATAATCAAAAACATCCAATGCTATTAGATGGCAAACATCCGCTCGCTAGGTTAATTTTTGAAAGTGAGCACCTGCGTTTACTTCATTGTGGACCGCAAATGCTCCTCAGTGCTGTTCGGGAACAATTTTGGCCAACAAAGGGTAGAGTTTTGGCCAGAAGCACTGTGCACAACTGTCTCACGTGCCATAGACTAAAAGGTAAAACCCTACAACCTATTTTGCTGGACCTTTCTCTATTTTAAATAAAAAAGGACGCGGCGCAAAAACGTTGAAATGCTACTTGTGTTTGTCTGTTTTTTCACAAAGGCAGTCCATTTAGAAGTTGTCAGTGACTTAAGCACCAATGCCTTTATTCTTAGCCTACGTCGATTCATATCGCGACGTGGAAAGCCTAAAACTATATATTCTGACAACGGTACCAATTTTGTTGGCGCCAACAACGAGCTCCAACGTATGCTTAAGGCAAGCCAGGAGTCCGTCAATGAGTTCGCATGCAGCAACGGCATTAATTTTAAATTCAGTCCGGCATATTCTCCCAATTTCGGTGGCTTGTGGGAATATCACCTAAAACGTGTAGCAGGGTCTTCTAATTTAACGTTCGAGGAAGTAACTACACTGTTCACTCAAATAGAAGCCATATTAAATTCGCGGCCGTTGACACCGATATCTTCTGATCCATCTGATCTCTTACCGCTTACACCTGGCCACTTTCTGATCGGGCGACCGTTGACTTCATTGCCATCTGCAC
The DNA here is from genome assembly GCA_025490895.1 of Thaumatotibia leucotreta. Taxonomy (NCBI): domain Eukaryota; kingdom Metazoa; phylum Arthropoda; class Insecta; order Lepidoptera; family Tortricidae; genus Thaumatotibia; species Thaumatotibia leucotreta. The sequence goes on along the minus strand of JALPQI010030598.1, from coordinate 33,640 downwards.
CGACACAAAAGATGAACCTCAATCGTTACCATCATCTCGAAGCTCTCAGGCAACACTTCTGGAACCGCTGGACTCGAGATTTTCTCTCTGACCTTCAACAGCGTGTGAAGTGGAGGACCACAGGACAAGAGGTCAAGCTTGGAGACCTAGTAATCCTAAAAGAAGAAAACTTACCGCCAATGAAGTGGAGTCTTGGCCGCGTCGAAACTCTGCACCCAGGATCCGACGGCACCTCGAGAGTTGTGGACGTCCGCACTGCAAAGGGAATAGTCAGACGAGCTGTATCCAAACTTTGTCCCCTACCCACTTACCAAGACGACGATGATGACCAAGGACAGATCTTGAAACCAGGAGGTTTCAAGGCGCCGGAGCATGTTCACGCCAAACTATGAATATTACGCGCGGGATGAGACGCGCGGGGAACGGGCCCCTCCAGGCGCGTCTACTCCCCCTACCTCGCCCCGCGGCTGCGCGGCCCGCCGCGCCCTCAGAGACCTAACAAGACTCATCGAGCGCGCGCGCGCATTCGCGCGTTTATATACCTACTTCTACTTACCTACGTCCTAAGAGAATATTATGTTGTAATGTTAATCTTAATACAATTAAAAAACTAAGCGCATTGGGAGTATTATTTGAAGAAACCACGGCGGCCTTCGGCGGAAACATTCCCATGTTTAAATGCAAGTATTTCTAGATGGTTATTTTCGGGTAAGACAGGCAGTAGACACGAATGAGATCAATAATGTTATTTGCTACGGAACACCCATTTCTGCTAGAGTGCTAGGAACAGCTAGTCCTGTTATCACTAAGCCAAATACTATATATGTCGTAGGATGATTTGATACTTCGAATCTTCGCGAAAATCCTAGGGGTTTTGCGAAAACGCGGATAATAGGTTAGGTTAGGTTAGTTTGCAAAACCCCTAGGATTTTCGCGAAGATTCGAAGTATCAACCTAGGATTTTCGCGAAGATTCGATGTATCAAATCATCCTACGACATATACAATTTAATAACTTTTCTGCTCAACTGGATAACTTCTCAATAAATCAGTCAGAAATGAAAATTCAACCTTTAGCACAGTCCTAAAATACAACAGAGAATGCTCCAATCTTCATTAAACCAATTCAAGATATAAAAGCTTTGAATGAATTGGAAAGAAAATTCAAATACTAAGAAATCGTTATTTGAAACTTACTCCATAATATGTAATAAAGGTAAGGCAATTGACTGTGCTTACGGCTATGCAGAGGTAATTTTTCATAGAAGCTTTCTATGCACGTGTTCGTGGAGTGGTGGAGGTAGAGGCGAGAGCTCCAAAATTGCATTTAAGGACTTTAAAAACATGGTAATTTTTTTTGGAATCTCGTTCATTCAGTTGATGATAAATAAACATTTCAAAATAATAAAGATTTTTTTAATCTCCTTAAAAATTCCAAAAAGAGGCTTGTATCGAAAAACCAAAGAGTCTTGATGTTGAAGATCAAGACTCCGAGAAAAACGTGCAAAGAAGAATGTAGAATATGAGACAGACCACAACGGGTGATGAAATTTCAAAGGATTTAGGGACAAAACAAGCTTCTACCTAAGAAGAAACTTTAGATACGGAAAAAAGAAACACAGATGGCTAGTGAAGAACAAGTAGACGACAACTGCGAAGTATCCCTGTGTTAATGAAAATTCTTTAGATATTTCTTTGAATTTATTAATATAATCTTTAAAAAAACGAGCGCTATAAAGGGCTTGAAACGTTGGGAATGTAGCAAGTAAATGCGCATAATCCGATTCTCAGTGTTTAATTTTTTTTATTTCTTTTTATTTTCTTTAGACTAGAGTTTTGTTGAAATAATTATGTTCAGAATTGTTGTTTGTAACATCCTGTGTAATAAAGTTGCAATATTGGAGTAAACGTTCTTAATCTTTGTAAACTTCCATTTTAGATGAGGCGAAGCTAGGCAAGACTATAAATACAACTATTTGATTTGACTTAACTCGTATTTTATTTATGATCATATAGTGTGTAACAGTGGTACAAAGTATGAAACACCTTGGTAGCTTATACATACTAATTTGCAAAAGACATCCTTTGGCAATAGAACTTCTTTTTCGGTAATTATATTTTCTTCATCAGCTTTAAATGAGTATAAAAACGATGATCTAATAGGTTTATCAAATATATCACTGATGTTCTTTATTATTCGGCCATAAATTTTAATTTCTTCCTGGTTGGAAACGATTTCTTGTATTTCAATAATGTTTTACTGTGACTCAAACAATATTTATTTAATATATAATAATTTATTAATCAACCAATAGAATCAATAACAAGTCTCAAATCCACAGCGCAGGCTTCGTAAGTGGGAATAAAATAATAATAATAATAATTAAGCAGCACAAAACAAACAATCAAGCAATCCACAACAGGCTTCGTCATAAATCCCTTAAACTCTAAATCACAAACTATCGCTCCGAATCGTATCCGGCCCAAACGGTTGTCATCTAAACAATTGTTTATCTAATTGTTTAGATGACAACACAAAATCTTTAAAATGAATGACAGTCACATTTCGACGTTCGGTACTAAATGGTTTCTCAAATTTCTATGGTTGTTTCTCGAGCCGGAATGTATCTTATTCACAGATGCGATTAGCGACTTGTGCGAGCGGATTATTACCCTACCTTAACATATTTTTTATTGAAAAAAATTTGTTTTCAAATGCATAGGCATTAAATGACTGGAAATGCCCCAACCTTTTAACTTCGTCAACGACTTGAAGGAGATTGTGCACATTACTCGTTATAAATTCGGCGCCTTGAAAATATTTGTAAAGTTCGACAAAATCTTCTATCATTTCACTTGCTAGACGCAGTAGGTGATTGTAATATTCAGCACTACATACATATAGTTACAGCACAAAATAGTGCCAAATAATGTTCATAAGCGTCTTGGCGCAGAACACTAGGTAATATAATAATACTCAAATAGAGCAGGAACGTCCTGAATTCACTACCTTTCCAATATGCAAGGCAATCTATGGTTCTGACTGATCTGTGTATTTCTGAAGGTAGTTTACACTTACTCAAAAATAAGTTAAGCGTGTCGATATCGTGAGCACGCCATTTAGTTATATATTTGCCAAAATTGCCATCCCTCCACCCCTCTAGCAATCTTTTCATTATTCCGAGGTCTATTAAATGTAGCAAATCAGCTACCGGAAAATCTTCTACCATGTCGATTGGCAACTTTAACAATGGTGAATCCACCTTATGATGACCACCATACATTTTTCTTCGGAAATCCTCGTTATTTCTTGAAGGGTATTTTTTAGTAGCAAATACGACTGTATGCGAAGTGTGTGAATAATCCCCAACAGTAGTACACTTTAAACAGCCGTGTTTGTCATTGAAGTTGCACACACATGTAAAGCACTTACACATAAGTACACACATAATCTGAATATTACGCACTGGCCCCATCGCGAGCGAGTAAGCTATAAAATATACGCACAACCGGGGAAACAAGCGATACAGCGAGATTGATAGCTTACTGCTGGGCGAGTAACTATAATCATCGCCATGTCTCTCTTGATTCCACAGTTGTGCGTATCTTTTGTTCATATTTATAGCCAATAGTTCATAGCTTAATCGCTCGCGATGGGAAAAGTGCCTCAAGATTGAAGATTGTTATTATTTAAAAAAATAAACGGACAACGGAGTATGGGACAAATTTTGCGATCTAAATTAGAAGTTAGAACCACTTCCTGTCGTTAGATTAAGTTGAAATTTGGTATATTCACGTACCGTAAAACGGGATAAATAAACATTTAGAGAAATTTGGAAAAACCACCCTATTTTACCACATGTGTAAAACGGGGTCGATAGACACTTCATACGGGTAGAGTGAAAAAATCAGTCAGGGTTGCCATCATTGATTTTTGACGGTTCATCAATTCATCATCATTGTCCTATAACATCTATGACAGCTGCAATGTCCATGATAAATACATTCAATACTTCAACACTCATATCTTTGTACATCTACATATATAACATTATTATATATTGAATCAATTGCTATCACGCCTATAAGGGGCAAAATTATGGCAAAGAGGAATAAACAAGGATTTTGGCAACCCTACCACAAATATTTCTAGTGACCCTCATTCTTTACCATTCACCCCTTAGATGTGTCTCTTCACCCCATATAGTGTGCCTATTGACACCATATCTCCTGTTCTCTGAACCCGTATGGCGTGTCTACTCACCCCGAAAGCAACCGAAAACGGGTAATGATTGTTTTTTTAACATATTTACGCTTAAATAAATAGTTGTTGTCTTGTTTTAAAAGAAGCTTTTATTGATATCAATATAAATTGTTATATATGTATATGATAATATTGGTATAAAACAAAAGTTAATAAAACTTTATATACAGGACGTCCCAAAGTTATGGGACATGAACATACCTGGGATAACTCGGGGCATTTATACGAAAGTTATGTAGGTAGCAAAATAATTTATCGACTAAAAATATATCGATGTTACTGTGAATGACAACATCAAAATGTTATTCGGCATAAATAAATATTAGGTACTTACTCTTCAATTAAAACAAAAAATAAATTTAAACGGGTAGTTACGCGTTTATTTTAAAATAGTTTTCAAAATATACAATTAATATTAAAATATCAATATTTAAATTGTCATTTTGATTAAAATTACATCTGCATGCTAGTTTTCACTACCTATCTGAAGAGGCCCGATATCAGATATGACATCAAACTAGGGCTCCCGATATACGTACTATTCGCCGAACCGTAGCTCCGTGTCCTTAACCCCGGCGGTACTAAGATCACGAATTTCACAGTCACGCCGAGATACGTACCCGAATCTTTGTTTGTATACGTATCTACTAATCTTGGCTTCGTTCTGGCAACGACTGCTAGTGGCATGGATCCGGCCGGACCAATTACTATGCAAACAAATAAGGCCTATTATTGAATAACAGCTTGTTTTTAAAGTACGTATTGAGTATTATACCCCGAAATCGGGACGAACGGTATTTTATTGATAAGACTTGCATTTTTCGTATCGATTTATGTTATAGAATAACGTGGTAGGTACTGTGTTCTATATAACAAGCGACGGTGATATTTATGGATTAGAATTTATATTGCGATTTTGAATCACCAGATAGAAAAATTAAAAAAGAATATTAAAATATTTGGCCAAATTGCTATACCTACATAAAAGATAATACAGTCGTTCATTTAAGTTTATTACCTGACAGGTCGGCCCTTTTGTAGATAAGACCTATACTAAGAATTTGCACGCGCAAAGTAGCTAACAATAGTTTGTCTGCGATGTAATTGACCACACGTGGTAATTTTACTGATAAATATGTTAACTTGGGCTTTACCTGGTACACCTTTTGTTTGTGAAGTTGAATGAAATAGCCGCATCTTTGTTTTGATATAGATAAGCGGGGATGTTTTAGTAAATTTGAAAAGGGCAATTTCGGGTTTTAGTTTTATACGTGTTTAGTCACTAATAAGATTGCAGGCCGGGCCGGACAGACTTAGCGAGAGTTTAGTCGAATTTAAATTAATTGTTTTTTTATTATTTTGTTACGTTTTTGTATTGTTACTGTTGGTGAGAAGATAGCGTTTTTAAAGTGTATTAATAATGAAGATCAGTTGGATGTGGAGTTATGCCACCAGGGTCGGTGACACGGCTTTATGCACTTTGTGCATTGATCGTACGAACAATGAGTTTTCGTGTCGTGGTGGTACAACAGGATCGATAGGAAAGCATTTGAAAGCGGTGCACCTAAAATCTCCCGTCATCGTCACGACATCCAATGAGTTAGTATATTATATTTTTTAATTATTTTGCTTTTTAATATCCTTTTAAATTTTAAAAGTTCCTTATTTTGTAGGAAATAACGCTGTAAATTTGTATATTTATGACGCATTTATTTTGTTCCTGAGTTATGGGTTTCCTAGTATAGATTAATCGTAGTCTGGTACCCTCAATATTGATTTATGTATTTATTTATATCAACTTTATTGCACGAAAGAAAAACTTAAATTATCTTGTCTTCGTCTCTTAGATTTAAAAAAGATTTTATTGACTAATGTAGTTGTGTCCAGCAACTTGCAAACCTACTCGCACCAGTAGTTTAGCGTTGAAAAGAGGGTAAAAAGAAAAAAACATTCTGTTACCCACCCTCAACGCTACCCTATATAATGCTTGACAGCCGCTCCATACCTCATTATTGTCTGTGCGCGCGCGACATTCGCACTAGTATCTACAAATTAGTTCCTACCAGTAAATTATTTGATTATCCATTTCCATCTACATCCTAAACGTTAAACGTATCTACATACAATGCCTAAACGTAAAAGAGACGAAACGGAAGAAGAAAAATGGCGTCGAAGAATAAGAAAATATGAAGCCAGGTTGAATGAAAAACAAAACAGAAATGTTCACCGTCGTGGTAATTCGAGTGACGTGGAACAGGCTTCATTTGAAAGTAAGTACAGGAAATGCCATTATTTATAATGTTCTGCTACGAGCCAATACGTGATATTGGCCAATAGCCCTTTTATGCTCAGAGTTAATACGAGATATTAACCCGTAGCTATTTTTCTTCACTGCATTTGTAGTGGAAAGTACAAATTTTTTATTTGTAAATCAAAAGTACAACGGTACGCGTGCTTTAACTTTGAGACATACCCTCAAAAACAAAAAAAAAATATATATATATGGAAGAAAAACACACTCACATTTTGTGATTACTTACGTGTCTAATCACGTCTATTTTGGCTTCTTTCAGGTCCGTTAGAATACGAAGCACCTTATGAGCCTGCAGGTTCCGTCTCTCAGTACGATGAGTACATTTACGACGATTCAATTGAAATTGAAGATAAACTGGAAACGGATTCAGCTACATTAGCTGATCCAGCTAGTCACGTGCTCCAATGCACCGCAGAAGTCCATGCCGAAGCAGAAACTTCGGCGCATGGAAATGCAGACGTACAAAAAGATTTAGCTCCAACTGAGACTAAACCCACTGATGAGACCCCCGTCGACGCCCAGGATTTCGATCCGGAATTATTACGGGCCTTAGGCGAATGTGAAGCTGATACTGTCGAGTGGGGCGATAGCATACACGAGGATATTGCGAAGAATTTCCAGCATACTCTTCTGAACGGGCTCAAAAAAGAAGTCAAAGAAGAATTGCATAAAAAGTATCTATTTCCAAAAAATGTTCCTTTTTCAAAACCTCCAACTCTAAATCCGGAAGTCGCCGCCATGCTGACTGAGGCGTCCAGAAACAGAGATAAGCGAATCCTTATTAAACAGGAGCAGATTGGAAAAGCCCTTTCGGGTCTAGGCAAGGCTATGACAACTCTTTTGAAAAAGGATCCTAATATAGCCGACACTATACGTACGTTAAGTGACGTCGGAAAACTAGTTGCCGACGCTCATTTCGCCGAAACCGAAACTCGTCGTTCCGTCGTGATTCCGCTGGTCGAGAAATCGCTCATCGACCCGTTCAAAGATCGAAAAAGGGATAGCTTTTTATTTGGTGAAAAGCTTGGCGATTTGGTTAAAAGCTCCCGCGGTATCAAGAAAACTGGGCAGTTAATTCAAGCAATACCTACAGCATCTGCTTCAGGCTCCGGTTTAAACTGGAGGCCCCCACCGTCACGGCAACGCCTGCAGCGCGGCGGCCAGCAGCCGTATTACAGTCGCGGCGGTGGGCACCGAGGCAATCATTATTACCAGCCCAGGCGTCGAGGTCATCCAGCCCAGAGGACGGCATCTCGGCGGCAGACCCAGCCTCCGCCGCCGCCCCCGCCGTCGAAGCGACAAGCGGCGCAGACAGCGCGCCCGTCAGCCAACCAGCCGGACACATAGATCCACAGGTACATGCTGGACGATTACAGTTTTTTTCAAATGCGTGGGAGTCTATAACTAGTGATAAATTTATTCTCAATACAATAAGAGGTTATAAAATTCCCTTCATTGCAATACCTAATCAAGATCCTAAAAATTACCCTACAAAGTCTTTTTCCATTTCTGAAGCAATTTTAATTGAAAAAGAACTGTTACATTTAACTGAAATTAATGCAATCAAAAAATGTCAACCTGAAACAGGTCAGTTTCTTTCTGATATCTTCCTTGTTCCCAAAAGTGATGGAGGTATGAGGTTCATATTAAACCTAAAAAAAATTAAATAGATATGTCCACACTGAACATTTCAAAATGGAAGATATCAGAACAGCGACAAAACTTCTTATTGAAGGGTGCTATATGATTAATATCGACCTAAAAGAAGCATATTTATTATTGCCTATTCATCAGTCTCACAGGAAATATTTGCGTTTTCGTTTTAAAGATAATATATACGAATTTATGGCTCTCCCGTTTGGACTAAGCTGCGCACCGTATATTTTCACAAAAATATTGCAACCGGTGGCTTCACACTTAAGATCGTTAGGTTTCCAGTCTGTCCGATATCTTGATGATATACTTTGTCTAGGAAATACTAAAGAAGACTGTTCAAAAAATGCCACTTATACAATAGAATGCCTAGAGAAGTTAGGGTTCGTTATTAACTACACTAAAAGTAATTTAATTCCACTACAAGAAAGTATATATTTGGGTTTCGTTTTAGATTCTAGAAAAATGTGCTTAAAATTACCCCATAAGAAACGAAACAATATTTTAGAAAGAATACGTAAAATAACGAGTTTAAAAAATATTCGTATACGTGATTTTGCAAGTTTTCTAGGCACACTTACAGCTGCATGCCCGGCAGTCACGTACGGCTGGGTGTACACGAAGTCGATGGAAAGGGCAAAATATCTAGCCTTGCTTAAATCTAACGATGATTACGACAAGTTCATGGCAGTTCCAGATAGCGTACGTGATGACTTACGCTGGTGGGAGAATAACATTTTGACGGCAACTAACCCTATTCAAAGGTATAATTATACACAAGAGATTTTTACCGATGCATCAACTACCGGATGGGGTGCTGCCTCGAATGGTGAAAAAACCGGGGGCCACTGGACTGACGTAGAACGTAAAAATCACATTAACTATCTGGAACTATTAGCAGTCTACTTCGGTTTAAAATCATTTGCTAATGATAAGGTTAATTGTAGTATACTGCTTCGTGTGGACAATACGACCGCCATATCGTATATCAATAGAATGGGTGGCGTACAATATCCACACCTTAATTATGTAGCCAAATTGATATGGAGTTGGTGTGAGGAAAGAAAGATCTTTATCTTTGCTTCCTACATTAAGTCTTCTTTAAATATCGAAGCAGATAGCGAATCTCGAAAAATGAATATTGATGGTGAATGGCAATTACAAGACAAAGCTTTCTTCAAGGTCATTAAGAAGTTTGGTCAACTTGACATTGATTTATTTGCATCTCGTATAAATGCTAAATGTCCTAAATATATATCTTGGAAAAAAGACCCATATGCGTATAATATTGACGCATTTACTATTAGTTGGAAAGCTTTTTTCTTCTACGCATTTCCACCATTTGCGCTTATTTTAAAAACATTAAATAAAATTCTTGTTGATAATGCGACTGGCATAGTTATCGTGCCTTACTGGCCATCGCAACCCTGGTATCCCCTTTTTAGAACATTAAGTATAGGTGAAGTTATATTTTTCCCACCAAGTAAAGATCTCCTTTCGTCTGCTTTCAGATTAACCCACCCGCTGCACCGGCACCTTACCCTGGCAGCGAGCGTGTTATCAGGGAAAGTTTTATCAAAAGGGGGATACCAGAGTCTGCTTTGAATGTCACACTTTCCTCTATAACACAAAGTACTAAGTCGCAGTATTCGTCTAGTCTTAAACTCTGGTGGCAATATTGTGAAGATAATAAGGTTGATTTTTTTGATGTAAATGTATCATCGTTGTTAGATTTCCTGTCCAAGTGTTTTCAAACCGGATCATGCTATGGTACGTTAAATAATCATAGATCCGCTATTTCGTTGATCTCGTCTAATCATATAAGCCAAAATGAAAATGTTAAAAGGTTTTTTCGAGGGGTTTTTAAATTAAAACCATCTTTTCCACGTTACAATGTAACATGGAATCCTAGTACGGTGTTAGATTATTTGGATTCTTTAGCTAATGATACAATTAATTTAGTGATGTTAAGTAAAAAACTGGTTATGCTTCTGGCTTTGGCTACTGCTCAAAGGATTCAAACTTTGTCTTTGATCAGAATTCCTAACATTATATTTCATAATGATAAGATTGTTATAATAATAACTGATTTAATTAAAACTTCTGGAATTGGGCGAGCACAACCAGTGATAGAGCTACCATTCTTTAATCAAAGGTCAGGTATATGCCCAGCTGCTACGTTACAAAGATATATCGCAGTTACTGCAGCCCATAGGTCTGCCAAAGATGATAAACTTATTCTTACTTATAAGAAACCTTACAGACCTGCTTCATCACAAACTGTTGGGCGTTGGATTAAGCAGGTCCTTCAGGAGAGTGGTATTGATACTAATATTTTTGGCGCTCATTCGACGCGCCATGCCACCACCTCTGCTGCCTCACGGGCTGGCATTAGCATTGAGGTGATTAGAAAAGCAGCTGGCTGGTCTAACCAATCAGCGGTTTTTGCTAATTTCTACAATAGACCAGTCATTAATAATTAACATTTTTGTTATTAATGTTCATATTTATTTTTTGTGTTATAAAATTGAAATAAAACATGTATTTTTTTTGTTTGTACTTGTTTGTTTTTATTACTTACCCATGATTCTACAGCATTGATTTTAACTTCTCTGAACATCTACATTAGTCAATAAAATCTTTTTTAAATCTAAGAGACGAAGACAAGATAATTGAATGATCAAACGAACTTACCATAAGTGAAGTTCGATCATAATTATCTTGTCTTCGTCGAAGAGATTTAAAAACCCTCCCTCCCTTTCTAAAAAACCCGGAAAAGGAAAAATCAATGCTTTCAGCTTATACTCTGAAAATAATGAGGTATGGAGCGGCTGTCAAGCATTATATAGGGTAGCGTTGAGGGTGGGTAACAGAATGTTTTTTTCTTTTTACCCTCTTTTCAACGCTAAAATACTGGTGCGAGTAGGTTTGCAAGTTGCTGGACACAACTACATTAGTCAATAAAATCTTTTTTAAATCTCTTCGACGAAGACAAGATAATTATGATCGAACTTCACTTATGGTAAGTTCGTTTGATCATTCAATTATGATATTTAAATAGAACTAAGAAAAAATATTTACTCCACACTGTGTTATGTATTTTTTAACTTCCGTTCACATCTCATTATTAAATTAGGTAATTAATACATGACAATGTGTCAGTTTTTATTAATATTGAACTCGGAAAATATCTATATTTTATAATTCTGCCCTCCTTACCTTAAAAAGTAAAATATTAATATGTAAAATTTAATCTCAGTACGTATACACGTTATCATGCTGAAATTAAGTACAACTATGTTATCGCACTTAACGTTAGAAAGGCAATTAGGTAACCACTAAATTAGATTCACAAATATCTCGGAACATTCTCATCCGTTTTCCTTAGTCCTTAAAGACAACGCATCGAATCGTCACTCAACAACGCGGGCGGAACGGATCTGCGTGTAATTAAGATACGTATCCCCGTGTACACGTGTACACGTAACTTTATTGATACGTAGCCGTGTAACACGCAGGAAACGGGCCTTAAAACCGTAGCCGTGTAACACGGCAACGGGGATCCGGCTACGGTTACACGAAACACGGTCACGACCACGGAGCCCTACATCAAACCTCTGTACTGTAATCGAGAATGTTCAATAAGCAGATCTTTTATTATAATTATATCGACATCTTTTTAATCGATATCAAATCCCTATCACTTGCCCCCAGTTATCCCAGGTATGGACATGAAGGGGAAGTACCTACCTTAAATATCGTAGATAGTGTATTTTGCTGAAAGAAGACTTAATGTTATTTTTAAAATTTAGTAATAGTGCATTCAAAGTTTTTCAAAAAATTGCTTGCTTCACCCGGAAATTGAACCAACTACAATTTTTTTCCAATTTTGAACCAAACATGTTTGGTTATTCTTTAAGTTTTAGATACTATGTTTCTTAAGAAAAATTGTTATTTTTTATCCATTCTTTCGAATGACATCATAAAATTACGAAAAAAAAAATGGTAATGGTACAAATGGTAATGGTACGATGCCTAGAAAAAGCAATTTTTTTTTGGATTTTTTTTAATGCAGTATTATTTTATTTTCAAAATAAAATAAAGTCTTCTTTCAGCAAAATATCCTATCTACGATATTTAAGGTACTTCCCCTTCATGTCCCCATAACTTTGGGACGCCCTGTATATGTATATATATATACAGGGTGTAATCGATAAGTGTTTACAGGCTATAATTCCGTAAATATGAGAGATATCAGAAAGCTTTTAAGTGATATCGAAATTAAATTACCCAACGAGTAAAATTATACTAATAACTTTTTCTAAATAGATGAAGTAATAAGTAAGAAGTAGTTTTGAATAAGTATTCCATACCAACCGTTTTAGACTAGCGGCCCATGCTGAAAAAATATGGGTCATTTGAACCACCAGGCCCCAATTTCACAACATTGACAAGTCCTACAATTGTAAATCTACGGTTTCTCCAATAGGGAGCGTCTATAGGCTACAGTTACCGCTTACCATCGGAAGGGCCGTGCGTTTGTTTGCCACCAGCATAAAAAATTGTGCAGGAACTTTAATAAATCAGCAGTAAATAGCTACTTTTATGCGAAGCAAAATTACAATTGTCACAAAAATCACGACAATTGTAGCGAAATTCCGACATAAGCCGAACCTCATGTCAAGAATTAATGAAAATTGTACTAAATCTTGCGACAATTGTCACGGGTTTCGGAAAATAAAAAGTAGTTTATTAACGATATAATAACGTTATTAGTAATAATTTTATGTTGGTGTCAAACAAGCACATGGACCGTCCGACAGTAAGCGGTAGCCGTAGCCTACGGAGGCCTGTGACGTCAGTAACAGCGATATTTTACAATTGTCACAATTGTAATTATGGTGAAATAGGCCACAGGTGACCTATCTAGAACGATATAAGAGCATAAAATAATAAGATTCAGCACTATGCCGTCACTTGTAAGCTGTCCAGCTGACTCCTGGTGAGAATTTAAAAGTACAGGTAGAGTGAGTACATTTTGGTCATATATTTTTGTACGGCATTTCTTACCCGATAGATCCATGAAAAATAATAAGAAAACTCTCTAAGTCTGATTTTTTTTTTTTTCCAACAATCAACAGGGTAAATTTGGTCATTTGATTTTGTACGGCATCTGTGTCATATTATTTCAATACTGCTTCTAATCCATTATTCCGCAACGCCGTACAAAAGTCATGTGTCAAGGGGAAAAAATCGAGGGTTGCAATCCCTTCTCTTTCCATGGTCCAGGGGGTGATTTGACACAACATGAAATAAATTTATTTTGAAAGTATTTTATGCATAGATAATATTTTTTCATATGCCGTATATTTTCGTTGGTCCAAAGGGAAAAAAAAACTGTACGAAATGTAAGGTGATTTTTTTTATACGGCATTTAGATATTTTATTTTTACTATTGTCATAGTCTTTTCTTGATTCTAGGTTCCTAGTTAGAAACTAAAAAAGTGATGACGTCAAAGGTAAATAAATCTTTACATCTCAAATTTGTACATAAGACTTGGATTTTGACAAATACATATTTATGTTTCATAAAATAATAGATAAGTTAATTCGGACGTCGATGAAGACGTTGATTCCGATAACAACTGAGTAACTGATTCCGATTCTGAATAAATTTATCTAATTTCTTTAAAAAATAATAATATTTATCATAAAATATATAGATTTTTTCCTAAAAATGATTGTTTAATTTATTGACATCATTAAAATGAAACAAATCAATAATTATACAGTGTGTTACCAGTGGCCTGGCTTTTATTAAACCTGATAATAATATGCTCCGTTAACAATCGTTTGCACATATTAGTAAATCATAATAATGTTAACTAACCCCACAGTTAAAATTTCTAAATCGGAAGCTTCAATGTAGTAGATGTACTTCGCAACTGTCGTTATTCATGTCGTTAATTCACATAGTACAAGGCATTTCGTGGTACGGGGGTAAAAATAGTGAAAACTAGCAAAAATTGTGTTATCGCCTTCTTCATTGCGTTTACGTATGGAGGTTTTAAATAAACTGACGAGTTTTTCTTTATTTTTGTCATAAGTGACAATTTTGAAACTTGTCATTCATGCCAAAAATATGTCCAAATTGATATTCGTTATTCTGTAAAATGGCTTTCGACGCACTAGAATTGAGTGACATGCTTTTAATTTACGGCGAGACACGTGGAAATGCAGCTCATGCCTTAAGAATTTATCGCGAACGCTTTCCTAATTGACGTCATCCACACAATGCTCGAGTGATAACAGCGGCTCTACAGCGAGTGCGTGATAATAGGCCGATAGTCCCTGGTCAGCAGGAAGGAGTTATGAACGATATTGTGCCGGTGAACGTTGAAGAAAGGATCCTCCGGCACTTCAGGCAGGTCCCAACATCAAGCACTCGCGTTGCTGGTCGAATATTTGATACTAGCAATAAAACAATGCACCAGATTTTGAAAATAAATCACAAACATCCTTTCAAGTTTTTAAAGGTGCAAAAGTTACTGCCTAGAGTTTTACCAATAAGGCAATATTACTGCGATTGGTTTTTGCGTAAAGTTGAAGAGGAAGAAGACTTTCAACAAAAAATCATATGGACCGACGAAAGCACTTTTTGTCGAAACGGAATGTGGAATCGAAGGAACACACATTACTGGGAGAATAAAGACAACAATCCCCATGTGATCCGAGAGACTGCTCATCAGTACCGTTGGACATTGAACGTGTGGGCAGCCATCAACAACAACAGGTTCATTGGGCCTATTATTATTGATGGGACATTGAACACGTGTAGGTTCTTAGATTTGATAAATGGTCCACTCATGGACTATTTAAATACTCTTCCTGAAGAGATCCGTCGCGAAACGTGGTATCAGCTGGATGGTGCTCCTGCACATTCAGCCATAGTTTTGCGGGAAAGGTTGACCCAGATTTTTAACCAACGACAGATCGGACGTTATAGGCCCAGGCACTGGCCGCCTAGGAGCCCTGATCTAACCCCATTGGATTTTTTTTTGTGGGGTGCTGTCAAGAATGAAGTGTTTGCTACCGATAGTGAAACTGCAGACATTATGAAAGATAAAATTGTAGCAGCTTTTCGTAAACTGCAAGAAAATACTGACTTCCAAACAATTCGTAATACCATTACAAAACGTTATGAACTGTGCAGTAATCGGGGTGGTCGACATATTGAACACAGAGTTTAGTTACAAATAAAGTACAAGGTTAGAATTAAGTTTATTTAGTTGGTAGAAACCTTATCTAATAAAGTATTTATGAAGTGTATAAAGTGATTTTACTTTGCCTTAGTTATCTTTAGTGCAGTAATACTAGTATCACTAACACTTGAAATCAGTCAGTCAATCACTTCATGAATTCTAATAATCAAAGAAAGTATTTGACGGCTGTCATTGACACTTACGAGTAAGTACTTGCCAACGACACGTTACATTGCTGGCAATATTTTTTTTGTTAGAAAATTAACAAAATCTGAAATTTAGTTTATTAATTAAATTAATGTCATTGTTAAGTTACAGACATACGTTAGTTTAACCTCCTTTAAAAAAAGCCCGGCTACTGGTAACACGTGTATGTATCAATAACGTTTGAAGTATATATTAAACCAAAAAGTATACATAACTGTTGATACTGGGATTTTTCATTTTCAATTCTTGGACATAATATCCCTTCGGGTGGCAGGACCGCTACGTCAAAAAGCTGTCAGGTGGCGGCGCCATTTTGCGCGAAAATAGTCAAGTGCCAGGGGGTCCGACGGGTGGTCAACGAGAAATTGGCGGGAGTTACAAATTTAACGATTATTGTGTGTTATTGTATGAAGCTTATATAAAAAACGCACAGCGTTATAATAAGTATGAAATAGGCTATTAATTCCGTTAACAAACATATATTTTTGGTAAAAGTGTAATTTGCTAGTCCTCGTTGAACGTAGGCCGAGCAAACATTTTCCCGTTTTTTGTGTAAAAGACACTAGTAATATAAAATACGGCATTGATTTGAGAAACAAAATAGGTTTATTTGTAGCAATATGCATGTACAAACAAGAAAAGAAAGTAAAATGATACCCTTGCATAAAACTTTTACACATTACAATCACGTAAATGTTACGTCGAAAATTATTTTCGTGCAACATCAGTCCAACACAGAGGAAACTTTGAAAATTTGTTTTGTAATCATATATTTGTATTTATTTTGCATAATGCCTCATGGAAAATGTGTTCACTTCGGCGTCTGAAGGAAAACTAATGGTTTTGGAAATAAAATTTGTCGATTAATACGACACTCAAAAACTGAGATAGAAAGATGACTCGTAGATTGTTTCAAAATAAGTATATATTATTTTCAACATGTGTTTGATTTGTAATGTACAGGATTAAAAACTATATTTAATAGCATCCCAAAAATGAAAAAAATACGATACCTTAGCATTAAAACTTTAAATACTAAATCGCTTAAAGAATACACAAAAATTGTCAAAATGATTACATTTCACCAGGACTATATTAGTGTGGATACGACTTCTGATTTGTTCTAATATAATTATGACTACTTAGATTCAAACAAATCTATGATGAGCTCTCCATGTACATTATTCAATAGAAATAATATTTCAAAGTCAATATATTTTCTTCGATTACGGCGAGGATTACATATGAAATAAAACTATGAAAATCGGATAAACTCGCGTATATTAACTTACTTTAACTTCATTCCGACGTTTCGAAAACTTTACCTACAGGGTTCGTGGTCTGCGGATGACGTCGGAATGAAGTTAAAGTTAGTTAATATACGTGAGTTTATCCATTTTTCATAGTTTTATTTCATAAATAAATGTCATTGGAAAATCTTACACAAGACGACCTAGTCCCATGGTAAGGTAAATTACCTGATGCTTGTGTTGCACAGATAAAATATAGGGAAGATTCCGTTTATTAAGACATACATGAACAAACTATTGTCATCCTTCACCCCATCTCAAGACGTATTCCATAAGGAAAAAGAGACAAATAAAGTAGCTCTACTTGGTCGTGAACTCCATCAACGATGTAACAGATTGTAGATTATTATCTGTGGCACTTGACACACGCACTTTGAATAAAGATGTCGTTGATACAGTTTCATGTATTTTTATTATAAAGAAAATGATATTATTACATGGCGCAGACGGTAAAGAACAAAGAATAAATTGAGTGCAGTTAAAAATTAAAATAGGAGATAATGGAGACATTGAAGCAGCCACCACCATTGTCAATGGTTGGTGACTTATCCTTGAATTTTAAGAGATGGGAACAGAGATTCCTTTTATATTTCAAGGCGTCCGGGGCTGAAGGCAGATTAGACAAAGAAGGCCAAAAGGCTTTGCTGTTGCACGTAATAGGAGAAGATGCCTTGGAAGTATACAATACGCTGGACGTGCCGGAAACGTCGGACGTCAAGGACATCTTGAAGAAAATAGGAGAATATTGTTCGCCGGTAAAGAATGAAACTATGCAAAGGCATCTCTTCTTTACGAGAGAAAAAAAGGAGTCTGAAACTATAGATGAGTTTGTGACGTCTTTAAAAACTCTGAGTGTTGATTGCAATTTCGAAAAACTTAAGGATAGTTTAATTACAAGTCAAATTATTCGTGGCGTTGGCGATTCCAAACTGCAGGAAAAATTGCTTCAAGAAGGGTCACTGGACCTCCCTAAATGTGTCAGCATCTGCAAAGCTTCGGAACTTGCAACAGAAAATGTAAAGAAAATGACCACAGAAGCACAAGTACACGGAATAAATAATATGTCTCAAAAGTATGAGAAACAGAAATATGAGAAACCTCAGGGAAGTCGTGAGCGTACCCAAAAGTCACAAGAACAGCATCGGGACAGTCAGGATAATCGTCAAAGTCTTAAAAAGCAGTGTTATAGGTGTGGTTATTATCATGGCTTTAAATGTCCTGCATTTGGATACAGATGCAAGAAATGTAATAGATATGGGCACTATGCCAAAATGTGCAAGACTTCTTCTCAAGTGCATGGAGTACAAAACAAATCATTGGATAGTGATGATTCTGACATTGTTATAGGTATGTTACAGCTCCAGCATGATCGAAATTTAAAAAAATCTTTGTATGAGCCCTTGTGCATAAACAAAAAAATTGTTGATGTTAAGTTAGACACAGGTAGTGATTGTGATGTTATGCCATATCATATCTTAAAAAAATTGTCATTGGAACAAAAATTAACAGAAAGTAGTATAAAACTTTGCAATTATAATGGCTCAAAAATTGAATGTATCGGACAAGTGTTGTTGAAATGTCAACTGTTAAATAAAAAATATGTCACACTGTTGTTTCAGGTGGTTAATGAAAATTCTATAGCAGTCCTAGGTTACAAAACCATTTTTGCACTAAAGCTAATGAAACGTAAGTACCTAAACCAAATTAAATTAGATGTAAACAGTGATTATGAACAGATTGTTAAGGATCATATAGATTTGTTTGATGAGCGACTAGGGTTACTAAAAGATGTAGAGTATGAGATAAAGTTAAAGGATGATTGTCAACCCAAAATTGAGCCCTGCAGAGGTGTGCCCTTGGCATTGTATGATTCACTCAAACGAGAACTTGATAAAATGGAAAGATTAAATGTTATAAAGAAAATTTCTGAACCTACAGACTTTGTCAGTAATATTGTGATTGTAAAAAAACCTGATGGCAAATTAAGAGTATGTTTAGACCCCAATAACCTTAATAATTGTATAAAAAGAGAGCATTTTAAGTTACCAACCTTTGAAGAGGTATCGGCTAAAATGGCAGGTGCCACTGTGTTTAGCAAGTTAGATGCCTCAACTGCATTTTATTTGATTAAACTAAGCGAAAAAAGTTCAAAGCTTTGCACATTTGCATCACCATTTGGTCGATACTGCTTTTTGAGATTACCTTATGGGCTGGCCTCTGCTCCAGAGATTTTTCATAGGCAATATAGTCAAATATTTGAACAGGTGTCTGGTTGTGAAGCCTTTATTGATGACTTAATTGTATATGGAAAAACTAAAGAAGAACATGACAGGCAATTATTGGAAGTACTGAAAATAGCTAAGAATAATGGTATTAAATTTAACTTTAAAAAATGTGAATTTGGTGTTTCAGAAGTAACATACTTGGGGCACATATTATCAAAAGATGGTATTAAACCTGATCCAAGAAAAGTACAAGCAATACTAAATCTTGAAACACCAAAGAATGTAGCAGATTTACAAAGGGCTATAGGTATGATCACATATGTTGCTAAGTTTATTCCATCATTGTCTGAAGTCTGTCATCCATTGAGAAAATTAGTGAGAAAGGGTGTAGATTTTGTTTGGACTAGAGAACAAGATATTTCTTTTAAGCAGTTAAAAGATATCTTAATGTCACAACCAGTGTTGCAATTTTATGATCCTAACAAAACTTGTAAATTATCAGTAGATGCCTCAAAAAACTCTCTGGGAGCAGTTTTGCTTCAAAATGAACTACCTGTAGCATATGCATCAAAGGCAATGACTCCTACGCAACAAATGTATGCCCAAATTGAAAAAGAAATGCTTGCTATTGTCTATGGATGTCTACGCTTTCACCAATATGTTTATGGCAAAACAATTGAAGTAGAGTCAGACCACAAACCATTAGAAATTATATTTAAAAAACCTTTGTGTGACATTCCTCTGCGATTACAAAGAATGAGACTGCAATTGCAAAAATATGACTTAGTTGTAAAGTACAAAGCAGGTAAAGAACTATTGTTAGCAGATTCACTATCACGTAATTATAATAAATCTAAAGATGACGACACAATTTTGGAAGATCTTGTTGAACCTCATGTTAGCATGATAAGAAGTAATTTGAAAATACGCCCAGATAAATATAATTATATTAAATCGGAAACGTCTAATGACAAGCATCTGAGTGAACTCACTAAGTACATAAGAGATGGATGGCCTGATATAAAACATGTACCAGATTACTTAAAACCATATTATACATTTAAAGAAGAATTATTCATCTTTGATGATCTGGTATACAAAAACAGTTGCCTTGTTATTCCTTTATCATTGAGAAAAGAAATGCTAAATAAAATTCATTACAATCACCTAGGTGTCGAAAAATGTAAATCTCGAGCTAGAAAATGCTTATTTTGGCCTAAAATGACATTAGATATTGAAAACAAAGTAGCTAACTGTAATACTTGTAACAGGTTTAAGAAAAAAAATTGTAAGGAGCCTATGACGATAAGAGATCTTCCTGATGAACCATGGTCAATGTTAGGTTGTGATGTGTTTCATTACAAGAATGATGATTATATCATAGTGGTTGATTATTTCAGTAAATATGTGGAGGTAGCAAAATTAGATGATCTGTCAGCTGAAAATACCATCAGTGTTCTTAAAAATATATTTAGTAGACATGGCATCCCAGATGTACTGTTCTCAGATAATGGAACAAACTTTTCTAGTTATAAGTTTAAAGAATTTGCAAAGCAATGGGATTTCGAACATAAAACCAGTAGTCCACTGTACTCTCAGTCTAATGGCCTTGCTGAAAGATTTATACAGACAGTAAAAAATATTTTTAAAAAGGCTGATTATGAACATAAAGATAAAGATCTAGCTCTATTGGAATTTAGAAATACACCTCTATCACATGATTCACAGCTTGAAACTCCATCAGAATTATTAATGGGCAGGCAAATAAGAGGTTTACTGCCTATAAAAGAAAACCATAAGAAAAATAAAAATATGGAAAACAGGTTGTACAAAAATGCTAATAAACAGAAATATTACTATGACAGGAATACAAAACAAATGTCTGAGTTGGTGCCCGGTCAAAATGTTATTATTAAAGATAATTTAAATAGAAAACCTAATCTATTTGGAAAAGTGTTACGTCGTGATGAGAGACCAAATTCATATGTTGTTCAAACAGAAAAAGGAAATGTAATTAACAGAAACAGGAGGTATTTAATACATAACAAGTCTGATGTAAAAATTAATAGTAGTAGTGACTATTATACAACGCATAAGTCGTCTAATGAAAGCAATGTAACCCCTGATACTGAACCTAGTCAAGCTATCCCTCCTGAGTCTGTTAGTCCTAAACCTAATAAACATGTAATTCCCTCTGATGATATATCGGGTGAAAATTGTCACGCAGATGTGAGTCTGGATACTTCAGTCTACAGTACACCCAAAAGCAATATTGATGTACCATTAACAAAGAATTTTGATGCTGAAGTATGCAGATCAAGAAGTGGGCGAAATGTTCAAAGGCCTAAGTACTTATCAGATTATGTAACAGATTAAATTTAAATTCAATAATATTAAGTACTTATTTAGAAGAAAGGAGATGTAACAGATTGTAGATTATTATCTGTGGCACTTGACACACGCACTTTGAATAAAGATGTCGTTGATACAGTTTCATGTATTTTTATTATAAAGAAAATGATATTATTACAAACGACTCCATTTTCTTGAACAATGCTACCAACCTGACTAGATAAAATGTCATTACTATTAGTGATGTCCAGTCTTCAATCGTATACTTTTATCGTCAATAATAATATTTTTACCAAATTAGGTAGCGAATACAGTAGGAATAAACCTTATTTCCTACTCAAAATCACGATCTTCTTCGATCGTGATTTCAAAATCTACATTTTAGGATAAAAATAAAATCACCAAGTTAACGACATATTTTCTTTAATTAAAATGTCATAATGAGGGTTTCCTAAAACGTATGCCACTAGTTGGCGCCACTTAGCTCCCGCCCTGGTGATTTCAGAAAACTCTCATTATAACATGTTTTATGGACTTATCATTCCTTAAAGCATACCTAACAATTTTGGTATGATGGCTTCTTTATAATTAAATTAATCAGTCTACACAAGTATCACATGAGCGTCATTATTAAACTAAACTTAATTTACTTGCTGGTTGACATGACATTGGATGATTACCAAATATGGTGGGTAGGACGTCAGAATGTAATCACTTATGCGCGTACCCTTGCCTGAAACAACAGCTTAAAATTGTGCGGAGCATATTTTTGAATACTCTTTAGAGTACCAGTCGTCTGCCTTTTTGATATTTTTGACCCATAATAGCCTTTGTTCAGTGTCCAGTGGACACCTGTTGGACATTAAAAACATCGATTCATTTTTGAGTTGACTATCAATACATTTATCGATATCACGATCGGTCTCTTAAGTACCACACTATGCGATACAAATGTTTGAATCCCACTATTTATAATTACATTACGAATGTAAATACAAATGGTTTAATCACAAAACTACACGTATGTATCCGACAACAAATATTGAATAAGATTTTCAGTTACTTTTACCTTAATAAGGTTCGAAATCTTAAAATTCAAGTCAAAACTAAATTGCCGGTGAAACATAATGTCTTTATTTTGTTCATTCAGGTAACCCTGGCGGTTTTTACACCCTGGAACCACACAAGTCATCACTTTTATCACATTCCGTGCACTTATCGAACAGAAATATACATGAAAAGCTTTATTTTAATCACTTTTACTATTTGCGGTTTAGGTGCACTAGTATACCCAAACAAAGATCGTTGACAGGCATTGCCGGCGTCACCCACAGATAAAATAGACTCGGTCTATCAATTTTATATGTCTATGTTGTGTTGTGGGACTTAGCGACGACAATATACTCTGTTCAACAATTCGTGGAAGTAGAAAAGGGCCCCAAATTTAAAAAATGTGTTAGTTTTTAGTAAAACGTCCCACTTTGTCGCTTACCATAAAGACGAGGTTTCTTTGTATCTTCATATGAATAAACTGACAAAGCGGCTTTATGGCAAACGACAAAGTGGGACGTTTCACTAAACTCACTCACAAATGTAGGTGCTGAGTGGTCTGCCCTTACTAAATTTGAAAATGCCGCCTTTTATTACCAAAAGGGAATGTTGGACCTGTTACATCCTCGACCACCACGTACATCTGAGACTCTTCCTCTCGCTCCTGCATATCTTAAATTTATAACTACAGCATAGCAAATAAACATAGACGTGAAAAATAGTCATTTATAATAATAGTGTCTGAACGAGTGCCTGAAACCGACACGAGTAGGGAAGATGACCTACATTTCGACACTAACATTATACCATTCTACAACGCGTTATAAGAAAATTACTAATGTAATTAATTTCCGCACTAGTGCGGTAAAGTCACTGTCTGTACATGTAAAAGTATTTAGCCAACCAAATTAACCGAAATAAGTATTAAATCCAAAAACCGAAGTCTTATCCATACTATTCTATCTTCATTTGAAATGAAACAAAATGGCCACGGTCACGACCTTGAAACATGGGTCCCGGTATATCAACGACGACATTTTTTAATGAAATATGATCGAGTTTTTAAATAAATGATTATATATTTAATTTACCAAATAGTTAACCCAGCTATTTATATCTAATTTGGGGCTAGTAGTGTTACATATAAATTAATAAATGCCCGATTTCTCTAAAACAAACCTGTTCATAACCCAAATCTTTGTAATAAACTATGAAATAAATATTTTAAAATGTAATAAATGGAAGATTAAACGATTGTAAATTGCTTATCACTTAGTTAAGCATATTATATTTAAATCGCATAACATTTTTTATAGAAATAAACGGTTAAAATCATAATTTATCGGGTATCAAATATTTGACGAATGCACTGCTATCAAATGCTTTTAAACTGAGGAATATCTGCTAATATTTATATTAAATTACACATAATTTTAAATATAGACAGATTTTTTATGTCTTCAGTGATATATTTTTAGAAATAACGCAACTTAAATGTGCGCACAAACTTTAAATTTTCACGCCAAATACGCAATAACGAATCGGCCGGGAGCCGGCCGCTCGGCACTTGGGGATTTTTCAGATCGGCCGGGAGTCGACCGCTCGGCACTCGGGGACTTTTTGAATCGGCCGGGAGTCGACCGCTCAGCACTCCAGTGTATATACACAACGTTTCAATTCTGCTAGACGTCATAGTGATAGAGGAAACGAAGCGTTACAGGCCAAGTAGATATATCTGGCCGAAGGAACTGAGGCCAGATAGGAATACGCGGCCTGTAACCCTGTTTCTCGCCGAGATTTGTATAGTGCTTTTCTCAAACTTGCCATGAAATAAAACTAACTGATTTCGCCGAACCATACTATTTGATTTGTAAATAAACCAATAGTACAGTATCGTACAACATTAAAAAAAAACATTCGCGCCTAACTTTTTTTTTAAATCTGTTTGAGGTATCATTTTACCTGGTGGTATAGACATTAGTTTTTTGGTTATTTTTTTTTCTGTGGCTGAATGTCAAGACATAGTGTCACAATTTGACGTTTCAAAACAAAAGACAGTTTGTTTGCAGTCCTAGGTTATTGTTTTGAGTTACTTTAAAATTCACACCACCTCTTGGGATGGTATCATGGTACGGATCGGATCAATTAATTATTTTTCAAATTGATAGTTTACGTTCCCCAAACAGCCCATTAAAGTCTATTCCACTCCACTTGCCCTAGCACCTCCTCCTACCTACCTAATAAAGTATTTATGTATTATTATTAATATGAGGTAGGTAGGTAGGTAGGAGGAGGTGCTAGGGCAAGTGGAGTGGCGTATGTTCTCTTCAAAAATATGTTAATACCGCACTGCATCAGATGGCCATAAAGTACCCTTAAAATTGTAGCGTGACTTTCATCAGCCTAAAATATATGGTCTGTATAAAAATGTACGGCATTATTTTTTCCTAATTTATCTATGTTAATGTTATTTTAAACAAGGGACAAAATGTAAAAAACTGCTATATTTCATTAATCTATGATATTTATACTTTTACATTAATTTGCAAAATTTCAGCTTTTGTATTTCTCTATAATTCTTTTTAAGAACGGTTTTTTTTGAACGGCAATACTATGTAACGATTGTATTTTACAACATCATGTTAAAAAAGAAGTTCCCGTACAGGATCAAATGATTTTACAGCTGTAAAAATCAAGGATACGATGAAATGAAGATGATTATTGATATACATTCAAATGGACTATCATTTTTTGACGGCATTATTTTTAATAGTACTTTTGAGTGCTAGATAATGTTTTGGAACCGAAGCCGTACTTTTTCAAATCACCCCCTGGACTACGGAAAGAGAGGGGATTGCAACCCTCGATTTTTTCCCCTTGACGCATGATTTCTGTACGGCGTTGCGGAATAATGGATTAGAAGCAGTATTGAAATAGTATGACACAGATGCCGTACAAAATCAAATGGCCAAATTTACCCTGGTGATTGTCGGAAAATAAAAATAAAATCATACTTTGTGGCGCACAATTTTTGTACGGCACTGTGCGTTTTCTTATTATTTTTCATGGATCTATCGGTGGTAAGAATGCCGTACAAAAATATATGACCAAAATGTACTCACTCTACCTGTACCTTACAAGTGACGGCATAGTGCTGAATCTTATTATTTTATGCTCTTATATCGTTCTAGATAGGTCACCTGGTGGTTCATATGATCCATATTTTTTTCAGCATGGGCCGCTAGTCTATTTATATGCTGTTATCAGTGGCAGGGCATCTAAGGTCGCCTAAGGATGTTTTACCTTATCACACACCAGGCGTCTATAAGATTGATTGTAGCTGTGGTAGTTCCTATATTGGGGAAACCAAACGCACCATAGCGGAAAGGGTCAAGGAACATATCACGACTGTTAAAAAGCGTCAAACGAATAAGTCTGCTGTGGCCGAGCATTTGTTGGAGTCCGGACCTAACCACTCGATTGAGCTCCATAACCCGAAAGTCCTCTCAACCGAGCGTATACATCATAGCCGAAAAGTACGTGAAGCTATTGAAATTAAGAAACATCGGAATTTTAATCAAAATGAATCTCGTCCGCGTGGAATTCCGTGATTTGCAAATGTAAGCGTGGTGAAACATCCATTTTAAAGCCTTTGGATGTTGTGAGTGTTGTGTGTAGACCTAGTGACAACCCTAGCCTAGAAGTGAATAATCAAGATCAGGTGCGGGTAGTTCGAAAAACCCGCGAAGCTCGAAGGTGTTGATACATTCTCTCGCCAGTCTGCCTGCGACCACGGGTGTAACGTCATGCCCGAAACGTCAGGATATAATTAAACGTAAGTTTACGCGATTAAGACCCGTTTGTCTTTAAAATATGAGTGATAATCGTGAAAGTTTAAATCAATATAGATGAAGTAATATTAACCTCCTGCCGCCCAGACAATAAAATTTTCAAATTAATTTTGAATTCATGGTGTAGGAAATAGAATAAAATTTCTTTTGTTTCAGGAGACCTTTTTATAGGCCTCTGGGCGGCTAGAGGTTAAAAATACTAAGTTAAAACGCTCCCATACATTTAGTATGACGACTGGTGGTGTCGTAAGAGATAAAACTGTTAGAGATTCGTCATTTGTACGAATACATTGTAACAAAATAGTAATACTACCGTTTATGAAATAATTAATCTAACATTTATTCTTAAATGAAAAGTTTGTTATCATTGAATGAATGGTTACCTACTAAATGTATGAAAGGGGATGAAGTAAATATTTGGGATATTTCTGATTTTATTTCAAAAAGTTATTAGTGTAATTTTACTTATTGGGTAACGTACTTTCGATATCAGCTAAAAGTTTTCTGATATCTCTCATATTTACGGAATTATGACCTGTAAACACTTATCGATTACACCCTGTATAATCTGCAGAATCCTTTACCTTTAACAAATGCGCGTGCCGGAGAATCACAAATAAAGCAGCGTATTTTAATATTAATGTTTTTGCCATTCAAGCAAATTCCTTGTGTCAGTAATTCATCCATTTCACTGACGAACTCGCCCAAAAAGAATTCTAAGTTCTTTGGCTTCCCTGTTCCATAATAAATTCCAATTACAAATGGATTAAGCCTATATAGCGGGTTTGTTAACGACCAAAAAATCGCCGAACCCTGCAACTTCTCAACGAAGCAAGCCACTTGGCACAGTATATGGATGGTCTGAGCTGATTTAGCCCGGTAGCCACGTGGTTCCATCGTGCGGGTAGGCAGGGGAGAGGGGGGAAAAGTGGCTCTGCTTGCTCTCATTCCCAAAATTTTTGGTTTAGGCCCAGTTCTACAGATTTGTATTACAGAATCTTGATTCTACATATTCACAATTCCACAGATTACCAATTCTACATAATCTAACTTTTACAGAATCTTGATTCTACATATTCACAGTTCCACAGATTCCCAATTCTACATAATTTAATTTATTTTTTTTGTTTTAATTTTTTTTTTATTATTATTTTTCTCTTTATTTATACATCTTCTTAGGTCAGGTTATTTTATAATATAGTTATAAAAATAAAATACAATAAAACATACAAAATCAATACAAAACATATAAACATACTATAAAAAAACCTAACCTAGGGTGCCGCCGGCAACGGGGCGGGCCCAAGCTGCCGGTGGTAGGGCTACAGGGAGAGGAACCGCCGGACTATGCGCGCCGTGTCCAGGATTACCGCCTTCTGCATCTGACCCTTGATCCAACCACCTAGCGAGAGCCTCTTGAGGTGTTGATCGAGACTCTTCGCTATGAGACCATTCGCAGAAACAACTATCGGCACAATGATCACCGAATCAACATCCCACATGTCGGTTACCTCGTGAGCCAAGTCAAGGTACTTACTGGCTTTGTCCTTCTCGGCCTTCACGAGGTTCTCGTCATGGGGGATCGTGATGTCGATGAGCATTGCCCGGCGTTGCGATCGATCTATCAGCACGATATCAGGCTTATTGGCTACAATAGTCCTGTCCGTGATGATAGATCGATCCCAATAGAGCGTGGCACGATCATTTTCGAGAACTGCCGCAGGTGTGTACTTATAGTAAGGCACTTCGAAGCCCACAAGGCCGTATTGAAGAGCAAGCTGCTGGTGTATAATCCTGGCTACGAGGTTGTGTCTGTGCAAGTACTCGGTGTTAGCAATCTGAGAACAACCGGAAATAATATGCCTGAGTGACTCACCGGGACGGCGGCATGCCCGACAAATGTCGACCGTACCGTCCTTCAGGATATATTTCCGGTAGTTATTCGTCATGATAACCTCGTCAGCAATTGCACAGGCAAAACCCTCGGTTTCTCCGAAGAGGTCCCCGAATCGTAGCCAGTTCACCGACGCGAGCAGATCTACGTCAGGTCCCGTGAGGGCCTTGTAGAACCGCCCGTGTAGCTCCTTGCTCTTCCATACCGCCCTGCGGTCCTCGGTGCTTAGTACCACAGGTCTGCGCCAGTTCTCTTTTGCCAAGGAGAGCGGAGTGAGGTTCCGGTCTACTGCCACCACATCACGATGCATCCCGCACTCATTGCTAAGAAAATAGTTTCTAAGATTGTACACCTCGCGGTTGTGGAGGTTTTTGGCATTTAGGAAGCCGCGGCCCCCACACCTCCGCGGGATGTACAATCTCATAACTGATGAGCGCGGGTGTAGCATTCGATGTGTGGTAAGCAGTGTACGGACCCTTCGATCCAGGGCGTCCAGCTCCGTCTGAGTCCACCTTAGTATGCCAAAGGAGTATGTGAGTACGGGTATTACCCAGGCGTTGAAGGCGCGCACTTTGTTGCCTCCTGACAAAAGACTGTTAAGTACTTTTGTGAGCCGGCTGAAAAAGCGCTCCTTCATCGCCTGTCTAATTCCCATATCTTCAATACCCAAAGACTGTGACATACCAAGGTATTTATAGGTTTCTGCTTCCGAGATAGATCTGAACGACATTGTCTCAGAAAGCAGTAAATTTGTTGAATTTACTACTTTCCCCCGCTGCACATGCATAACCGCACACTTATCGACACCAAATTCCATATTGATGGCACTACTGAAAACTTCTGTGGTTCGCAGTAGTTCCAACAAGTCTTGGCTATTTGGCGCAAATAATTTGAGATCATCCATGTACAGAAGGTGAGAAATGACTTCACCCTCTCTCCGAAGCCGGCAACCTAGTCCTGAATCCTTCAGCAGGGTACTGAGGGGATTCAGAGCTAGGCAGAACCACAAGGGACTCAGACTGTCACCCTGGAATATTCCTCGCTCGATCCTTATGAAGTCCTGCGGGCCAGAGGGGCCATCCCCGCCTCCTGATTGACGAAGGACTGTGGTCCACTGCCTCATACACGCGCCGAGAAAGGATCTTAAAGTTGCATTAACTTTATACAGCTCCAAGACCCTTTCCAACCATGAATGAGGCACCGAATCATAGGCCTTCTTGTAGTCAATCCAAGCGGCGGAGAGGGCCCCTTTGTTACGCCGGACTTGCTGGCAAATGGTCATGTCGATGAGGAGGAGCTCTTTAGTACCACGGGACCCAACCCTACATCCATTTTGAGCAGGAGCCAAAACATTGTTCGAAACAATGTGCGTGTTAATTTTTACTCTCAAAATGGATGTAAGGAGCTTGTACAGTGTGGGCAAGCACGTGATGGGTCGGTAGTTCTTCGCTTCCGTGGTACTACCGGACTTGTAGAGCAGGAAGGTTACACCAGTTGTTAAAGAAGGTGGCAGGGAACCGAGCTCGAGGGCTTGTTGGAATTGCGTTGCCAATCGTGAGTGCGAGCATCGAAACCATTTTAGCCAGAAGTTGTGCAATCCATCCGGCCCAGGACATTTCCAGTTCTGAGTCGTGCGGATAGCACAACTTACGTCATCGGGGCTGATGATAACTGCCCCCATAGGTTCGATGGTCTCGCATTCACGTTCGACAACGGTCATCCATTCAC
This sequence comes from Thaumatotibia leucotreta, assembly GCA_025490895.1. NCBI lineage: Eukaryota > Metazoa > Arthropoda > Insecta > Lepidoptera > Tortricidae > Thaumatotibia > Thaumatotibia leucotreta. The sequence continues at coordinate 3,531 of JALPQI010030598.1, read as the reverse complement.
CCTCGGTGTGTCCGACGGGCACTGACCAGATACTACGCCAGAAATCACTCATGGCAGTAGCATCCGGCAACCGCGCCTCGGACACACGGTAGTCGGTTTCCTCCCACTTTCGGTAAACCTTCTTTTGGTCACTCTGGAAAAGGCGATTCTGCTGGAATCGGTTCACACGCTCTCTGTAGCGGCGAATACGGTTTGCCCATGCATAAACCTTCTGCTTCAGAAAGTCGATGCGCTCTGTGAGGTTGGCCATGTAGTCGCGGGGTGCAATACCCGTTCCCGCGAACGCCTGGTTCACAAAGCGCATTACTCGGGGGCGGTTGTTGCCCCCCCTGAAGCAGATCAGCTTTGCAATGAGAGTCCTAAACGAGTCGATACGTCGCTCGATCCGCACCTGCCATGCGGGGACACCCCCAGCGGTCCTAGGTGCACGGTCAGAGTCCGGAAACTTGACTCGAGCAACACGGCACGCTGCAATGGCCCCGCAGTACATGATCGAGTGCGTATCATCCAAATCTTTACTGGATCGTATATACGGCTCCAGTAAAGCGTTTAGGGCTCCCATCAACGCTAGATTGCGCCTATTCATGGGCAAACGTGGTAATCGTGGCCTAGAGTCGGGCGTGAAGCGATGCTGCATAATCGCTTCTTCCAGAGTCCTCCTCAATTGCTCATTGTCTGAAGTACTCACACTCAGGTTCGCAGCATCGTCCTCATCAGCAGCAGGACCAACCCGCAGTGCCTCGGATGCCAAGTCATGTACCGGCACCGGGTCCGGCGACGTGGCGGGTGGGTCCTGCGCCGAGGAAGGGGTCGCGTGAACAGGGAGAGCCTCCAGGCGAAGCCGATCAAGTGTCGAGTCATCCAGCCGCTTTGATCGTTGGATGACTCGCACTTGATCCGATAGTCGCTGCGCAGTCACATTAATGGTTGGTTCAAGGGCCTGAAACAGAGGAAGCATCCGGACACGATACGCGGATAGATTAGTTCCTCCCTCTGTAGCCCCGTAGTATGCGCGCATGACGTTCTCATTCATAGCTTGAGACCATGTCATGCGTCGCACTACACCACCGGTAGCGGGAGCCGTGGGCGGGGCAGCATGTCCCGCGGGCCCCAAGCGTGCCGGCAGCGGTGGCCGTCCTCGTCGCGCAGGTGGTCGTGGCGGCGGCGGCGTAGGTCCGCGCTCGTCGTTGCTCGATCCGCTGAAGTCGGGCGCGGTGGCGTAATCAGCACCCGACGAGACTTGAGAGCTGACTGATGTTGACGAGGCGGACGATGGTGTTGGGCGTGCGATCTGTGGGGACGCTTGAATCTTGCGTGCTTTACTGCGCGTGTACATCCTGTGGTATTTTGATAAGTACGTGTCGGCACAATCAATGGCGTATTATATTGTTTTCGTCAACTGTACCCATGATTGTACATACATTATTGAGAGGGCACTTTTTCCGTGACGAAGGTGTAAAAATGGTGTTGTAAATGCCGGCAAAATACATTATTTATCAAAATATAATCGGAGATTTACAAAAAACACGTTTGACTTTGACGGCGTCAAATTTTTTTATACCACGTCGTTGGCAAACAAGCATACGGCCCGCCTGATGGAAAGCAGTCACCGTAGCCTATGGGCGCTTGCAACCCCAGGGGTGTCACATGCGCGTTGCCGACCCAATAAGAACTTGTACACTCCTCTTTTGAAGAACCCCATACTGTAGTCCAACGGGGAAAACCTCGGCAGGGAGCTCATTCCACAGACGGACCGTCCGCGGGAGGAAGTTCCTCTGAAACCGCACGGTGCGCGACCATTTAGGTTGCAAGGTGTGAGGATGAGCGCCCAGTCGGTGGCGAGCGGTGCGATGATGAAAAGTGGACGTTGGCATCATGTCGAACAGTTCTTCAGAGCACAACCCATTGTACAGACGATAGAACACACATAAGGAGGCGAAGTCTCTCCTTAGACTTAAGGGTTCAATACCGCCTGTGAGTCTGGGATCGTCGACTATTCGGACAGCTCGTCTCTGAACCGAGTCAAAGGGTGCAAGCTGGTATACAGGTGCTCCTGCCCAGAGGTGACAGCAATACTCCATATGGGGTCTGACTTGCGACTTATATAACAGAAGTCTTTGCCCCGGAGTAAAGTATCCCCTCGCTTTATTGAGCACCCCGAGCTTTTTGGATGCCAGCGTAGCTTTTCCCTCTAGGTGACATCGGAATTGGACGTCGTTGGAAATGTCGACTCCGAGGATCCCAATACTCCCTGACATGGTAAGAGCTGTGTCTTGGAACTTTGGAGCCACAGTAAATGGGGTTTTTTTTAGCGGTAAACGCGCAAACTTGTGTCTTTGTGGGGTTGAACCTGACTAGGTTATCCCGACCCCATAACGAGACTCTAGATAAAGTGTTCTCGATGTCAGACACAAGTTTTCCGCGACTTTCCAGTACCACAGAGCGAGGGATATTAGCACGGCCTGTGTAAAAAGTATCCCCAGTACTGTCATCCGCATAGCAATGGAGGTCGCCGATAGACACCATGTCATTGATATGCAGAAGGAACAGCGTTGGGGATAGCACAGAGCCTTGCGGGACGCCAGCGTTTATGTCCATGCTATCAGAGCAGCTACCGTCTACTACGGCATGAATGCGTCTGCCGGACAAAAAGCTAGCAATCCATCTGCATAATCCCTCGGGCAGTCCATAAGATGGCAACTTCGACAAAAGGCCCCTATGCCAGACCCGATCGAACGCCTTCGCTATATCTAGGCTGACTGCCAAAGCCTCGCCTTGACTCTCAATGGCTGATGCCCAGCGGTGAGTGAGGTACACTAGAAGATCACCGGTAGAGCGACCGTGGCGAAAGCCATACTGGCGGTCGCTTATAAGATCGTGTTCTTCTAGGTAACCAAGGAGCTTAGCGTTAACTATACGCTCCATGACCTTAGAGAGAAGGGAGGTGATAGCGATAGGCCTATAATTCGATGGATCCGATCTGTCACCCTTTTTTGGAACAGGGTGCACAAGGGCCGTCTTCCACGAAGATGGAACTTCCCGTTTGATACTGGAAAGAGCGAAGAGACGCGTTAACACAGGACACAACTCAGGAGCACAACGTTTAAGCACCACTGCAGGTATGCCGTCTGGCCCGCTCGACTTGTGAACGTTTAACGACAGCAACTCCCGCCGAACATCTTTCTGGGAGATGCGAATTTCTGGCATGGAGTGTGCGCACCGCGGGATGGTAGGCGGTATAATGCTGCCGTCATCGCTCACAGACGAGGTCGAGGCAAAAAGAGCACCTAGAAGATCGGCTTTCTCTTTTGCACTATGGACCAGATTACCGTCAGCATTTCGCAGTGGTGGCAGGGACGACCGACAAAAGTTTCCCTCGGCAGCTTTGGCAAGTGACCAGAAGGCCCTACTCCCGGAAGGGTGGCCTGCAAGCTTCTCGCCAAATCTGCCGACATAATCAAATTTTGCTCTGGCAACAGCTCTTTTGCAGGACCTCGAGGCAGCATTCAGTCTGCGTTTCGCATCAGAGAC
>JALPQI010030597.1:0-61655 GCA_025490895.1 Thaumatotibia leucotreta | reverse complement strand
TATAAAAAAAAATATGAAAAAAAAAAACAAGAAACCTTTTTTTATTATGAAAAATAAGGACAAGATGCAGGTTAAAAATATGCATTTTGTAGTTTATTTTATTGTTATCAAACACAATTTTGTTTGGTTGATCTAACTTGAACAGTTTACGAAATATGCCACTTTCAACGGCACCCTGTATATTTTACATTATCTTGAATAACTCTGAAACAAAAGAAGATCTAGAGCTGATGTTAAGCATGGAGTATTCTTAGGTCCTGCTAGTACACCACCTAAAATATTGACCTCATCCGTGGGGAAAGGCACCACTTGTTCGGTAAGGCTGCTAAACCCTTTGATATTTGGTATGGGTACGCCGACAAAGTGGTAGAATAAAATATTTAAAAAAAATCGTGTACCTCCCCTACAGGTAAAGTGGGGATGTTTTTTTTATTTTGCTGTAGTCCTATAGTATGGGGTATTGTTGGTCATTTAGGTTGCAGGATTCCGTAGTTATTCAAAAACGGCCGGTTGAGTTCGAAATAATTATATTTTAAGGTAGCCCACTATTTATTTGGGCCATTTTCTATCACATTTTTTGGACACACTAGAGCGGTTATCTTCGAAAATATTGACTTAAAAGAAAAACTTTACTTTGGAACCCTTATGCTTTTTGAATAACTACGGAATTCTATACTCAACATGTCCCGACATGCTCTTGGCCGGTTTTGTATGGCAACTGCTCTATCACCACCCGCGGACTCCATTGTTCTTTAACCTCGCGGAACCCGGACATCCCTATTTTCATACAAAACTGGCTCCCAGGGGAGCCGGCGGATAAGATGGTCTAGTAAGAGATCACATCATATCATCAGCCTAAGTCCATTGCTGGACAGCGGCCTCTCCTTAGCCTATGCGCTTGGACGCATTAGGAGGTAAATGCCCATAATCGCCACGCTGGGCAGGCCAGGGCCGGATTAAGAGGTTGAGAGGCTTCGGGGCAACAAAGGAGTGGAGGCCCCCTGGGCCCCTATTATTTTCCAATAAAGTAGTAAATTTTTTTCAGTCAAGTTTTTCAATAAATATTTTTTTGTGGAAAGAAGCTTAGATCATTTTATTATTTAACAAACATATAAATATAATTGGAAACGAGAATTATCTGAAATTAAATTTTAGCGTTAACGAACGGAATCTTCCGAGCATTTTTCACCGACAAATCGTTGATGATTTCGCTGAAATCCAATTCCCGTAGTAGATCACTTTCAATACTCAAAAAAAATACTAGTGTTTAGTACTAGTTGGAATTTGAATTTTTTTTTTCGAAATCTCTGTTGTGGTGACCCTTCTTTCGTGGAGGCCCCGGGGCTGTAGCTCCGGTTGCCCCCCCCCCCCCCCTCTAAATCCATCATCAATCTTCGATATAGGTGCCTAGTGACGCTTCAATCTCTTAGCCGATTCTTACTACACCCACGGGATGAGTTGGGGTGGTGACAAATATAAATGTATTCTTACTGCCGTCACCACATGGCTACGGCAGCCAGAGATAACTGACTTATATGTATAATATTTGAACAACGACGCGCTTTCCGAAACCTACACAAATCACACACGAATTAAGCCAAAATTACACATTTAAGCAAACAATTGATTTCACCATGAACGAGTTTGTTAAAAGAAAGTGGTCGTGAACTCAGGCAGTCTTTCGCGGTCGAACGCTGCCAAATCAAATATCACCTACGCGTGGTATGTTCGGCCGGTGGACCGACTTCGTAAATTCGCCGGGTTGCATACAGCCTAAATTAGAAATGTCAAAGTCAATGACCTGACTCGGTTTTCGCGAGCGCGGTGAGAGGTCGAGAAATCGGCTTTCCGGATGAAAATGTGTGGAAATGTCGCTATAAAATTGTAATAAGATGGAAGTACTAATGCGCAACATGTCAACAGAGAATATTTATCTGAATCACGATATTTTGCTCATATATGGCATGTGTTTTGGGAGAGGAGTTTGTTAGTTTTGTTAAATAGTATTTATTTTTCATCACACTTGCTGTCTAAGCGCGCCATTGCTTGCGCGCGTAGCGGGAGTAATAGAAAAGTGAATTTCCCTAGGCAGTAATATAAATGTCAGTACGTCGTTTAATAATATTATGTTTTAAAACTTATTTTTTGGTTGGCAAGTGTGATGAAAAATATTGTATGCATCACGGTCGGTAAGCGGAATACTAACTCGAGTCATAAAAGCCCTCCGCTTAACGGCGTCGGGCTTCTCTCTCGTTAGTAATTTCGTACATACCTCCCTTGATGCACAATGTACTATTATAGGGTGATAATATCAAAATTTCTCAAAATTGCAAATTTTCTTAGTCAACTCCATTGTATGAGTAAGCGTATGCTTTTGCTGTCAGTTCCAATAGACGGGACATTGGAAATATTAACACTCAGTCCTAATAAACGTCACCCTGTTTAAAATTATGCAAATAATTTAGATATGAGCTAATTATTTCAAAGTTGGGAAGAAAGTGTACGTTTAAGGCCAAGCCATCTCTTAAGATATTATCGATCGTCCATTTTGTTGTGCACATGCTTAATGCAAAATTAAGATTTATATGGTTTTCCAATGGATGCCGTTGTCAGAACTGGATCAAATTAAAATGGAAATAATCGGTTAGTATCAGCGTTGAAATAAAAAAAGAATCTTCGAAAGCGGTTCAGCCAGTCAAAAGTTCCGAGGTAGGTAAAGTCCATTTCAAATACGAAGGCCCGATTTTGTCAAAGTCATTGGGCGTCCAGAATAGGATCAGTGATAACAAAAGATACCTGGGTGCTTAGCCAAGTTGCCAATCGCTAGCGCTTAATCGTCAGTCGTAAGCGAAAGGCAGCTAACTGTCTTTGCCGCACTAATATGAAAGAGTGACAGAGAGGGAAAACTGCGATGCGCTACTAAGCGCTAGCGATTGGCAACTTGGCTAAGCATCCTCTCCAGACCATTTTGTGGCATGATATTTTTTGCATACATCGGTGTACGACACCTGCCAATTTGTAGTGGACCAATAAAATTACAAAATTTTCGAGTGGCAACGCGCCTTCGTATTTGAAATGGACTATAACAAACATAAAATAAATATACAATCGAATTGAAAACTTCCTCCTTTTCTTAAATCGGTTGAAAAGGGTTTCAATGTTTATGAACTCGATTGTATTAAATGAAATCAATCAGTACATTGATTGGACAATGATATATTAATACTTAACTGTTAATACAATTAAATGTATTTCAATGTAGGTATGTACACAATACCATGTAACCAATTAAATGACCGCAAACGGTAATTATTTCATTGGATTCCCCAAACTATAAAACTACAGCGAACTCGTATCTTTCCTAGCATCATGTTTAAATATGTACCTTTACTAGTTCCTGAATACATACGATCTGGGTAGGTTTTATTCAAGATCCTTGAGTATTTGTTAGTTATTTCGAAGTCCTCTACTTGTATCCGCCTACATTCCTAGAATAAGTAGGTACCTATAGTAATAATGTATCTATCTATACAGGGTGATTCGTAGACCGATGCAAAGCTTTAAGGTGAAGTAAGTATAGACCATTTAGAACGATTTAAGCCATTGTTGTCTTTGACGAATTCTGATAATTTTTTTAAATTAATTTTTTGGTGTTTTTGGATAAAATACCCAAAATTTTAAATGAACTGCTAATTTTTTACCAAGTTAAGCGATAAACGTACTATTTTTTATTTCATTTAATTAAAGTAACGTGTAAACAATCTAAGAAAACATAATAAAAGCTTCTGTTTCATAAAAGTTTTTTTTACAAAATTTTGAAGTTTAGTGTTTGGTCAGTGACACTTCAATCTCTTAGTCGACTCTTACGACACCCGCAGGAGGAGTTTGGGTGGTGACAAATGTATTCTTACTGCTGTCACCACACAGCAGTCTTCGAAGTCGGTTAAAAATAAATATATAATATTATACTAAAAATATATATTCATCGTATTTTAGTGTTATAACTCTTGGAAAAAGAATTTAATAAGGACTAGTTGCTAGTGAACCTGAACAGGCTCGAAATAATTATTTAATATTATACTTTTTCAGTTTCTTACATTATTACGTGTTTTTAATGTGTTGCCGTGTAATGAGCTAAGTTGCATTTTTTTCGCAACCATAATATTCAACATTACTAAGCGTATTTAAGCATCAAACTTAAAATCATGTTATGAGTCTTTTAAACCCTTATTGTCATTTAAAGGCACTCCTTTCCCATTGAATTGTATCATAAAAATCACGACACTCCTACCAGTTGCTTACTATTAGCCACAGGAAAGAGGGGCTCTACAGTTCAGCTCAACTCGCACTTTTTCTTTCCTGTGGTCGATAGTTAACAGCCTGTGGACGGGTAGTAATCATTTTTATCATACAACGCAATGAAAAATGAGTACGTCTTAATGAAGATAAGGCTTTCATAAGAAAATCAAGCTTTATAGGCCTTAACTTTTAGATTGTCCACCGGAAAGACTCCGAACATGGGTCTGCGTTTGACTCTCAAAGCTCTAGAGGTTCGGATCGGGATTTTCAAGAATTTCTAATGAATGATATATTGCTAGAACATTTTTATTTGTTTGACCTATATTCATAACGTATCTAACAACATTGTGGTCTTTTATATTTTAATACTACTTAGGATTATACCATTTGGCCTCCATAGCCTAGTTGGTAGTGACCCTGCCTACGAAGCTGGAGGTTTTGGGTTCGAGTCCCGGCGAGGGCATTATTTGTGTATTTATTTATCACAATTATTTGTTCCTTGATCATGGCCGTCTACGTATTTAAGTTTTTTTTTTGTAGTAAATCTATATGTATCTATTATATATATCGTCACAAGCCTTAATTGAGCTTACCGTGGGACTAGGTCGATTTGTGTAAGATGTCTCAATATATTTATTTATTTATTTTAAGTACTCGCGAGTAGATAGGTACTTACTTGTATTTCATTTTGGTTGACTGTTTCTCACATTCTTTTTTTTCATTTATTTAAATAGGTATTTATTTTATTTTCCGTATTCTTTTAGTTACGGGAGTTTGAATATTATTATAGCATAAATATTTTATTATACTTACTTCATTTATGTTTTATAATTTATTTATCTAATACTTACGTATATTTACCGTTCAGCAGCAAGCTGGAACATTTCAGGTTCGACTTCAAATAACGATGAGCAACCAGATAATTAATATATTTTATATTTAAAATCTGTGCGGAATGAAAAGGCGTCTGGCTGCAATGCACGCCCATAAATCTTACGTGCCTTCAGTTTCCCAACAAACTGTATACTTTTGTTGTGGTTCAATTTAGATTGTTCAAGATCACCAAGATTTAACTGTGTAGCCTTCTATGTCACTGCAATTGGATGATGCAATGTTATCATAAGATTGTATAGCTCAAAAAATTAAGCAATATCACTGGTCTATGTAAAATTGTACAAAGTATACTAAATTTGGCATAAACTGAAAATAAATTAATTTTATGTAACATAGACAAGAGAAATTCCATTTATTTGAAAGACAAACGGGTCTTAATCGCGTAAACTTACGTTTGTCTTTAAAATATGAGTGATATGATAACCCTGAAAGTTTAAATCAATATAGAACTTTCTGAATAGGAGGGAAAATAATGAAAAATAAAATAATTTTTACATAATATTTATTTAACAATTAATGTTTATTCAGCAACATTGAGCTAGAGTATTTAACTAACAGTCTCATTATTTTACAAGAGTATAAAATCACTGCCAAAAGTGAAAAATGCAATCGGTTACATGAAATGCAAGGAATAGCGCAGACTTGAGATGGGAACGTCTTTGCCTACATTTCCGAAACTAAACGGACTAAAAACTTAAAAACTAATATTGGTGTTAGTCAATAAATAATCACTTACATTTAAGGTAACTTCAATAAATTAAATAGTCTTGACATCAGACTAAAGTTGAAACACGGGCAGGGTTTACAGTCTTTGGTTAACTATTTACATATTTAATTTCAATTTTATCGTTTTGATAATTTCCTTCTCCTTCTGTTATATGAAACTTTTTGTCTGCTTATCGATATAAGTTTGTGTCTGACGGCATTGCAACAGCAGTCTGACATTTTAATAGTCAAAGTTAAATTGGGACAAGAAAATTGGGCCCTAGTAAGTACCTGTGGGATCCAAAATAGGTAGCATCATGTTGCTGACTTTAACTGGCAAAATGTAACAATTTAATTCTAACCTAGAGAAAACTAACCTAATACACATTAGTGGGATCTAGAATGATCATTTTGATAGATTAAACACTTAACACTAAAAAAAAGTCTAATTTTCAGTAAACACCGGTAGGGTCAAGAACAAACATGGTAATTCACTTAGTCTTTGCACTTTGCTTCAATACACTCCGGTTGGGTCAAGCACGAACATTTTGAAGAGTTTCTTGAACTTGGTCAACTCGATTTTTGGGCTTTAGTAGACACCGGTTGGGTCTAGAACGAACATTTTGAAGCACTTTATCAAAACGCAGATCTTCACAAAATTCAATAAACTCCAGTGGGGTCCAGGACAAACATCTTGATAATATTTTTCAAAAATTTAAAAAATATTTTGTCTTCGTTGAAGTGATTTTCTGTTGAAAATCAGTAGATGCCAGTGGGATCCAAAACTTTGATGTCCATGGTGATTTTCTGAAGTTGAATACAGGTGATCGATCTTTATTACGAGTGTCGTGGAGCGCGCGAGAGAGCGGAGCGACGTGCGTTCAAAGCGGCGAGCGTCTCACGACTGATGGAGTTTCAACACGTGCGCGCTATTTATATACCCATGAAGCGGCGCGCGCACTCGCGTATTTTTTTCGCGATTCGAATTTGGAAGCTTTCAGCCGGGTGGCACGCCCGCCCTTGCCTTTTTGTTTTTTTTTCTGTAAAAAAAGTGAGCATATTGGTCACACCGTGTGCGTGATATTTTGATATTTGTTTTTTTTAAGGTGCCTATTTACTAGTCTATTATCATTCAGTACAGTTCTGTTTGTTAAAGCTACCCACAAGTCATGCGGAAAACTTTAAATAAATAAAATGTAAACTATTTTTTTTTATCGTAACTAACGCGATGGCAATTTTAAGCCTATGTTTATGATCATAACTCACAACTAATATTATAAAAAATAACTTGATAGGCCTATCCACTTTTATAAGGTCAAGTGCGCTATTATTAATACTATGGGGATCTTGATATTAAAAGCAATCTTATTATTGAAAATTGGCCGGTACCTATGGTGTCTAGGTTATATAATATATATAACCTAATTATTTTTTTCATCAATTCCTGTGCATATACCTATTTGTTACACTTTTTTAATGCTCAAAAATTGTTAAGTGTCATCATTACTTGTCATTATCATTCCGTAAAACATTTATTTGTAATATTAATATTTTAAAAAAATATAATAAGCTAAATATTAACACCATAATAGCACAAAATACTACCATAATAGAAGATGCTTACGTAAAATATTTTTTATCTAATTATAATCATAATTTATAATGAAAATCTAAAAATATTTTCAAAATACCAGACATTAAATGAAAAAAAAAAAACCTACCTATTACACACAACTTCGTTAAGAATTAACTTCTGCAAAGCGAAAAACAGTGTCACTTAAGTCTGTCAGGAAACATTGTAATCATCAATTTGCACTTCAATATTTTTAAATACCTAAAAATAAAACTAAGTGTTTGACTTCAACAGTTTCACTAAGCTTTTATTACAATTAATAAAAGCTATAGCGCTAAAAAATATAGCAGTTCCTACAAGCATAAAATTGACTTTTCACCGAAAAAGTTCTAGTAGGTATTTATGATAACCATAAACATTAAAATCAAAGAGCTTAGGCAAAATGCATACAAGTAATATAGATTACATTATTCATAAAGCCATGTGCATAACACAGATAAGTATGATGATTCGACAAGTACGATTAATGCAAACTTGTCCGTAGAAAAGGCGGCATATTTTAAGAAGCGTCATAAGAAATGTTTATTAGCACAGAACAAAAATTAACTTGGATACATTAACATTCAAAACACAACATTTAAAAATGTAAGCAAAATGATTGGCGCCTATATAAAATTATAATTTGACATTCATGCACACAATTTGCTTTGCACGACTTATATTTTACAAATCGCTTAAGCTATGGACATTTAAATTTTATTTTATTTATTTATTTTAATCTAACTTATGCGATTTATTATTATAAATTTAGTATTAGGTAGTATTAAGTTAGAATGACCATTTTGAAATCTTGTAATTTGAACTTTGACTTGTAATATGTAATACTATTATCAATACATTAATATGAATATGAATATCATGCCAGCTATTAACAATCCGTGAAATGAAAATCGGTCGAACTTCATCGCTAAAGTAACAGATCTATTACGCACAATTTGCTAATATAAGCAGGTGTGAAGGGATTTTATTAATTAATACTGCGATGTAATTTTGTAACGTAATTTGCAATACGCGGTAAATGACAACAGCTGCCCCGGCGTCATAATTAACACTATAGTCTATGCGTCTTGAAAATAATTTAGTACCTATTATAGTTTTGTACGGTAACTGATGGCATGTGAGGTATACGTAGCGTAGAAGCACAAAACCGCCTATACTTACAATTATTCTGACGAGCCTACACGTTCCGAACATAAGGCTGCGTTTCCACCAGAGATGTGCGAGGATGTGTTTCCATACAAATGACACCTATTAATGACTCGAGCGAGGTGTTATTTGTATGGAAACATATCCTCGCACATCTCTGGTGGAAACGCAACCTAAGTCCCAAAGCTATATAGACAAAATAAATGGAAAGTCAAATCAACACATTTTTTCGAACCGTCAAAACGATCGCCAGTGCTATGAAGTTTTTTATATGAAATTCCCAAACGTGACGTCACATTTGTATACCACCAAATGAAAATGACCTATTTTTTAAGTTCTTTCTAATTTATTAAATAGAAGTTCTATATAAAAATTAATGTAAATAATCTACATTTTAGTAAACATTTCTTCGTGTATTATGTCGTTCATAATGTGAAGTAATTTATTTGAACTACAGTCATCGCCGCTATTATCTACGGTCCAAAACTAAATCAAATCACTACATAGTATAAAATAAAATTTTCTGTCCCTATGTCCCTTTGTACGCTTAAATCTTTAAAACTGCGCAACGGATTTTGATGAGATTTCTTTTAATAGGTAGAGTAATTAAAAATTTTCCTCTTGGGAAGGTTTTTATGTAGGTATAGTACCCGCGCGAAGCTGGGGCGGGTCGCTAGTATTGTATAAATGTGGAACTAAAATCTCCTAGCTAACAAATTTAGACGACTGGATATTACGAGTACGTAATTATCCTAAAATAAAAACAACGTAAAAAAGTAAAGCCAACTTTTTATTGTCTATTAAATTTAAAACTTTGTATATTATTTCAGCACTACATTCCAAAGATAGGTAACATAAAGATTTGGAAACTAGGATACCTATGTTTTTGACTAATATTTTGCGTAAACGTATACAGACAATGAAAATTCTACTTCTAAAAAAACTAGCATTATTTATACTTCTAACCTTGACACACGTTCCTTATCGAGAAAACATTAAAAAAGTTGTAAATATTTATCATTTTGTCTACGATACATCTGGAATCATTTATCTAGTTCGCTTACTATAGATATATGCACTAATATTTGGTATTTGTACACATAGACAATGCTAGTTGGATAAAGACCTTCAAAAAACATCGGTAATCCGGTCCTAGATTTATGTAGGTACTTACTAAATGTTGTCTTAATTTTATTACAATTATTATGATTGACATCATAATAATATCTTGGATGTCAATCATCAGCAGGTCTAGTTATTTAAGATGCTATTCTGCTCGCGTCGTATATATGTATTTGTAAATATGTTAAACTAAAAGTGATAAATGTATGAGAATGACAGATAAAAAAAAATCACGTAACCATTTCCATGCATCGTGGTCACGTGATTTTTCGCTGGAATCTTTCATTCTCATACATTTATTACTTTTCGCTTATCGTATACGATTTCAGAATAATATGCATTTTCGCTACGCCTGCTGATGACAACTGAATCAAACTATAGACCTACAAATCACTTTTGATAAAACTATGACGTCGATCCTAAATGCCATAGTTAAATATGGATCACGTCATAACTAATTATAACGTCACGGGTTTCAGCCGATAAAACCCTAGCAACGCTTTAACCCCGTTTTCGATTCCTAGAAGATTATCAAATAATTACCAATATTACCATGTTATATCAAAACCGCAATTAATTCAAGTTTTATGTAATTTACCTCATTCTGTCGTCAGTACTGGACAATTAATTATTTAGGTATATCCTTCAACTAACACACACATAATTATGTTAGTTAATTGTAAGGATTTTCCTAATTAATAAGTAATATAGAATAAAATGATAATCTAAATTAAGGTATTAATTTCCGGTATTTCCTCGTACATCGTGTTAGCATTGCGATACAGCGAGGAAATGCCTCCAGCATCCTCGGTACAATGCCGCAAGGGCCAATCTTATTTCATCATCATCATCAGCCTATGATAGTCCACTGCCGGACGTAGGCCTCTCCTATTAACTATGCGTATAGTTAGACGCATTAGGAGGTAAATGCCCATAATCGCCACGCTGGGCAAGCGGTTTGGCGAGCGCAGTAATGTGTCCACTATGATGAATCAATTACATCATCAATCTTTAATCAAATATGGTCAGTGACACTTCAATCCCTTAGTCGACTCTTACGACACCCGCAGGAGGAGTTGGGGTGGTGACAAATGTATTCTTTCTGCCGTCACCACACGGCCAATCTTATTTAGTTAGATTTAATTTATGTAGGTATATAAATTGTAAATAAAGAATAAAGGTGTTTTTATTTTTTATCGTAAAGGAAAATGATGTGAAGGGTTCACGGAATCTTACTTTTAACAGAATAAGGTGTGAGTTTGCCCTGATTTTTTTAAGCACTGGACATGTTTTTTCCGTGGACACTTCATGTTAATTTTTTTTTTATATGTACTGCAATACTAAGATTTATTAATTTTATTATAATAAGCTTACCAGCTGTTATCGGCTGAAACTCGAGACGTTAAAATAATAGTTATGACGTGTTCCATATTTAGGCACTGGTCTCACCGCGAGCTACTAAGCTATGAACTATCGGCTATAAACACAAACAAAAGATACGCACTCCCGTGTAAATAAAAGAGACACTGCGATACTCGCCCGGGTATCAGCTATCACCACCGGGCGAGTATCGCCGTGTCTCTTTTATTTACACGGGAGTGCGTATCTTTTGTTCGTGCTTATAGCCGATAGTTCATAGCTTAGTAGCCCGCGCTGACCAGTGCCTTAATAGGAAAATGTAGTTCGAAATGTAGTTATAAAAATTTTAATTTCAACCGGGAATGTAGTCGCTAGGGACAGATCTGGGGGAGTTACGCTGTGCGAGGAAGTCAGCTCTTCGGTCTCTAGTTACGCCACCCAACGTTTCGCATTTTCGGCAAACAATTTGAAATTGATATTATTATGTACCAAGGTATCTAATTATTTTTGAATGGCAACTCATATAATGAATAAGTATCACAAATCCATAAAATCATGAATTTACATATCACTAACCCGACCTAGTAAATGTGAATGTATTTAATGAGATATTAAAATGTATCTAATTTGTAACTACTGTTCTTAACCGACTTCGAAAAAGGAGGAGGTTTACAATTCGACGAAATCTTTTTTTTGGTATTAAATATTCACATCTGATTATATTTTTTTTTATGTAGGCAATAACAGATACAAAATAAAAAACTGAATTATACATAATATTATAGAACTAAACTAAATCTAAAAAGTTAGTATAATTTCTTACACACTTTTGTGATTTGTACAGAAATTGCCGTTGTAATATTTCCGTTTTCTTATGAATACAATTATTATATACCTATATATACAAACGAAATACCTATTTTACGTTCTGTAAGGCGTTAACTTTTGAAAATAAACTTAACACGTCTGTCATTATTTGAGAAACACGGGTACAAGTACTTATTTATTTATATGTTTGTTTTATTATGTTACTCTCTACATAACTCCATTTCTCTTTGTAATCATCATCATCACACCGTCTTGTTTTATATCGCAATCATACACACAACAAATGTATTATTTTTAATTAAACAAACGAAATATTCACTACTATACTCTGTTTGGTTAGGTATTTAAAAAAGGTAAAGAATCTTGCAGTACCGTTTTATTGAAAATGCATTTAAAAACATCCAAACTAGGTACTTAATGAATCAAAACAATGAAAATCACTGGATTTCCTTGTTCAAACTTATTTTCTACTCGTAGTTTTCAATAAAAAGGTACTGCAAGATTGTTTACCTTTTTTGAATTCCTAACCAAACAGAGTATAATATGGCGAGGCCTTTACGGGGTCAAATATGTAGTGTACTATACTCATTAGCTGTTTATTTAATGTCAACTACCTATGATATCCTAATTTGACCTACTAGCATTCAAGAAGATATTAAACTATCACAAATTAACATACAAATGAGGATTTGTTGAAATAAATACTGAATTATTTCTTAATACATGTACATTCGACGTCAAAGATATCATTACGGTTTAGCTAAAAATATATTTACACGACTTTATTGCCTTGACATTAAGAACCTGTAAACATTACATACCTACTGTATTTTTGACACCGAACCCGTAATTTTTGACGTCGACTGTACCTACTTATTTTTCAATGTAGCTGTTTAAATTAAACATCTTTATTTACAAATCAGTATAATTTATGGACATAAATTAAATCTAACTAACCTCTCCTATATCTAAGATTGGCTCTTGTGGCAATTGTATCGAGGATGCTGGCGGCATTTCCTCGCTGTATCGCAAATATTATCTACTTGTATATTTTTTTTGTCAGGTACCTACCTAAGTTTGATAAATCCTGAAAATGGTTGAGATCTACGCTAAGAACAGAAGAAAAAGGTACATACATAAATAAACAATAAGACTTAATATTTAGTCCAGACCACGAACCCTGTAAAGTGTTCGAAACGTCGGAATGAAGTTAAAGTTAGTTAAATACGCGAGTTTATCCGTTTTCATAGTTTTGTCTGTTCTAGAAACCTGCAATTCTAAAAATACCACGTTTTTTCAAAAGAATGCCCGCTAAATACCTAAATGTGGAATTCCATGCAAAATTTAATCCGCCATAAAACCAGGTAACAATCTAGCTACTGGACACAGTGGACACCAATAAAATATAATCCCCTAAAGGGTGAAAATGCCGTCGGAACAAATACGCGGCGAAAAACAATAGACATTATAGACAATTGTCGATCTCATTTACTAATCCGATTAAAATTTATCGTCGCAAAAGGTTTTTACCGGCTCAAAATACTATTCTGAATGAGACATAACACAATGCAATTTCGGAAAATATGTCCATAAAGTTAGTCATTTTACCTTTTTATAAAACACGTGTTTTATTTTTTCAATAAAATCGGTTTATGCGGGCACTGTGCTTAATAATAGTTCCTTGTGTCTAAATTTAAGTAAGATACCTAGTTATAAATTTTAAGTTATTTTCATTGTTTTCAATAAAAACCAGTAAATTTTATGTCGAATACCTTCATCTTGAGCCACGAAGGCCACGACCCTTCGAAATAGCCACATCATTATGTATTCAGTTGCATAATTTTAAAAATGCGGATCCTCGCTCAAATAACGCGAATTCACGGAGGAAAATGCAGAATATTATGCATCTGGCAATAATGACTGATAGCTATTTTTAGCTTTTATAACATAATATTTTGTGCCCCAGCGGTAAAACGCACGGCTGCTACGCAGCGGTCGTGAGTTCGATCCCCGGCTCGTACCAATGAGTTTATCAAAAACTTATGTACGAAATATTGTTTAATATTCACAAGTGCTTTACGGTGAAGGAAAACATCGTGAGTAAACCTGCATACACCTGCGAAGAAATTCAAGGGTGTATGTGAAGTCCCCAACAAGTACCGGGCCAGCGTTGGGACTGCGCAAAATAGGCACGTATGATGTCGAGTTGTGGAAAAAATGGCCAGAAAAACAACAACAACAACAACATAATATTTTCTTCGGTTACCGCGAGAATCCGTGGACGACCACGAACCCTGTAAAGTGTTCGAAACGTCGGAATGAAGTTAAAGTTAATTAATATACGTGAGTTTATCCGTTTCCATCGTTTTATTTCATGAGCTTTTATTACAGTCAAGTGTAAAAATATGTATCATAATTCATAAGAATCCTCTCATAAATATTTTAAGACGTTCTTATTACGCAAAAAGATTACTGGGACACATTTTTGAGCATTTTTGTGTACCTACACCGCATATTTTGGATTAGACTGTACGTACAATCAGCACACATTTTAACATCGAAAACAAGTATTTTTGCATTATGAAAATTATGATTTAACCACGCTTACTCGGTCAATTTCGCTAAGATACAAAATCAGCTTACCAAGCTATAAACAAAACAAGTAACAACTCGTTCAAAACAATAGTAGCTTCCGAATACTGATAAACTCACCCTATAATAAGATAAAGGGAAACCGAAAAAACTTCGGCTAAATTGAGACAATAAGTTGGTTACTATTTAGTCAGATAAACGTCGTAAACGAGTCGGATTATAACGTAATCAGCTTATTTGCCACAATGGAGTTGATTTGCGACAACGTTTGAACGGCCGACGGTAATGGTAATTTAATATTGGGTTATGCGGGTGGCAATAAAAGAGTGGTGTGGTCTTTGAACGAAATACAGGTAGAATCTTTGGACAGGTAGTTTGGTTTCGTGCAAATGCAGCTGTGATTAATTATTATTTGTGGACTAAATCAAATTATTCGCACAATTCACCATAATATTTAATAGTCAGCCTCCATAGCCTAGTTGGTAGTTACCCTGCCTACGAAGCTGGAGGTTCCGGGTTCAAATCCCGGCGAGGGCAATATTTGTGTATTTATCACAAATATTTGTTCTTTGGTTCAATAAAGAATTTAAATACATACATACAAACGATAAACTTTTCTCATTTTTTCGTCACTGATAAATTTTCCTATAATAATGATTGAAGTAGGTAATATCTTTCAGATCATTGCAAGTTGGAAATATTCAGATTGTTGGCATTTCTTCGGCATTTTAATCGATGTGATAATATCTCTAATGGCTTGTTGATTTTCGTCTGGCGCCGTGTCTGCGTGTTTTGAATGATCACACCTACTTAAATAAATAGCAAAAATAAATAAATATCATGTGAGAATCTCACACAGCGGGCAGCAGCGTCATTATAGTGGACACCATGTGGATACATTATTGCGATCGCCAATCTGCTTGCCCAGCGTGGCGATTAGATTTAGATCGTGGTGGTTTTAGAGCGGATATAGCTACTATTGTTATGTAATATATAAACAGTATAAGCTTATACAAGGTGCCCGTGAGGAAAGGGAAAAATTTTAACAGCATATTCCTGAAACTAGAAGAAGCAAAAAATTTTAAGTGACCATTGGTCAAATCTGAAAAAAAAAAATATTTTTAAATTTTTTTTGTATTAAAAAAAAAGGATTTTATTAATGAAACTATCGAATAAATGCACTTTAAACGTTTTCTTTTCATTTGCTAGGTAATTAAAGATTTATTTTGTTCATTAGATGTCTGTCAATTAAGTGTGACTAGACTAAGACAACATGGTAACAAATTTGTTTCCTAAAATGCGTTTATCATAGAGTAACGGGCTAAAACAGTTTTAGGAAAAAATCAAATTTTCTCTTAAAATAGACTCAATCCAGAAAACTTTATATGACATTTTTAACTTAAAATTTGGTCAGAAATCCGCTTTGATTTTTTTCCCCTTCCTCAAGGGCACCGTGTATATCCTTGTAACCATTTATATACTGTGTTTATAGGAAATAAATAAACATAGTTTCCGTTTACATTTTCATTAAGAAAACGGAATATAGTATAAATAATATACTATACAAAATCTATAGTTCCAACTGTCCATGTCACGAGGAATAAGATTGTTCTTTATAAATACCAGGCTATGATGGCTAAAAAGAGTAATAATAAATGAAGTGACATCACCACTTCTTATGCTACGTCTACTCATTGTATTTTCCAATATTATTCTACATAATTACGCACATTTATCTAATTAAAACCAGGCGCCACTTTCCAATTTCCAGAAACAAATAGAATGAGATATAAATGAGAAAAGCTTTAAAAGTTAATTATACTAAGAATTTATGGGCGTTGTCTATTCCGAAAACTAAATACCTACGAGTATACACAATATTCAGTAAATGACAATAACGTATACGCTAAAAACAACTCTGTTTCTATTTAAATTAAATTATAAATCAAATATTTTTTTTTTATCGAAATTGAAATGGAACAGTATGTGATGATAAGATGAATTTTGTTCTTAAGACAGGGAAATAAGGTGCAATGTAATACATTTCAACTGCGGCAATTATGAGACTAATTACTTAATATATTAAATGTGGTACCGGCGATCGATTGGCGTCGGTTACTAATGATACACTAATTATGTGTCACGTCATTTTAATAACATTATTGTCGTTGTTCTTGCACACCTACTGCGACCATATAATTATGAAGGGTTCACGGAAAGAACATGTCTAGTAAATTCAAATAAAAAGTTATTCAAAGTAAAAGGGCGTAAGTACAATTATACTACGCTAAAACTGGATAAGGGACACTAAAATAACAGTGGTACACTTTTCTTAGTAAACTCTACTACGGAAACTTTGTATCGTAGTTTTAGCGTAGAATTGACGTTATGATAACGTGAAATTGACGTTAACGTATCAAAAAAGAAAAACAGAAATTTTTAATGAATATTAAATATTACAAGTTGTGTAATTATACTTTTAATTGGCGTTAAATCGCATCAAAAACTGGGAAAAAAATCTTGTCTATTATGAAAATTAGGGCAAGACACATTTCACAGCATGCGTACGCATTTTGTCTATAGAAAATGTCAGTTTAGTATGGGACCGCGTCCAGCTTTCCGCACGCGTACGTACACGTGTGCTTACACGTTTAATAGGTATTAAACAGCCAATTTTATTAGACAAAATGCGTATGCATGCTGATAAATGTGTCTTCACCCTAAGATGTCATAACTATTTATTTACATATTTTTTTATATTTATAAATATAGTTAAACGGTTAAACCCACGTGTATTGTCAGCCTGCGTAGCCTAGTTGATAGTGTCCCTCCCTACGAAGCTGGAGGTTCCGGGTTCGAATCCCGGCGAGGGCGTTTTGTGATATTTATTAATCACAAATATTTGTTCCTTGGTCATAGCTGTCTATATTTATGTGTGTCTATCTATTATATATATCGTCGCTTGGTACCCACATCACAAGCCTTAATTGAGCTTACCGTGGGACTAGGTCGATTTGTGTAAGATGTCCCATGATATTTATTTATTTAGTCACTAAGCGCGACAGGTCGCGCCGCGCTCGCAATTCTTGGCGTGAACGCGGGCTCAGTACTTGATAATGGAGACCTAGGCTCTCTGAAACATGTCAAGCGTAGTGACTAAGTACACGTGAGTTTAACCGTTTAATTATATTTATAGTTATTATGTCTCACGAAAGTTTAAATTCAATTCATCATCATCATCATCATCACCAATAAAATAGAAATAATAGAAATAATATAAAAGGAATAGGCACCTTCTGGGCAAACTCACTCCATCGTAGGCCACGTCTCTGCCCTTGGCTAGTCTGTGGCCATGAGTAAGCCTATTTCATAAAAAAAAAAAAAATCATCAGCCTATGTTAGTCCACTGCTGGACGGGACGTAGGCCTCTCCCATTAACTATGCGTATAGACGCATTAGGACGTAAATGCCCATAATCGCCACGCTGGGCAAGCGGATTGGCGATCGCAGCAATGTGTCCTCTATAATGACGCTGCTGCCCATCATCAATCTTGTAAAATGGTCAGTGAGACTCCAATCCCTTAGTCGACTCCTACGACACCCGCAGGAGGAGTTGGGGTGGTGACAAATGTATTCTTACTGCCGTCACCACACGGCATTCAATTCAAGATGTCATAATTATACAAAGCCAGTAAGTACCTAGACTTGGATGACGAGGTGACCGACATGTGGGAGGTTGATTCGGCGATCATTGTACCAATAGATGTTTCTGCGAACGGTCTCATAGCGAAGAGTCTCGACCACACCTTAAGAGGCTCTCGCTAGGTGGTTGGATCAAGAGTCAGATGCAGAAGGCGATAATCCTGGACACGGCGCGCATAGTTCGGCGGTTCCTCTCCCTGCAGCCCTAACCACCTTCAGCTTGGGCCCGCTCCGCTGCCGGCGGCACTCTAGGTTAGGTTTTTACAATGCGTTTATTTGTTTTGTATCGTTTTGGTATGATATCTTGTTTTTAAAATTTATAGACATTTTGTAAAAGGCCTAACTTGGAATGAAAGATAACATAGGTACATATATTAGAACACTTGTGTTCTAAATGTATAAAAACTTAGTTTACCTAATCTGCATTGCGTGTAAAATGTTGTATTGTATTATGATTCTCGCAATTCGCATAAAATGAATCATAAACACATTCCTTGTCCAACTTTCCCAAACTGTCATTGGAATTCCAAAGGGTTTGACAGCTTTTTCGCCCGTCAATTTGTTAATTATTCAATTCCACGCCCATAGGTAAGTTCTTAGTAAAGAAAGTTACAAACGTTTTACAAGAACCGTTATTCAGCTGTTATTCAGGAGTCAAGGGCATAAATATGTATACAATTTTGGATCTTACACTCCAGACAAGTAGTAAACAAGTGTATACATGTTTATGCCCTTAACTGGACATTGTCCGAGCGGCAAAATCTAAGACATTAGTTGCCATTTATTCGACGCAATTTTTATTATTTTATAACCCCAACAACTATTGCGCAAACTTTAGCAATTAAGTAAAGCTAATTTTTTAAAATGCTTGTAACAATGCGAACACTTGTGCGCAATTTTGGGTTTGAGCAAAAAATTGCAATTCCTTTACTTTACGACTAGAAAGTTTTCTTGGAATCACTTTTTAATGTCTGCAGAACTTACAGGTAGGTACCGAGCATTTGTTTGTGCTTATCTTTCGAATTATAGATCTAACCTTGGGCAAATGTGCAGATAAAAGGGTCGAAATTATTTTCGTTAGCTTTCGTTAGCTATTTATTTTAGCTAGCTAACTGCCCATAACTAAGTAAACAGGTAGTTTTAAAGTTTTTAAACCTTTCGAGGAAGACGAACGATAATGTTTTAAATGTGACATTTAATATTTTTATCGTTATGCAAACAAGTTTAATTACAAATTTGATAAAAAGTGACTAGTACCCCATTATTCTTAAGGTTAACTTAAAAAATGCTTGGGGTCCTTCAATAAAGGGGTTTTAAAATTGTCTTTTGTCAAATCGGGCCGCGTCGCTCCAATTTTATTGAGGGACACCTTTTTAATGTGTTTACTTATTATTGAGTACCGGCATACTTCATAGCTTCTAATTTTTAAAGCTTAAAGTTGGTTAAGGACTAAACATCACATAATAAATAAATCGTCGGCTGACAACCAAAACAGCAATCTCGTAAAATAAGCTCTGGGGCTCATTTCTCGAAAGCTTGTAACTTGTAATACAAGCGGAAGTCCTTATCTAATTAATAGTGTCAAAAAGAGACTTCCATTTTTATTACAAGTTACTGGCTTTTGAGAAATGGGCCCCTGATCTCAGTTCCGGTTCAATACTGACATTAAATCAAGTACGTATTTAATAATAAAAAATATATTTATATCTTGGGACATCTTACACAAATGAACCTAGTCCCACGGTAAGCTCAATTTAAGGCTTGTGATGTGGGTACCAGGCGACGATATATGTAATAGATAGATACTTAAATACATACACAGCCATGACCAAGAAACAAATAATATATTTGTGAATTTTGTGATAAATAAATACACAAATAATGCCCTCGCCTCACTACCAACTAGGCTACGGAGGCTGAATTTTAGTTGTCAACGGACGTAATATAATGAGAGACATCACATAATATCATCAAGAGACTATCGAAGAGACTCAGAGACGCCACGGGAGACCCAAGAGCTGGCAGCTTCCTCGCTCAACGCATTAGCTTGGCAATCCAGCGAGGAAATGCTGCCAGCGTCCTGGGTACCATGCCGCAGGGGCCTGTTTTAGATTTATTTTAGATTTTATTTAGTTTTATTTTAGATTTTATCTAGTTTTAATTTAGTTATGCTTTTTAAATTAAATTTGTTTATATGTATATGTAGTTTGCTTATAAATAAAGTCCAATACGTAAATATCATCAAAATAATTCCTCCTGATCCGTAATCATTAAAGAGCGTATTTCTCACCTGACTTCGCTTTGTTTTGTAGAAACAGCGTTCTAGGCTGGATGCGTAGAACCTTGGACTAAAAAAAATCTCCATCTCTGCACAATACGTGATCGCTTACATAATACATTAAGATGAAACACGTAATAGAACATTTTAATATTATTTAAAATTGTAATCGTAATCTTTATTGCATGATTTAACAGCGCATGGCATTTGATTACGTAATAAGGACATTGCTTCGATTTTTAAGTACCTACCTATTATAAAGTATGGTAATACAGGAATGTGGTTCTCGTTGCTTACTGTATTTCAGATTATCAAGCTTTTGTATCAACTTTTCATCTACCTTGAACTGACTTCCAAAAAGGAAGAGGTTCCCAATTTGACAGATTTTTTTTCGTATGTAAGTTTCTCGTGATATTTGTAGATTTGTTTGGACCTAAAGGCCATTGTTACGTATACTGGTTTTAAAGAAATTTAATCTTTGAGATGATGTGAAGAAGACGCGAAGTTTGTGAATGAGATTGTTTTCCTATGTTTGGTAATTTTAAAATTAAAATTTTAGCGATTACGTATTAAAGTCGTAACAACAAAAACACATCAAATTAAAGCAACTTTTAACTTTACTCTAATCAAATATACACCATCATCGTGATATACAATGCCACAAAGGCTTGTTTTAAGTATTTGGGTTTAAATTATAAATATTAGATGTCATATACCAAAGAAAAACGACCAAGATCACCTATGTCCGATGTAAATAGGAGGTGCAGGCATGTAGTTAGTGCTTGCCCTTAGAGAATGGTCAAAGGCGCCTAGCCTTGTAAGGGATTGCATATACCCGAGAAATTTGACCGGTGGTTGCTAAGACCGAGTGGCCGAGGGGTACAGGCATCAGCCGCGAAAGCTGAGTACGTGGGTTCGATCCCCACCTCGGACATAGGTGATCTTGGTCGTTTTTCTTTGGTATATGACATCTAATATTTATAATTTATATAGTATTAAGTAGTGTGACTACTGGAGAAAAATTAAAAGTACAAATCAAAATATTTAAATATTTGAGTAAATTTAGTTAATAAATAATTTGATTTGTGTTTTCACAATATGTTCTATTTGGGTTTATTTTAATTTAAGTAACTTCCACCTAGTTACTTATTTTCTTTGTAATTATAAAATATTATTTTAAAATATACACTCTATGAAGTGCACTTTTCCGAAACTTTTATTCTGTTTATGTTTTTTTTCCCTTAGTCGACTCTTACGACACCCGTAGCAGGAGTTGGGGTGGTGACAAATGTATTCTTACTGCCGTCACCACACGGCAAAAAGTAAAGTTGTTGAAGTGTCATCATCATCATCATCAGCCAATTGACGTCCACTGCTGGACATAGGCCTCCCCCAGAGAGTTCCACAAAGATCGGTCGTGAGCTGTCCGCATCCATTGGACACCCGCAACCTTTACCAGGTCGTCGCTCCATCTTGTGGGGGGCCTTCCCACGCTGCGCCGTCCAGTGCGTGGTCGCCACTCGAGAACACGCCGACCCTACCGGTCATCGGTCCTCCGGGCAATATGGCCAGTCCACTGCCACTTCAACCTGGCGATTCTTCGGGCTATGTCAGTCACTTTCGTTCTTCTGCGGATCTCGTCATTCCTGATGCGATCTCGCAGAGAAACTCCGAGCATTGCCCTCTCCATCGCTCGTTGAGTGACTCTGAGCCTCCTAATGAGTCCCATAGTGAACGACCACGTTTGCACGTTTCAGATCCGTAAGTAAGTAATCACTGGCAACACACACTGGTCGAAGACTTTCGACTTGAGACACTGAGGTATATTGGACGAGAAGATATTACGTAGTCTCCCGAACGCCGCCCAACCCAGTCTGATTCGACGAAGTTGAAGTTGGAGTTGGTTGACGTCGAGTTGAAGTGTCACTGACGATTATTTGATAAAAGATTGATGATGGGCAGTAGCGTCATCACAGAGGACACATTACTGTCATCGCCAATCCGCTTGCCGATTATGGACATTTACCTCCTAATGCGTCTATACGCATAGTTAATAGGAGAGGCCTACGTGCAGCAGTGGACTATCATAGGTTGATGATGTGATGTATGTTTTTTTATAGCTATTTTATTTGTTGCGGAAGCCTCCCCTCAAGGTGGACTTAGCCAAGATTTCCATTCTGCAATCGTATACGATAAGCGATAAGTAACAAATATATGAGAATGACAGATTCGTACGAAAAGTCACGTGATCATTTCCATACGTGAGCGTTTTTTATCGCCTGTACCATGGTGAGTGTTCTGAAGAGTTATTTTCCCCCATCCCGCCCTCCCCTTTCCGTTATAAAACCACACGTGCCGGTTTGCGGTGTCACTCCTTCACCGTGGAAAATATTCCCACACGTACTAAGAAAATCGGCAATTCCTTCATATGCCGGACTATTAAAAAGTGGAATTCTTTACCGGCACATGTGTTTCCGCATACCTATAAGTTGGGACCCTTTAAACGAAGCGTGAAGAAGCATCTAGCGGGCCAGCAAGGCGGTGGCAACTAACAGGTTACTGATTGTCTCCTGTTCGTTGCCGCCGCGATTTGGGCTCTACTTTTCACTTACGATCAGGTGGAGTGGAGCCACTTTGTTGTGCCAACATAAAAAAAAAAATACATTATTATGGTCACGTGACATGGCTTATCGTATATGATTGCAAAATGGCATCTTGGTTAGGCCTGATGCTGATAAACTTGTGGAGGCCGCAAGAGTTCGCTGTATGCGGGTGGCGCAGGACCAGTCATTGTGGCAATCTTTGGGGAGGTCTGTGTATAGTAGTGGATGTCTTTGGGCTGATATCATGATGATGATTTAGCCAAGTAGTGATGGAAATATTTTTCAGTCTATATCTATGGCTAGTGGCTATAATATTTTTTTTGTAAGTTTAGTAGTTTGGTGCTTTTTTTACACGCTAGTGCTAGAAGAGTTTCATTTCTGTCACGTTGAAACTTCACGGGGGCCATCTGTAGGTACTGAAAAACGTCGTATGATATTCGTGCGAAAAGTAAATTCGTAACTCCAGTCGAATAAAACACTCTCTTCGGTCATGTTTTAATTTATCACCACTCATTTCGAACTTCTTTTTTTAACATGTACATCGCAATGTACTATTGTATAGGTAAATTATATCGTCGGTTGACAACCAACACTCACTAAGTAACAAATACCTACTTGAAATAGACATCGTATCTCAGTTCTCATTCAATACTGACATAGAGGTTGCTAAGAGTAGTGACAGTTTTTATAGTGAGTTTTGCTTGTCAGCCGACGGTATTATGGAGGCTAACCTTTAAGTAAGTGTCACCCCATCAAACCCACACCGACGCTTTTAAAACTTTAATAGTGCTATAAAATATTAAAATCGTACCCTTGTGGAAACCGAACATACCAAAATAACAGAACTAACCATAAATCATAAAACCTGCGGCTCTTTACAGCTAGGAGTTACCACTAAAATGCGGCATTTTGCCACTCTGTTTTACCCCTTTATCTATTGATTTATAACTGGCAACCCTTTCGGAACCGTTAGGTTCAAATCTAATTATATATTCATACGCTACTGGACGTTCTTTTGTTTGACAATGTTTTTTTTCGTACCTGTGCGAGAAGCATTGTTTTTCGCGTTGAGATTCAATGCTACTGGGTATTGTTTTCTTTGACGTTTGGCGCTTCTGTAAAATCTAACTGTTCAAAACGATTTATTTTGACGTTTTTTTCGACTATTGGTATAGTTACGGACAATTTGCGGGGTGGTTTAGTGACAAAATCTGTGTGAAATGTTATACCAGAAAGAAATTTAACAGCAAAGCTACCTGAATATTGTTAGACCTTACTCGATTGTAATAAAGCTGAAAACTCCTATTTTAAAGACAAACGGGTCTTAATCGCGTAAACAAAATCTTTGGGGGAGGCCTATGTTCAGCGTGGACGTGTTTCGGCTGACATGATGAATTTATGATGAGCTACGAACAAATAAGACATGGAAGCCGCACGCCATACTAAATTGCCTTTCAAAAACGGTCCTGAATTTTAGCTGACAAGTGTCACTCCCTCTTCAATGCATAACGGTAATGAATTCCAATATCAACCTGTAAAAACTTAAACCGCCATTTAAAAATAGTTGTGATTGGTCCATCAAAGTTTTGATTGGCTGTATTCTAAAAACATTTGTCAAAGATGTTGCGCCGAAATATGCGCGGTGTTAAGAAAAGCGCTATGTCCTGCCCATCTTGGCACAATTGAACAATTGATTTTGGGGGCATTTTTGAGCTGGCGTTAGACGTCCATGTTATGTATGGTCGCAGATGATGAGTGATAATCGTGAAAGTTTAAATAAAAACATAAGGCTGAAAACTGGTAAAAAAGTTAATGTATGTTCGCATGAATATAATTAAATGGTTAAACTCGCGTGTCATTACGCGTGACATGTTTCAGAGAGCCTAGGTCTCCATCGCGCATTAGCGTGTCTTGTGTCGCGTCTCAGTGCTTGATAATGGGGACCTAGGCTCACCGAAACGGGTCCATATTGGCACTTATACAATTTTATCTTCGAATATTTTTACTAATACCGTTTTTTACTCATAATCATCATTACTCCGAAAAAATTTTCTCATACTTTTTTTCATACTAAAAATTATACTTCTACCTACAATGTTCATAACGATTTTTATTTCGAAATTTTATCCTCCTAAAGTCGTCAAGTAGATTAATCTATACTCATAAAATTATTTGAAATAAATTGTTTATTTATAAACATTTTCCCATTAGGTTCACTCTGTTGTGGTATAATTCTTTTATGAATAACATAAACTATGTTGTCATAATGGGCTTTGTGCAGAAACTGTTGTGACATACTCAACTTTAGCATATTTCTTTATAGCAGATTTCGAGTTGTTCGAATATTATTCGAGCATAATTTCGATGCTCCTATTTATGATGAGGCATAATCTGGATGTGCATAAAAAGTATCGGCATAGTTTGTTTTAGCATAACAGAGAAGGAATAATTACAACCTCTCAATATAATCGAGGTAGTAGTAATATTCTATACGTTACTTACTGTGTTACTGAGCTGAGTACTTTCTAGGTTGCTAAAAAAAAAATAACCTCGAAGACTAAGGCGGGAGCAAAGCTCCCGCCTTAATCTTCTAACCTAACCTATCCGAGTCGGATCTGCCCCGGAAGGTTTTGTTCGCTCGCTTCGCTCGCTCACTGCAGAAATTTTCACCCTCACAGCAAATTCTGCCTGACGAAAAAGGCAAGTTTCGAACATGTGGCTACATGCCCAAAAAAAAAATGTAAATCTAATTTATTTCTGTCTTATAACACTCGGCGTAATTAATGATATGCCAAGATAGTTTCGAACAAAATAATATTCTAATATTGTTATTTAAGCCAAGTTATGTTTCTGTCTCATTAAGTTGATGCCAAAATAGATTATACCAAGTCTGTTATGTCCTAAGCGTTTCGGACAAAAAAAGTTTAGAGGGAACCCGTTTAGTACAGTACCTACTCTGCCACAACCTGATTTGTGCAGGTAGCTAGTTTACTGTAATAGTACGATTTATATTTAATTAAACAAAAATAATTCATACATAAAACCAGTACAGATAAAAATAAATACCTATAACATTAGAATATATAGCATAAAATAAGTATAGTGAAAAATTATATAAACATAAAAGTTAGTACTAAAAATATGTATGAAAAACAATATTATGAACATAAATAATTCTATGTGATGATGATTATGAACAAAGATTATTCTAAATACCGATCATTATGAAGTTAAATTGTATAAGAAAAATTTTCGGAGTTCCAATAATCTAAGTTGCAATTTTATAAATACTTTGGCGCACCCCACCGAAACACATCGCGCGTAGTAAAAATACGTGAGTTTACCTGTTTAATTATATTTATGTCTATTATGTCTGACGAAAATTTAAAGTATGTGTGCATAGTCAGTTTTTCGTTTCCTAAATGAAGAGGTAAGTTAATTTTATTAAAAAATCGACACAAATCATGGACAGCGTTAAAAAGATGTAAGTAATATAATTGGATGACATCCGACATCCACATTTATTTCGAGAATCTGACGTCTAAATTGTACGTATGTGTATTTTTTATTATTTAGCATGTTTTCCTTATCTTTTTTAAAACAAGTGCTTCAACATAATATATATTACCTTCTAGAAGAAATAAGTGTATCTTCTATTCAAAAACTGTAAAATAGTGCTGCCTTACCAAAAAGAAAATACTAAATATTGTAGTGTAACAGTTACTACCTACGAAAAAAAATTCTCTTTATTTTATAATCTGTAACTACTCGTAATGTTATTTTTTAGCAGTAAAGCAATTTGCTTGTAGGTATATATTAATTAAATGTATCTACATCCCGACGTTTCTTTTTCTTATTTTGATAGACTATCAAATTTCCTCCATTGTCAATCGCCCGTAGACCACAAACCATGTAAAGTATTCTAAACACCGTTAAATTTATTAAAATACGCGATATAATTTTAAAATAGATATTTTATGCTCTTTTTATTTTAATTTATCTATTTTCATTCAGTAGCAACAATCTTAGAATCACTAACTAAGTGTAAAATGCAAATAACGGAATGAAACTGTTGAAAGCACGTGATGAATGTCTATACTACATCCCACCCCTTTTCACCCAATACAAAAACAACTCTAAACTCAAAGAAATTTAGTCAACATTCCTAAAACAATAAATTCGTCAAGCCACTGCTACGTCATCGCAAAAAAATCAAAGTACAGTTTTACAAATATTCCCGTTCATTATAATTTTGTCTAATTTACGACCCTACGGGCCTACTGTGCCAACGGTATTCAAACAAATGCCGCTATTGAACAGTGGTTCCACCGGCACTGTCGGATGGACAAAATCTTTTGTTTATTTTTTAGTAAAACAGTGCTTTTTGAAATGTTTATTGCGCGCAATTTTGGCGGTCGTTTCTGAAAACTCTATTCAAAGTTATGAATATAATTTATCCTTTATTTAAAGTAGCTGGGACATTGCTGGGTTTCGATGCTATTGTGTGGTGTAGGGTGAGATATCCAACATTAATATGGCTTCTTTTCTTTTCGTTATTACTCAATGTGTCCTAAAATTGTTTTTTTCTGTAATTTACACGATTGGTAATTCATATCACTTCACACATCATTAGCTTATCTCAGTCCACGGCTGGACGCAGGGCTCTCCCACTACGTAACTATGCGTGAACGCATCAGGAGGTAATGCCTATAATCGCCATGCTAGGCAAGCGGGTTGGCGATCGCATTAATGTGTGCATTATGATGACACTGGACCTCTCAACCTAGCTGATGGAAAGCAGGAATTGTGGCCCATGGACATAGTGAACAAAAATCGCCTATGCGCTGCCTACCCTGAGGACTTAGATGGATTGCCTCTATGCCAGTAATTACACCAGCTATCTTAGGCCGCTTGTAGACTTCCGGTATTTTCACCGGACGACGGTCCGTCTAGAAACGGATACCCTTGTAGACAAGTAATTTTGTTACCGGATTGGCGATTGCCGTTTCTATGCGTCAGTTTGAACATATTGTACAAATACGGGCGATATGTCCGTCGTCGTTTACACACGCCAATACACTGGCATGGATGACCGCTTTTCTTACACCAGACCGGTGTCCGTCACGCCGAGGGGAAGCGGAGATGCATCCGGCGAAGTTCATTTGCCGGACAAGTGTCCGGTGCGTGTATACACACTCATAGTGAACCATACACCACCACAAGTCCGGCATAAAAAACGGACCGCCGTCCGGTGAAAATACCGGAAGTCTACAAGCGGCCTTACCCCCAAACCGAAACACAGCAGTGCAAACACTGCTATTTAGCGGCAGGTTAACGGGTAAGACGGTGGTAGCTATCCGGGCGGACCCTGCACGAGCTCCTACCACCAGCATAGTTAACTACCTAATTAAAACAATTATCGACCGAAAAAATTGCGAACAGTCGCGTCAACTGTGTAATGAAAGTTAGTCAAACAAACTATGTGGTATACCTATCTATACCTACTCTGTCCAAAAATCTTCGGCAGTATTAAATGTAAATTTGAATTTGAAAGATATTGGTTTGTATTGTTGATCGCTCATAAAAAAAAATAATTTTCACTGGCAAAAGTTGAACCACAAAACTTAACTTCGTAACACAAAAATTATGACATTAAATTTCGTTTACATAATAGCCTTTAATTATGTCCAATTTTTTTTGGATTCTACCCTTGTGTGCTGCCGGAAATTCTGCGGAATTGAAACACAAATTTTGAGAACAAGCTGTATTGAAATATACCTTCGTTTTAAAGTCGGCCAATAAATAGCACCAAGGAAAATTAAATTATTTCCTTCAATTTTAATAGCTCAATGACGAATTCCAGGATATCAAATAATTTATAAACGGTTAATTATAATTACTGGAGGAATTACCCGATGTCAGGGATTATTGTATATTATAATTATTTTATAGCTGATTATTTTGTTCTGGGAACACAGTTATCGAAACTGGTTACTAGGCAGGAATTGTATGAAATTATTTTGCTCTTTACGTATTGGAAGGAAATATTGCATTATTATAGAATAATTTACTGCGGATTGGCGATCGCAGTAATGTGTCCTTTATGATGACGCTGCTGCCCATCATCAATCTTTTATAAAATAATGGTCAGTGACACTTCAGACCGATAGTCGACTCTTACGACACCCGCAGGAGGAGTTGGGGTGGTGACAAATGTATTCTTACTGCCGTCACCACACGGCTAATTCTCCTATACACAAGTAAGTAATTATTAAAACTAGCGCTAAATGCGTCTTTTTACCGATTTCTTTAGTGATACAAATTTATGTTATTGATTTTAGACTTTCGTAAGCCATTTTTAGGAATTAAAAATAAAGTAAAATTTCGTCTGTTTTGTTATTCTTATCAATAAACAAAGACAGAAAATACCACGAAAACTCAATTTGTGTAGTTATTATACGAAATTTTACTTTATTTTTAAATAAAAAATTTAGAAGGTTTTTTTTAAGTTTATTTGAACGACTACTCCGAAAAATCCTCATCATTAAGTATCACTTTTTTTTTGCTTTTACGAAGGCTTAAGGTCTAGGGCAGGCTTTAGAATACCAAAAATCCTTGGAATATGTTTTATTTTTTTTTTATTTACGTACATTAATGCTATTTTGATGCGTTTTTAACGTAAAATTTTGAATTAGTTTTTTTTTATCCTACTTGTATCAAAGTGAGGATCTTAATTTTTTTGTCAGTAAATGCTTTGTTTGTAGTAATACTTTTACAAAAATAAGCTATTTAAAAAACCCAATAGTTTTTATTAAATAATAAATTTCTTCACTCCAGAATTTCTCGAAGAAAAAAAATTTCAAATATTCATAATTCTAAAACTACAAACATACATGGGGTATATTCTGATAGCCCATGACGTAAGGAATCAAAAAAATATTTTTTGACGTCAATGTTTGGACCATCCTGTATTATCGGACAGGGTTACTCACGTCGATGATTGCTCGACATGATTTCGACCCATTAAGAGGACCCTCTAGTATGTTTATGAAGAATATGTCGTGTCGTAACAGGTGGCCCATCATCACGCCTCTTCTATTCGCTATTGTCTTTAGCAAACACCTTTTCTCTCCTACCATGCTCATAACATACTAGAGGGAAAAATTGAGGGCAAGAGAGGAAGAGGAAGACCTAGACTAACTTATTTAAACCAAGTGAAGGAGAAAGTCGCTCTCGAGTCGTATAGGGACCTCAAGAAACTGGCAATGGAGAGAGAGGAATGGCGGGTACTCCACCGACAAGAGCAAAGCTCTTAAATTTTGATGATGATGAAGAGAATCCTCGTCCGAAGCACCTTCTTAATGGGTCGAAACATGTCGAGCAATCATCGACCTCGTGAGGCCCTATGTCATATATATATTACATAAGATTTTGACTTTACAGATATAGTGCCAAAGTTAAAATTAGGTTGAAGAAAGTGACGTCACTAGGACTCAGGAGGTGTGAGTAACGCGGTTAGATAATATTTTAATATGTTTCGTGAGACATAATAACTATAAATATAATTAAACGGTTACATTCGCGTGTATTCAGCTATGTTATTCTCTTATTCACACATTCGACGCTGCGTTCGTCAACGAGCTCGACGTCGAGACAGCCTTGTCTAAAATTCTAGCTGTTTGGTTTGACATTAGGAATCGAGGCTGTGAGCGAGGTTGTGGGCGAGTTCGTCGCTGTTTTTCGTTAGAGAATACGAAGTTCGTACATTAAACGTCAAACTCTCGACGCAGTGTAGTTCCAGCTCACGCCGCATTCGTCGCCGAGCACTAGTGTCGTTTAAAGTACATTAGTGAATACCATTTTTAGGCTCGACGCTGCCGCAGCGCTGACACAGCGCTGACAGCAAGGCGGTTTCCTTAATGAATAACACTGCAGTCACTATACGCGACATCGGTAGTAGTGAACGCGGGCTCAGAAGGCCGAGTGTAGGTAATAACTTATAAAAAACGTCTCGATCGCGTTTACGTTTTCATCGTCAATTTCATACAAATGACGATGAAAACGTAAACGCGATCGAGGCGTTTTTTATAAGTTATTACCTACACTCGGCCTTCAGTGCTTTATAATGGAGACCTAGGCTCTCTGAAACATGTCGCGCGTGACTAAATATATATGTGAGTTTAAACGTTTAGTTAATTATTGTTTATTTAGAAATTATTGTAGTGTAGATTATGCGTTTTCTTGATTATGCGAAATAATAGACAAAAGTATTGTTAAAGTCAAAGTCAAAATATTCTTTATTCAATTAGGCCCAGCAACGAGCGCTTTTGAATCGTTAAACTAAATAGCGAATGAGAGAAAAAAAAACTACCTCCGGTTCTAACCCTACACCACTGCCTGAGAAGAATCCGGCAAGAAACTCAGCGGGACTTACTTTTTTCAAATAATAGTTTTATAACATCTTACGGCTAACATGCATTAATTAAAAACAAACATAAATTTGATTTAATGTAAATACAGATATAGTACATTAACTAGAGATGAAGTCTCTAATAGTCAGAACAATTATATAAATTTAATGAATTTTGAGAAATGTATAGATGTAAAGATATATGTAAAAGGGCATACAATTGTTTTTAGTTAGACGTTAAAATTAGCATTATGATACTGCTAGAGATGTAAAGGTCTCTAGTTGTCAGAGTAAAAAGAAAACAAACGGATACATTTCACTAACTGTTTCAGAGATGTATAAGGTCTCCATGCGTCATAATATTAAATAATTATAAATAAACAAACATGTAGCGAATTCAATTTCTCATATCAAGAACAGCAGGAAAATTGTTTGAATTTAAGCCATGAGTGAGCTTGATTAGACCGGTCTCCGCAAACAGCACCCGTTCACGAGTATGACGCGTATCTCAGCCATCGCCTCCCTCAACCTTCTTTCGGGAAAGTGGCGACCCGATCAACGACGCCACCGTAAGCAGAGACCTTAAAGTGAGCATGACTGTGCAAGCTATCAGGCAGACAATATAATTTAAATACTATGAATGCTGACCATATTTAGTTTCATGAGAATTTATATTCGTACTTGCCCGTTACATATATGACAACTATCACAAGAACAAAAAAAAAATAGAAATAGAAATAACTAGGACAGAAAATCTGAATACAAAATTAAAATTACTTAGGTGTAAAGGACTCTAAGTGTCGACATAATATACATTAAAATAGGAAAAATTAAAATAAAAAGATAATCTCGGAGATGTATAAAGTCTCCAAGTGTCAAGACTACATATTAGTAATACGGAAAAAAAAAAACTAAGATAATGACTATCTTACGTCAGATCTATAATTAATGATAACAATATGTTATTATACAGGGTGGTTAGTGAGTAACCTGATAAACGTGAAAGGTGTATTCCTAACCACACTTGGAGACTATAATGTCATATGAACTTTTCTGGATTCGGCTTAGGTAATTTAAGATATAATGACATGTTTTTGAAAAAAAAACATTTTCATCATGAGTCACTGATAAATGCCTGCACGATTAAAATTCTTACACTAATAGTCTTCATCTTGACATAGGTACTCACTGACGAAGTTAAAGAAAATGAAAAAACGTATTAGAAAAATGATCAATTTAAAAAAAAAAATCCTAAAAAAAAAATACTGGTCATGTATAAAAAAATACAAGAAATCACAAAAAAGAATTAAAAAATAAACTTTTTTTGTCCGAAAATGACATGTCTCATAATATTTTTTACTTCTTTTGACATCAAAAATGTATTGGCAAAGTCTGTCGGTATACTCATTCCCACCCTGTACATATAAAACTGGGCACAAAATAGGAAACTTAGACACACACTTTTTGAGAAATCACCGTAAATGGATTATGATTTTTATGGTAAAGAAGTTTAAAGGTATACGAATGACACAGCTGGCGTCCATAAGCGAAGTCCGCTTACCATAGCCCGATAGCTTGGTACCACAAAATCATATACACCATACAAGTTTGGGAACCACTCAGGTCAACGACCTGCATTTTTTCGCTAGCTACACATTACGTGACGGAATCTTGTCGTTCCGACACCCTCACACACGGGTAGATTCTAATGGGAGTGAGTGAGATCAAATCGCAGATTCGTTTCAAATATGAGGGTCCTTAACATGAGAATCTAATTGGTGTTACATGTCATCATCATCATCAGCCTATGATAGTCCGCTGCTGGACGTAGGCCTCTCCTATTAACTATGCGTATAGACGCATTAGGAGGTAAATGCCCATAATCGCCACGCTGGGCAAGCGGATTGGCGATCGCAGTAATGTGTCCACTATGATGACGCTGCTGCCCATCATCAATCTTTTATCAAATAGTGGTCAGTGACACTTCAGTCCCTTAGTCGACTCTTACGACACCCGAAGGAGGAGTTGGGGTGGTGACAAATGTATTCTTACTGCCGTCACCACACGGCTCTGTGTTACATGTAATTGAGCATTTTTATGAGTTTTATTATGAGTTATATACAGCTGAAGATCGAGAACGGTGGCGTGAATTTGGGGAGGCCTATGTCCAGCAGTGGACTGCGATAGGCTAATGATGATGATGATGATGATGCGTTTTATGACATAGGAGGTAAATTGGCAGACATATCGCTGATAGTAAGCGGTTACCGTAGCATATAACCGTAGCATATCCCAAGTGCATTTTTATGACGTAGAAGGTAAAGATGGGGTAAAACTTATAGATAGGATCCGGAACACCACGCTGCGCTCTGACCCCCTTATTCATAAACGTTTGCTAACTTAACAAGCCGCTAATAATTGTTTATCCCTTTTGCTCTTATGGACACATTGTTAAGACCGAAAGGGACAAACAATAATTAGCGGCCTGTTAAATTAGCAAACGTTTATGAATAAGGGGTTAAGACCGGAATAGTGGATGTAGCGTGGAAAGCGGCCAAGCTGAAGTAAATAAATAATAATAAATAAATAAATATCTTGGAACATCGTACACAAATCGACCTAGTCCCACGGTAAGCTCAATTAAAGCTTGTGATGTGGGTACCAAGCGACGATATATATAATAGATAATAATAATAATAATAAAAAAAAAAAAAAAAAAAAAAAAAAAAAAAAAAAAAAAAAAAAAAAAAAATTGACGCTGTCAACGTCAGACGTGTTTTTTACAATTTTTTCTGCAATTTTGATAAAAAATGTATTTATTGGCTATTTTTGATCATCTTTGTACTATTTTAGCGGTACAAGTAATACCGCTGAAGACCACTCACGTACACGCCAACATACATGTACATATCTAAAAGAAAAACATGCAGACGAGGAGTAAGACACGGAGTCAAGCGTCCACACAATCCGCACGCCCACCACCTACGTCCGCCTCGTCATCCTCCTCCTCTTCGGAATCGTTGTCGGGTGAAGAATTCGCCACTGCACCCGACACCAGCGAGTCGAGCGACGAGCGCGGACCGCCGCCGCCGCCGCCACGACCACCTGCGCGGCGCGGACGGCCACCGCTGCCGGCACGCTTGGGGCCCGCGGGACATGCTGCCCCGCCCACGGCTCCCGCTGCCGGTGGTGTAGTGCGTCGCATGCGATGGACTCAGACAATTAATGAGAACTGCATGCGCGCCTACTACGACGCTACAGAGGGGGGAACCCGACTAACCGCGTACCGTTCCAGGATTCTGCCTCTGTTTCAGGCTCTTGAACCCGCCATCACCGTATCGGAGCAACGGCTAGCGGATCAGGTGCGGGTCATTCTACGTTCTAAATGTTTGGATGACTCGACACTTGATCGGCTTCGCCTGCAGGCTCTCTCGACTCGTGCAGCTTCCACCTCGGCGCGGGACCCGCCCGCCACGTTGCCGGATCCGGTGCCGACACCCGACCTGGCACCGGGGGCGCCGCGGGGTGATCCCAGTGCCGATGAGGAATATTTCGCGAGTCAGAGTGTAAGTACTGCAACTGATGAGCATCTGAGGAGGACTTTGGAAGAGACGATTATGGAATATCGCTCCACACCCAATTCTAGGCCACGGTTACCACGCTTGCCCATGAATAGACGCAATCTAGCATTAATGGGAGCCCTAAACGCTTTACTGGAGCCGTACATACGATCCAGTAAAGATTTGGACGATACGCACTCGATCATGTACTGCGGGGCCATCGCGGCGTGCCGTGTTGCTCGAGTCAAGTTTCCGGACGCTGACCGTGCACCTAGGACCGCCGGGGGTGTCCCCGCATGGCAAGTGCGGATCGAGCGTCGTATCGACTCGTTTAGGACTCTCATTGCAAAGCTGATCTGCTTCAGGGGGGGCAATAGCCGCCCCCGAGTAATGCGCTTTGTGAACCAGGCATTCGCGGGAACGGGCATCATGCCTTGCGACTACATGGCCAACCTCACAGAGCGCATTGACTTTCTGAAGCAGAAAGTTTATGCATGGGCAAGCCGTATCCGCCGCTACAGAGAGCGTGTGGATCGATTTCGACAGAACCGTCTCTTCCAAAGTGACCAAAGGAAGTTATACCGAAGGTGGGAGGGAACCGATCATCATTTGTCCGACGCGCATCTGCCGGATGCTACTGCCATGACTGATTTCTGGCGTAACATCTGGTCGGTGCCCGTCGGACACATCGAGGGCGATTGGATGAACGTTGTTGAACGTGAGTGCGAGAGCATCGAACCTATGGAGGCTGTTGCCATCAGCGCCGATGACGTAACTTGTGCCATCCGCCCTGCCCAGAACTGGAAAAGTCCTGGACCGGACGGATTGCACAACTTTTGGCTAAAATGGTTTCGGTGCTCCCACTCGCGATTAGCAGCGCAATTCCAACAAGCCCTTGAGCTTGGTTCCCTGCCTCCTTCCTTAACAACAGGTATAACCTTCCTGCTCTACAAGTCCGGTAGTACCACGGAACCGAAAAACTACCGACCCATCACGTGCTTGCCTACACTCTACAAGCTCCTTACATCCATTTTGAGAGCAAAAATTAACACGCACATTGTTGCGAACAATGTTCTGGCCTCTGCTCAAAATGGATGTAGGGTTGGGTCCCGTGGTACTAAAGAGCTCCTCCTCATCGACATGACCATTTGCCAGCAAGTCCGGCGTAACAAAGGGGCCCTCTCCGCCGCTTGGATTGACTACAAGAAGGCCTATGATTCGGTGCCCCATTCATGGTTGAAGAGGGTCTTGGAGCTGTATAAAGTTGATGCAGCTTTAAGATCCTTTCTCGGCGCGTGTATGGGGCAGTGGACCACAGTCCTTCGTCAACCAGGAGGCGGAGATGACCCCTCTGGCCCGCAGGACTTCATAAGGATCGAGCGAGGCATATTCCAGGGTGACAGTCTGAGTCCCTTATGGTTCTGCCTAGCTCTGAATCCCCTTAGCACCCTGCTGAAGGATTCAGGACTAGGTTGTCGGCTTCGGAGAGAGGGTGAAGTCATTTCTCACCTTCTGTACATGGATGATCTCAAATTATTTGCGCCAAATAGCCAAGACTTGTTGGAGCTACTGCGAACCACAGAAGTTTTCAGTAGTGCCATCAATATGGAGTTTGGTGTCGATAAGTGTGCGGTTATGCATGTGCAGCGGGGGAAAGTAGTAAATTCAACAAATTTACAGCTTTCTGAGACAATGTCGTTCAGATCTATCTCGGAAGCAGAAACCTATAAATACCTTGGTATGTCACAGTCTCTGGGTATTGAAGATATGGGAATTAGACAGGCGGTGAAGGAGCGCTTCTTCAGCCGGCTCACAAAAGTACTTAACAGTCTTTTGTCAGGAGGCAACAAAGTGCGCGCCTTCAACGCCTGGGTAATGCCCATACTCACATACTCCTTTGGCATACTAAGGTGGACTCAGACCGAGCTGGACGCCCTGGATCGAAGGGTCCGTACACTGCTTACCACACATCGAATGCTACACCCGCGCTCATCAGTTATGAGATTGTACATCCCGCGGAGGTGTGGGGGCCGCGGCTTCCTAAATGCCAAAAACCTCCACAACCACGAGGTGTACAATCTCAGAAACTATTTTCTTAACAATGAGTGCGGGATGCATCGTGACGTGGTGGCAGTAGACCGGAACCTCACGCCGCTCTCCTTGGCAAAAGAGAACTGGCGCAGACCTGTGGTACTAAGCACCGAGGACCGCAAGGCGGTATGGAAGAGCAAGGAGCTACACGGGCGGTTCTACAAGGCCCTCACGGGACCTGACGTGGATCTGCTCGCGTCGGTGAACTGGCTACGATTCGGGGACCTCTTCGGAGAAACCGAGGGTTTTGCCTGTGCAATTGCTGACGAGGTTATCATGACGAATAACTACCGGAAATATATCCTGAAGGACGGTACGGTCGACATTTGTCGGGCATGCCGCCGTCCCGGAGAGTCACTCAGGCATATTATTTCCGGTTGTTCTCAGATTGCTAACACCGAGTACTTGCACAGACATAACCTCGTAGCCAGTATTATACACCAGCAGCTTGCTCTTCGATACGGCCTTGTGGACGTCGAAGTTCCATACTATAAGTACACAACTGCACCAGTTCTCGAAAATGGTCGTGCCACGCTCTATTGGGATCGACCTATCATCACGGACAGGACTATTGTAGCCAATAAGCCTGATATCGTGCTGGTAGATCGATCGCAGCGCCGGGCTGTGCTCGTCGACGTCACCATCCCCCATGATGAGAATCTCGTGAAGGCCGAGAAGGACAAGTCCAGTAAGTACCTAGACTTGGCCCACGAGATAACCGCCATGTGGGATGTTGACTCGACGATCATAGTCCCGATAGTCGTTACAGCGAACGGTTTAATAGCGAAGAGTCTCGACCAACATCTTAAGAGTCTCTCGCTAGATGGCTGGATCAAGGGTCAGATGCAGAAGGCGGTAGTCCTGGACACGGCGCGGATAGTCCGTCGGTTCCTCTCTCTGCGACCTTAACCACCGGCAGCTTGGGCCCGCTCCGTTGCCGGCGGCACCCTAGGTTAGGTTTTTTATAAAGTGTTTATATTTTGTATTGTTTTTGTATGTTGTATTGTATTTTACTTTTATAGACATGTTTATAAAACACCTAGCCTAAGAGAAAAGATCAATAAAGGAGATAATAATAATAATGTTTATTTTACACAAAAGATACATGTTAGGTACACATGAATTATCCGGTGAATGCCAAACTAGGCTGAGCCTGTATCTTGGCACTCATTGAGTCGGTTTACAGAAATCTATAATTAGTGACTGTTACAAAGAAAATCTGTGCTTAGCATGCCAAAGGAACTTGTTTAAAAATATAATGAAAAAAAAATAAAAATTAAAAGAAGGCAGTACACAGGAACAAACATGCTTAGATGCTACATTGTAAACTATTGTATGTGTGTGTGTGTGTGTGTGCGTGTGTGTGTGTGTGTGTGAGTGTGTGTGTGTATGTGCTCGTATGTAAGTGCTACGTTTGGTTACAAGAACTGCTAACTACATGGGCAAAGAATATTCTCGGTTTCATTGTAGGAAAGAGTAGCAAACCATTTTTTAAGAGTGGATTTAAGTCTGTAAGTGGTGCATGATTTTAATTCACAGAATTTACAGACTGCATTGTACACAAACGGATGTAGGTAGAATGCGGAACGTCTGGCGTGCGCAGACCCAACTCTAGGAATTGGCACTCTGTAGACACGTCGTCCCATGATGGTGTCCCTTTGAGGCAACCCTGCGATACTACTGTGGACTCTAAGAACGGCCTTGAGAATAAAAAGCTGCCTCACTCTGAGGTAGCCGGTATCCCTATACAGAGTGTCAGTTGGGAAGCGAAAAGGCTTTTTCAACATCACCTTGATGACTGCACGTTGTGCCCGCTCGAGCTCAAGCAGTACAGTCTTACAAGCGCTGCCCCAGACCGCAATGCAGTATTGTATTATTGATTGGCATAGGGCATGGTAGACAACACGTAGGACTTCCGGGAGAGCACAGTCCCTTAGTCTTTTGACCAGGTAGATTAATTTCCTGACTTTCTTTGAGAGTGCAGTTATATGAGGTTTCCAGGAGAGATGATCGTCCAGAATAAGGCCAAGGTATTTCACAGTGCTGTGTTTACTTATGGTTCCACAGGTGCAGCTAGCTGTATTAGCTCCACAGTAGTGAATTTTAATATCACGAGGGAAAGGGCTGGAGACTACTGTAAAGGGCTGGAGATAGATACATATAGATACTTAAATACATACACAACCATGACCAAGAAGCAAATGTTTGTGATAAATAAATACACAAATAATGCCCTCGCCGGGATTCGAACCCGAAACCTCCAGCTTCGTAGGCAGAGTCACTACCAACTAGGCTACGGAGGTTGGCATCAGCGGTGTGCGTACCCATAACTCACAGCGAGGACCCGGCAGACCTCGAAGGCGATGGCGGGATAACTTGGACTCCTTTTTAAGTGACTGGCCAGATACAGCACAGAACCGGGATGAATGGAAGAAGAGGAAGGCCTTTGCCTAGCAGTGGGACAGAATAGGCTATAATAATAATAATGAGGTAAAGATTGACTAGATCCGTAACCTTGCGTTCCAAAACTCTCATTGTCGACGTAGGAGTAAAAACCGCCAGGCTGAAATGGGATTGGCTGGCCAGTGGCCACGTTCGCCGAATGCATCCACCGAGGTGGGCTAAACTAGCTACGGAGTGGATACCGCAGCTGAAACGGCGAATCGGTCGACCAAAGAAGAGATGGCAGTATGACCCTGCTATGACAAAGATAAAGACATTTTATTTGCTAAGGACACACAGATATACAAGTACAGATAGTAGGTACAACACGGTTTCGGAAGTAGGTATTCTCTTATTCACACATTCGACGCTGCGTTCATCAACGAGGTCGAGGACGAGACAGCCTTCACTTCGACGTCGAGCGCAGCGCTGCGAAAAACGGTATTCACTAATGTAGAACAGCTCATCATCGAACTGTAGGCGGGAACTCTCGACGCAGTGTAGTTCCAGCACAGCAGTTCTGGCACAGCGCTGATAGCAAGGCGGTTTCCTTAGTGAATAACACTGCTGGATGCATTTTACAACAACTGGTCAGAAATTGCCCTAAATCGGGAAGTTTGGAAATGTAAAGGGGAGGCCTTTTCCCAGCAGTGGGACACAAGACACAATAGAGGATACGTAAAAAATGGAGTTAAATCGGCAGGTGGATCCCTGGATAGTAAGGCATTATGTAGCCCATGGACGCGGCACCAGGGT
The DNA here is from genome assembly GCA_025490895.1 of Thaumatotibia leucotreta. NCBI lineage: Eukaryota > Metazoa > Arthropoda > Insecta > Lepidoptera > Tortricidae > Thaumatotibia > Thaumatotibia leucotreta. The sequence goes on along the minus strand of JALPQI010030597.1, from coordinate 21,235 downwards.
ATCACAAATGCGCTCCTAGATTTAGATGACATTAATGGGTACGCCCTTTTTTGGAACTGTATTTTAGCGATATAATTATACTGTTTTTATTGTTTTTAAGTTTTTTTTTAATACAGCTGACCGTCTAGGTATATATGTTAATAAAACCTATTCCTATTGTAACTAAAAACATACTGAATTAACGTTTTGTGTCGATGATTGGTTGAATATTTATAGATACCAGGGTCGCGTTTTATAAAGTTACAATTTACAATTTCGCTGTTTGCCTCTCTAACGCACGCACTAATTGGCTAGAAAGAGAGGCAAACAGCGAAATTGTAAATTGTAACTTTATAAAACGCGACCCAGAATAGACACCCCACTTGAATTTGACAGCTGTTCCAAATTGAAAACTGCTAAATTCTGATGGTTGGTAATCCTGGTCATTGAGTCATTATCTATTCTTTCTGAATGCATTTTAGAGCACTAACGATATTTTTGTAGATAAATAATAACAAAAAAATTGTAGTAAATTAGAAAAAAAACTTTGTAAAATGGCAAGCTACAGAGCCGATCATAGGGTAAATTCAGTAAATTGCTAGTAACTGGCCACTCTCCAGTAACTGAACACCTTATATAAAAAGGAACTCTATGTGCTTATGGTTAGAATTAATTTTAAAACGATGTGTCATGTAAATGTCATTTTCTCTCTCTTCCAAAAAGAAAACTAATTTTAAGTATACAGGGTGTGGCGTAACAGGAGCAAAAAATCAAATGGAAGACTCCTCTGACTGCCTCTAGTTATTCGCAAAAGGTCCCAGTGTTTTAAAGTTATCCATTAAGGAGAAACAGCATGTTAAAGTTACGACCTATGAGTGATGTATCTAAGTATCACAACATTGTACCTTATTAATGATTAAACATATTGGTTCAGTGGACATAAAACTAAATGAGCTAAAAAGTTTTTTTGAACTCATGGTTTTTTAACTGGTTTAGCAAAAAAAAAATTTTTTTTTGTATTACACCGATGTAACTTTTTTGGTATAAGTCGACTACAGTAAAACTACATAAAAAAAGGGAAAAAAATATTTTTTTTTTTTGCAAAAAAAAATATATTTTTTAAGTTTTAACTATTAAATTATGACTATTTATTGGGTTATTAGTGTACCGTTTCATTTTTTGCTCCTATTACAGGCCACACCCTGTATAGAGTTCCTTTTTATAGAAAGTGGCCAGTTACTGGAGGGTGGCCAGTTACTAGCATTTTACCCTTGAACGTTTTCATACAATGTGATGAAAAGTGTCATCGTAAAATTCTGTAAAAAACGGCAAAAAGCCAACGACACGAGGTGTTCCCAGGCGGTCACCCATCCAAGTACTGACCTCGCCCGACGTTGCTTAACTTCGGTGATCGGACGAGAACCGGTGTATTCAACGTGGTATGGACGTTGGCGACAGAATTTACCAATAATCTGATAACATTGCCAGATAATGACGTCGTTTATGGGTGTATATCTGAGCGTTTCAACCGCCTAATTTTGGTGGCATCATTTCTGCCGTAGTTCCTATTCGTTACAATGTGCTACTTTGTCATTTGAAGGAGGCACGGTACCTCATACAAATGACGAAGTATCACATTGAAACGTTTAGAACTGCGGCAAAAATGATGCCACCAATTGCTGTAAATAATGCTACTGCCCATCGTCAATCTTCGATAAATAAGTGATGAGTGACACTTCAATCCTCTAGCCGACTCTTACGATACCCACGGGAAGAGTTGGGGTGGTGACAAATGTATTCTTACTAGTATGTCATGCAAATGTATCTCACGAAAGAAATTCAATTAGATGAAATACGTAAAAATAACAGTTAGCGGTCAAATGTTGTTTTAATATAATAATTTATAACTCTCACCTGCATATGTGCACTTTACCGACCCTCGTCCACCACTTTCTTTCTCCAACTAAACACACAAACAAACAAAACTTAATTAAATTCATAATTAATCTACTTTCTTCTAACACTAAACCGCATTCCTAATTATCGTGCCTAATGTTGTTTTCAATTATACAAAGCCAATGTTGTAAACTCCAATAATATCGACACAAATGAACCACCAATAATATGCAAACACGACCTTATTCGTGTAACACTAAGGTCCTGTATACATATTTATGCAACGCCGTTTGTGTCGACATTAACAGACGTGACCGTACAATTTGTCACTAATCTTGATTAATCACTTATTAGGTGTTAACTTATTAAAATTCGTGATTTACATTACAAAATGCATTCTTCTAATTCTTTAGGAATAACTGTACTGCATTGTTTTAGCTTATTAACGGTTATTTTTAATTACTAGCTGTATATTAAGGGCCGGCAACCCTGTGGCACTAACATGCCTAGCGAAGATACCTAGTATGTATAACCGTTGATTTTAGTGCTATGACCCGTTTTAATTATACTTGTAAATATAAAAAAATGTAATAAACGCAATAATGAAATAAGATTTTAGTATTTCCAACGTAGTTTTGTTATGAACAGGGAGCTTAGCCAAGTTACCAATCGCTAGCGCTTAATCGTCAATCGTAAGCGAAAGGAAGCTAACTGTCTTTGTCGCACTAATATGAAAGAGTGACAGAGAGGGAAAACTACGATACGCTACTAAGCGCTAGCGATTGGCAACTTGGCTAAGCATGCTGTTACGTATATTGTTAATTTTTCTATGAGAAAGTACTGCCAGTTTCCTGGGTATCATATATTATGGGTATCATAGATTTTATTTAGTTTTATTTTAGATTTTATCTAGTTTTAGTTTAGTTATACCTACTTTTTAAATTTAATTTTGTATGTACCTACTTGTAGTTTGTTTATAAATAAAATGTAATTATACATTTTTTAATTAATTAAGAATAAATATACTTACATTCGAAAAAAAAAATCTATGGATCTAAGATTACTACGTGTTTAAGAAAGTGTCTAAAACGTCATTTTGTTGAATTATTCCTCAGTAAGTAGGTAAGTAACAGTTAATACTGGTCTCATGATAGTCATGATATCACTTCATCAGCTTATCTCAGTTCACTGCTGGACACAGGCCTGTCCACAATGTACACGTTATAGAACATTCCCAAAATTGCGAGAATACACTCGGAAATTTCCGAGAATTTTCGTGAGAATTTAAGAGTAAGTTTTCATTGAGAATGTTTCCATGAGAACTTATAAAAAAGTGTTATAAATATAATTCTTTTAAATCGTAAGTAAACAAGACAATAAATATAACTCATTAACTAAACTAGTACGGTCTTGGCTTGATTAGATTATTTATTAAATCTACAAATTATGTACATAGATTAAATCTAACTAATCTACTTAACCTAACCTATATCTAAGATTGGCCCTTGTGGCATTGTACCGAGAATGCTGGCGGCATTTCCTCGCTGTATCGCAATACTGATGCGTTGTGCGAGGAAGTCGCCAGCTCTTCGGTCTTTAGTTACATCAACCAGACGTTTCGCGATCTCAGCAAACAATTTGCGTGCGCTGGGGCCCCATGAACCTAAAGTTTCTTCTTATTAAATTGAGATTGCCGAGAACATTCTCTATGCAAGTTTCGCAACTTATGAAACTTCTTATCGGTACAATGCTACCTGTCGTGTGTACGCAATAAGAGGTAAATGCCCATAATCGCCACACTGGGCAAGCGGATTGGCGATCGCAGTAGTGCGTCCACTATGATGATGCTGCTCAGCTGCCCATCATCAATCTTCTATCAACAAATGATATGATCAGTGACACTTCAATCCCTTAGTCGACTCTTACGACACCCATCAAGAGTTGAGGTAATGACAAATGTATTCTCACTGCCACCTCACGGCTACCTAATGATATAATTAAAATTAATACAGTTAGTAATTATAACAGTTTTAAATTGCTTATAATAATCCATACCGTTAATCGGAAATTGGTCTAGTTAGTGGAATATTAAACCAGTATGGCGTTTCGGTGAATCGCGAGGTGACAAAAATTTTAATAGTTGTTAAATGTGTAACATTTGTCGCAATTAGGGTAAAAGTAACGGAAATGTATTATTGCAAAATTTATTGAGAATGTTCTCGGTTTTTTTTAATAAAACATCTCATGTCAGGAATGCAGATCAGAAAAGCTGTAATACTTTACTTATATATTACTAGTTTTCATAACTGTACAATTGATATACATAAATTAAATCGAACTAATCTAAATAATATAACCTATATCTTAAGATATAAGAACTGAAGTAGCAGTGGGCGGGGCACATTGCGCGTAGAACCGATAGCCGTTGGGGCGAAAAGGTTCTCAAGTGGCGGCAACGTACTGAACGTACCGGAAGGCGCAGCGTGATTAGGCCCCCCACAATGTGAATTGATAACCTGGTGAAGGTCGCAGGAGTCCGCTGGATGGCACAGGACCGGTCATTGTGGCAATCTTTGGGGGAGACCTATGTTCAGCGGTGGACGTCTTTCAGCAGATATGATGATGATGATGATGATATCTGAGATTGACCCTTGTGGCATTGTACCGAGGATGCTGACGAAATTTCCTCGCTGTATCGCAGTGCTGATGCGTTGTGCGAGGAAGTCGCCAGCTCTTCGGCTCTTCAGCATTTACGTTTCAGGATTTCAACCAACAATTTTGCGTGCACAGGGGTCCTATGAACCTATTACTTATGTAGTAGGTAGATATTTTGTGGTACCTACTCGCGAGTATTCCAAAAGATTTTAATGTTGAAGTCCTGACCATATTTAGAGTCTTTAATGTCTTATAAAATTTCCTGGATTCGGATTTATTTCAGAGATAATCAACCTTTTTTAGAAATAAGTTTTTCGACGTAGCTCGTCATAAAACTTCTTGTGTTTTAATATTACCACACCTTTTACCTGGCAATCAAAAAATAAGAATAGACTTGACAAAATAACCTGCCCCTGAAAATAATAAAATAAATAATTTTAACAAATTGTTGTTATGATAAAACGCACTGGAAATGTTAATAAGTAAAAAAAAGAGAAAAATATTTTTTTGGTGGTATTTGACATTAGTTCTTCTAATAATTTTTGTTTACTTTGATGTCTAGAATGTATAGTTAAAATCTTCTGGAATGCTCGCGAGCACCCTGTATACTTATTTGTTAAAATAAAATTCCTAATTATCTTCTAACGCTAAAATATTTTCATAACCATCGTTAAAAGTACCCTTCATGTCCCATAATATTGGGACTCCCAATATAGTATAACTCTTTCTCGTCGGCCGGCCGCGGACGCCGCCCTCTTTCATTGAGGAAAATCCTCCGGCCGACTATTGCTCCATCGCTTGTTTACTGTCTGACTCACTGGCCATTCATGCGAGCGAAAATCCGTGACGACACGACATTCGCAACTGAAACGATCGAGAAGTTTCGAAAGTTGCGAAATTTTTGTAGAGAATGTTCTCGGGAACTTTTCAACCGAAGAAAAAATAGGAGGTTCGACTGTATTTTTTTAATACTTCAGAACTTTCGACTGGGTGTGATTTTGATGATTATTTTTTTATTTGAAAGCTGATACTTCCTGATTGGTCTCATTTTAATTTGATCTAGTTCTGACAAATGGCATCCATGAGAAAACCATAATATGTACAGTCATCTGCAGAGAAAAATAGACCCCTTTGCAAGTTTTCATACAAATTTGTAATAAAGAAAGAAAGAAAAAACATTTATTCGTGACACAACATAGACATTACAACATAGAATAAACATAGATGTCATTAAACAAAGTGCCACAAAATGCAAGGGTGTCTACTTTTCTATGCAGCTGACTGTACATAATTCTTAAATTTCTCGTATTTTTTTATTTTTTTTCCACCCGTTACCACCCATCTGAGACCAGTGGTAACAGCTGGGATTTTTTTCTAACCTGTTACCAGTGGTAACAACTGGGAATTATTTTAATGGTAACAAGTGGGAAAAGTATTCCCAGTAGTTTACAATTTCGCCTTTGTACAATTTCATTGTAGATATATGTTTTGTTTGTATTTTTTTTTTATGATTTGTGCAATAAAGTGTTTACTACTACTACTACTAGTTACTACTAGTTTACCACCAAGTACTCTAGTGGTGGGAAAAAAATCCCAGTTATTACCACTGATATCAGGTGGGTAACAGGTTGAAATAACCCACTTAAACGCTAACGCAACCTTTACTTGCCATCGTCAACTCCTGGATCTCGTGCCCTGGTACAGTCAACAAAAAATGTGCTCTACTACTTTTTGACTTTATTACCACTGAACAGAGTTGTAAAGTGTAAACATGTATTGTGGACTGTACTGTGCATTAGTTGACGTCGGTGTTTGACTCATACCTCCGTAAAGAATTTAGAATATCTACTAAATTCCTACGTGAAAACATCATAACTACATTCGAAAGCCCACTCAATTTTCAACCTTAACTTCAGCCACTAAACTCAAAAATCGATGACGAGTTCGTGTAGTTACGACGGAGTGAAGTAGGTCGATTGTCATGAATGAAGTTTTCGCAATCGGCCAGACGGAGTAAACACGATCACCTGAGGTGTCGCAACGCAACTGCCCCACTGACACAGAGAAATGTTTTCCTAACAGGCACTACTGCCTCTACTGTATACAAGGGTGCTTAGACAAGTTGCCAATCGCTAACGCTTAATCGTCAATCGTAAACGCAAAGCAGCTTCCTGTCTTTGTCACATTAAACTTAATTCTCCACATTTTTGTATATGACCAGAACACATGTCATATATACCATAGATCAAGCAAACGTATCTACTTAGCGTGTCAAATGAACTCAGTAAAATCTACTGAGTTGTCAGTCTTTAATCGCAGCTTGCAGCTTTCGGGCGTGAAATTTTGTAAGTTGAAGTGAACAAAAACATTAATAATGCCTCCTAAAGTAATATTAATTGCAACAACACAAAAAAATATGAATACTCAAGGGCCTGAGACATAATATGTCTCAGGCCCTTGAGTATTCATATTTTTTAAATATTATTTAAAATCATAAGCAAGTAACAACTTCAATACAAAATCTGACACGCTCGGCCGCCATACAAATTAATGAACTTGTTTCTTCTATCCAAATCTAATTCTGTGGACCAGAAGCTTCACGCGGGGGCTACCTCATAAATAAGTACTACTTCCTGGACATCCATAACTTTCGAACATGTTCGCAACATACCTGTCAAACTAAATAAGAAATACCCAGCTACACTTGCTACTGCCCTGCGCGCTAAATACGCAATGTACGCATACGTTGCGTATGCGCCGTGAGTCAGCCCATTCATGCCAACACGTAGTATTTGTAGTATTTAGGACCTTGTACTAATCTGGCCTACTACCGCGAAAATCGAAATTCGTAAATTTCGAGGATTTTTCTCTGTCACTCCAACGAAGGCGTCATTAGAGTGAAAGAGACAGATCCTCGAAATTTGCAGATTTCGATGTTCGCTGTAAGGCCGCTGGGAGAACCCTGTGCGTAACCAGGATGCTTAGCCAAGTTGCTAATCGCTTAATAAATCTAGCGCTTAGTAGCATAAAGTAGTTTTCCCTCTCTGCCACTCTTTCATATTAGTGCGACAAAGACAGTTAGCTGCCTTTCGCTTACGATTGACGATTAAGCTCTAGCGTTTGGCAACTTGGCTTACCCAGGGTGCTTACCCTGGATGCCAATATTGCCAATTGCTAACGCTCAGCGGCGAATAATAGCGTTGAGAATTCCGGATAAAATCCCGTTTCTTTCCAAACAGCTCGTTTTTGTCCGCATTTTTTAAAAAAATCGATGAAAGTTTCCACTTTAATTTTCGGCTCTAAACCAATGTGTACCTATGGTCTGATTTTCACTTATACCAGGAGAACGCGATGTCATCGAGGAAAAGTCAATTGAAACAGATGGAAAGGAGTGCCAGTGACATTATTTCTGTAAAAATACGAAAAAGAAGAAAAAAAATGATTTTTTCAGACATTCCCGAAAAACCCATTAGATTTTTCCGACATTTCACATCAGCTGTGTTTTTGATTTTATATTAATATTACATTTAATCAGTAGGTATTGCGATACAGCGAGGAAATGCCACCAGTATCCACGGTATAATGCCACGAGAGCCTAGATTTAGGTTAGGTTAGTTAGATTTAATTTATATATATAAATTGTACAGCTTAGAAAATAGTTTTTAATGAAAAACAAAAATTTATCGACTTCTATAAAGATTCTTCAATAAATTTTCTCAATTGGACGGATTTATGTTACTCGGTCTGTTATGTATCTGAACAGATTTTTTTTAAATTGAATCTCCAGTTAGCACCAAGTCGAGGTCTGATGATGGGATCTTGGAGAAATCTGTCGATGACGGTTTTTAAATTTGGTTGTTACAGTTAATAAAAGTTATAATAGGCATTAGTATGATTTAAGATGTGGTATTTCATTTACCATGTATTTTTTATATTCATCACCCGATATGTAGAAATAAGGGTTTTTTGTATCTCTTTGTAAAAACGTCCCTCTCACCGTCATCTACCTACTACAAGTACGAAGTACGAACGAGATGCATAAGAAAATCAGTTACCACCGATGCTGACGTTCAATCTCGGTAGCATAGAACTGTTTCTAAACACACAAGTTTCACACATCGATTCTCGTTATTTTTATAGCCGGACAAACAGACAGACTTTCGCTTCCAACTTTCTACGTGCACGGGCTTGCTGGACAATGAAATTGCATCCTTTGTTGCACTATGTAAAGTGCACATAATACGTATCTACCTACATGAAGTGCAGGTGGCTTATGATGGTCCCGTTTTATCTATTTATCGTGCTACGCATCACTTTCGCATCTACATACTTGTTAGAACCTGACGGCAACAACGACAAACGATTAAACACGGTACCATCACAAGCCTACAGTCCTATGTAGTAGTTAGAAATAAATAAATAAGCAGATTTTGTGGGGCAATCTTACACACAGATAAGAGCAAAAATATGTATATTTACACTTGGAGGCCTTATGTCATTGAAATAAGGAAAAATAAATTATATATATTTGGCCGTTGACCAAAGCGATTTTCAAAAATGTTGGGACACAGAATAGCCCCTCTTGAATGTTTTTAGAAGTTTTGAAATCAAGTACCTACGAGGTGATACTTACTAGGTACTTAGGTACTATTCGGTTTTACTTTCTACTTTTGAAAATCAGCAACTAATTTTTTAGGGTTTCGTAGAAACCCTTATAGTTTCGCCATGTCTTGTCTATCCGCAGCATAACTCAGTAGCCGTTAGTACTAGAGAGTTTTGAATTTGGTACAGGTAATACATATTAATCACGGCGAAAAAGTGGTACAGTAAATAAAATACAGAACAAAAATGTCTGACGAATTCGGTAGTAATTTTCTTTCATGGGCGACCAACCCTTCACGTGTACTTTTTTTCTATGTCACCTTTCACTACTGAAAAGTTGGTTTGCCGCGGATTATAGTTTTCCCACGTAGCCTTAGGCACAGGCAGTATGGTAGTAACAAAAAATTGAAAAATTGTGGTGATTTCGGAACTGTTTTTTATTCTATAATTGAAAAGCGAAAAGTGCTTGCTATTTTGTTTTATTAGATAAAAATAATAATTCAAAAGTGGCAAAAAAGGCACCTTAAAAAAAATAAAAAGAAACTCTTATCTAGGAAACCAGATGATTACAATCACAAAACTGTTATTTTCGAACCCAACCGTCCATCGAACTTTCAAATGTTCGAATGAAATTCAAATTTGGAACGTTCGGAAATCGCAAGAGGTATCTGTTAATCGCGGGGTCGTTGACCGGAGAAATGCGGGTCGGTCACCTTTCACCCAATTTGCTTGAGGAAAAAAAATGGAGGTCGATTGAGTTTCTGTAGCTGATTGAGATGAAATTTAGTCTGACAAGTGATTTCATTCGGGATGGTAAAAATTAAAAAACTTCAGACGCAAAGGTTTGGCGAAAACTATAATTATATATAATTATATATAAACTATACATGCTACACAGTGATAAAATTTGGTAAGAATATGTGTTGTATAGACCGCTACAAAATTATGATACTATATTGTAAAAAAAATAATTAGGGTTGGGGTTACGTATGTAACTGAGGGATAGAATTTTTTTTTAGATGTAGGTATATAAGCGTGTGAGGTATCAATAGAAAGGTCTTTGAAATGATATGAAAGGTTTATATATCACATTTTTATTTAAGCGAACCGTTTTCGAGATATCAGCTGTCAAAGTCTGAAAATGTGTCCCCCCCCCTCTATTTTTTAAACTACGTGGTATACGATTCTAAAAAAAATATGTTATGCATATCAATAAACTCTATCAACGATTTTTGGTTAGATTAAATTATCTCTTATAGTTTTTGAGGTAGGTTGATTTAACTGTATTTTTTTAATGATAATGGTACTGAACCCTTCGCGCGCGAGTCCGACTCACACTTGGCCGGATTTTTACTCGCTAGTGCGAGCAGTGGCTCATTCGCCAAAAAACGTCGTACGAGACACGTGAAAACACAAAATTTTCGAAATTTTGTTTTTCGCACTTGTATCGTAATGTACTATTATTGCATTGATTCGATACTGTTGCAATGTCGTCACACAACAAGTTATCCACATCTTGCTATTTGTAAGCAGCTCATTTAACTATGAAATGAGCGTAATCACTTTTTTCCCCGTTGATATATGTGTGTGGCTTTGTTTTTTCCATTCGCTCCCGTCGCGGCGAAAGAGCTTAAGACAGCCAAGTTTTTTTTAATTCTCACCTTAAAGGGAAGGAGTTAGAGTGGGGTTTGAGGTGGTTTGAGAGTGGTTTGTATGCGGTATGTGGGTGGTTGTATAGTGTGCCATGCGGATGTTTCTTACTCGGTGTCGTGAGTCCGCAACGCATCAATACGTGGGATTGTTGCCACTGCAAGATATGATAAACAAAGAATTAGAATAGTTACAATTGGTCAGCCTCCGTAGCCTAGTTGGTACCCTGCCTACGAAGCTGGAGGTTCCGGTTCGAATCCCGGCGAGGGCATTATTTGTATGTTTATTTATCACAAATATCTGTTCCTTAGTCATGGCTCACAGAGATTGACACAAAAATATCATGAAACAAAATTCTGAAAGGAGATTATAATATATTACATCCCAATCTAGGAATTATCCTTTTCGATACCTCTATTTCATGAATAACAGTCGGGTAAGAGCATGTCGGGCCATGCTCAGTGTATGTTTCCGTAGTTATTCAAAAACGGCTGGGCCGATAATGTTCGAATTATTTTAATGTTTTTTTAGTATTTTATAACAATCATGATATTTTGCAAACTTTTGGACCCATTGATTAAAAGTATACGATAAGCTAAAAATTACAATATGTATTAAAAATACATATTATTTGAACGAAAAATCACGTTACCTTAATGAATAGATATCAATTCCTCTTGAATTACTCTACCTATTAAAAAAAATCTCATCAAAATTCGTTGCGTAGTTTTAAAGATTTAAGCGTACAACGGGACATAGGGACAGAAAAAGTGACTTTATTTTACACTATGCAGTGATAGTGATATGTAAACGTTTGACCACAATCATACCTGCTGGTAAGTGATGATGCAGTCGACGGTGGAGCAAGCTTACCTATGAGATACCTATTCACTCTTGCCTTGAAGATATTCAGATGCGGAAACACAGATTCGGGAAAAGCATTTCACTCCTTGGCAGTTCGCATAAGGAAAGTCGAAGCGAAATGCTTCGTGCGTATTTTTGGAATACCTTCGGCGATTCTAGTACATCTATTACTTTTCACTTATTGGCCTTATTGCATTCGCTTGGCGAATAGGGTTAGGACCCCGGGGAAACTAAAAGAAAGCTTGAACATGAACAGGAACATAGGCACCACACCCAGCCAGGAACAAGCCTGCTCCGGACAAGCCGGCATACCAGGGGGCACGCGGTTTTTTTAGGGGTAGACACGCTCTGGGATGGGTAAGAAGTTTAGAATCGACCGACTATGCACATGCAGCCTTAAGCCGATATAGGAAAATAGGAGGAAGGGTTATGTCGTGGAGGGAGAGCGTTGATGTGATGATGCACGTCGCACCGGTGGGGGCCCTTCTTGGGATGTCGTTATCTTCAATAGCCATCCATTCTACTTCCTCTGACTCACTGTCCGTTTCCTCTATGGGAAACTAAAAGAAAGCTTGTAAAAATAATATTCTATCTAGTCGTGTGTATCGGCTGTATGGTATGCCAGTGATAAGATCGACTAAGAAACTGACCCAGCTAGTTATCATACCGGAATAATGAGAGGCAGCTTTTACTATGTTTAATACGTAAAACATCAACAAACATTAGCTTATCTTTGGAATAGAAAGTATTCTGGACTCAAGTTCGCAAGTTTCGAGGATTTTTCTCTGGCACTCAAACGAAGGCGTTATTAGTGGCAGAGACAAATCCTCGAAATTTGCGAACTTCGGTGTTCGCCTAGCAGGCTTGTGTAGTAATAAAATACTGAAATGCAAGGTTGGCTATAATAACCAAATTAAAAAGTTCATCAGACCGAAAACCGAAAGCGAGAACCGAAAAAAAAATTAAAATCGTTTATCGGAGATATCGAGTAACATCTTCGAAAACAGAAAATCTTCAAAGAAAGTTTCATGCCATGAGATTTTTGAGTACGTAAAGGTACCTACCATCAGTCACATTTCACATAGGTTCCGTCAGTTTCTTATTACAGTAAGGTTTATTGAAGTTACTACGGTAAACTGGTTAGGTACTTTTTAAAATAGATTAACAGTGGTAAAAAAGGTGTATTCTCGCTGCCAGTGAGGTTCAGAAGTAGTAGTTTAAAGTAGTTATAGTATAGAACTTTCTGAAACTCGCTGAAACCTTCTAAGGGACCTATTCAGAGTCCCAAAAACTCACTGGCAAACGGGATAGCACCAAAGTTTTGGCCAACTTGTATTATTTCAAAAGCATCAAAAGGAAAATGTACTATAGCTAATTAGATACGAGTATAGTTAATTAGATAATATAAATTTTAAATTTGAATGTCTTCGTTTGACAAAATATATGAAACTCTAAATTATAATGTACCACCATATTTTACGCAAATAAAGTATTTATGATTATGATTCAATTAGTACTTTAGAGTCAAGCAGGCCTAGGTAAGATGCCATTTTGCAATCGTATACGATAAGTCACGTGACCATAATGGAAATGGTCACGTGACTCTCCGTACGTATCTGTCATTCTCATACATTTATTTATTGCTTATCATATACGATTGCAGAATAGCCTAGCCAAGAGACTAGGCCTGTAGTTTGCGGATATGATCATAAGCCATGTAACAAGTCAATCGGTCCGTCCCATGTCATTCACAATCACGTATATTACCAGTTCAAAACCACAAAATCCCGCTCCTATACTCCCTCGATGGCTTATACGCCATTTTGCCCTCGATATCGATATCGGCAATCTCATCTACAGCATTTTAATGCGACATAAAAACTAACTGTTCAGACCAAAATAAATGCCACCATGTGAAGGTAGGTCGGTAAACGGTACAACGATCTGGGACAATGACCGAAAACGTCCGACCAAAAAAAAAATCTCCAAACTGAAGTACCAGGTAGGTAGCAGTTCGAAGAGTTGGTAGAAAGGCAAGTGAGAGGCAAATTTTGGGTAGGGCGTGACGTTTTCGCTAGTCAAGCGAAAAACGCCTTCACAATCTACAGCGCTCATAATGTGTCGGGCGTTTTTCTTCTGGCATCGGAGTTAGAGGTCGTTTACACCGGCTCGGGACTGGGTTAGCAATTTCTGCACATGACAACTCGGAAAGATGGCGTCCAATATACTATGTGCCCATGAGGAAAGGGAAAAATTTTAACGGCGGATTTCCGACCACATTTGAAGTTAAAAATGTCGTATGAAGTTTGACGGATTCCGACTATTTTAAGAGAAAATGCAATTTAATAAAAACAGTTTTTGACTGTTATGTAATGATAAACGCATTTTAGGTAACGATTTTGTGACTGTGTTCATTTAGTCTTGTCACACTTAATTGACAGACATGAAATGGCCAAAAAAATCTTTAATTACCTGGCACAAAAAGTAAAAGTGTATTTTTTTCGATAGATTTATTAATTTTTTTTTTTACGTATTATGGCATTTGAAACACCAAAAAAAACTAAAAAAATTTTTTTTAGCTTTGATCAAAACTCATATATATCAAATTATTAGCTTCTTTTAGCTTCAGGAATATGCTGTATTTTTTTTCCTCACGGGTACATTGTATATAGATTTACGCTACAGGTAGATGATGTGTTGATGGTACTGCCTAAAATTGACTGGTTGAAATTGGGAATTTTCTCATTGAAAGCTTTTATTTTTTGCACATTTATTGCCAAGGCTTACCCCCTTATTCATATCTCCTAACTTAGCAAGCCATTAAGTATTGTTTGTCCCTTTCTATCTTACAGATATATTGATAAGACCGAAAGGGACAAACAACGTATTGCATAGATACTTAAATACATAAATAGCCACGACCAAAGAACAAATATCTTTGATAAATAAATACACAAATAATGCCCTCGCCGGGATTCGAACCCGGAACCTCCAGCTTCGTAGGCAGGGTTACTACCAACTAGGCTATGGAGGCTAGTCTAGTTGGTAGCCACCGTCTGCAACTTGTACATTGCTAATGCTACCCGACGTATTATTAAGGATTTTTTTATTAAGGTCTGTGCATTAGAAAGTATTTTACTTTTTTCTACACATACGTAAATAAATTAAATAATTAATATAACTCCGTACGGCCAAGCAAGGCATAGACAAAAACAAAACCTGGATAACCAGTCTTCGAGATACTGACGGGAAAAAATGCAGCAGCAGGGCCCAAGTAATAGATATTTGTACCAAATACTATACCCAGTTATATTCCTCCGACTCCACACACTTACCATTCAGTAATAGTGACTCCTGCAACCCCTTAACCATCCCCCCGATAACTGGTTTTGAAGTTAACGCCGCTCTTAAAACCATGAAGTATCAAAAGAGCCCCGGGGAAGATGGTGTCACAACTGAAGCACTTAAAATAGGGAAAACAACCTTGTTGCCACATCTAACAAACTTTTTCAATTCTATTTTACACAGCCGCAAAATTCCTCCTAATCTATGCCACTCAAATATTATACTTTTACATAAAAAAGGCGATAAAGCAGACATTAATAACTACAGACCCATCAGTTTAACCTCGCATATCTACAAACTATTTATTAAGATAATAGAAAATAGAATCGCCCCACTGCTGGACAAACATCAGCCACCCGAGCAAGCTGGTTTTCGCCCTAGTTTCTCCACAACTGACCACCTCCACACTTTAAACCAATTAATAGAGAAGTCCAACGAGTTCAATGTGCCTCTGTACCTTGCTTTTGTCGACTATAGCAAGGCATTTGATAGCGTCAAACACACAGCTATACTTTCCGCCATGCAGAATCAGGGTATAGATTCAAGGTATGTTGAACTCGTTGGAACAATTTACAATAGCAGTACGGCCAACATTAAGTTGCATACACCAGGTCCTACATTCAAAATAGAAAAAGGCGTTAAGCAGGGCGACCCGCTGTCTCCTAAATTGTTCACCAGTTGCCTTGAAGAAATATTCAAAAAGCTGGCGGTCTCGTGGGAGGGGTTGGGCATTGTCATCGGTGATAAAAGGTTAACAAACCTGCGCTTTGCCGATGACATTGTCCTATTCTCCCATACGGCATCTCAATTACAGAAAATGCTACAAGATCTCAGCATCGCAAGCCTTGAGGTTGGACTCACAATGAATCGAACAAAAACTCAGTTAATGACCAATAGAACGAAACGTAGGGTCACGGTAGACGGACAGGATATACAATATGTCGATGAGTACATATACTTGGGCCAGATAGCTTCTTTCGAAAACAGGCAGACCGCGGAAGTCAACAGACGTGTCGATAATGCCTGGAAGAGCTTCTGGTCCATGAAAGCGCTGTTGAAGGGTGACCTTCCACTGTGTCTCAAGCGCAAACTCATTGACATGTGTATCTTGCCCGTCCTAACCTACGGCGCACAAACCTGGTCATTAACTGAAGCTCTCAAGTCAAAACTCAAGGTTTGCCAGAGGGCGATGGAGCGCAGCATACTTGGTGTTCGTAGAACTGATCGAATCAGAAACACGGAACTGCGCTCCAGAACCGGAATTGTAGATGTAGGTGTCAAGACCGCTAAGCTTAAGTGGGACTGGGCCGGGCATGTTTGCCGTATGCACCCGGCAAGGTGGGCCAAAATGGTTTCAGACTGGGACCCACGGGAAACCTTCGATGGTGCTGGCCGGGGCATTGGCAGACCGAGAAGGAGATGGCGGGACGACCTGGACGCGTTTTATCCGAATTGGCGGGAGAAATGTGACGACCGGGCCGAATGGAGGAAAAGAGGGGAGGCCTTTGCCCAGCAGTGGGACACTAAACCAGGCTGATAAAAAAAAAAAAAAAAACATTTATTATTTTCTTCGGTTACCGCGAGGATTACATATGAAGTAAAACTATGAAAACTGATAAACTCGCGTATATTAATTAAATTTAACTTAATCCCGACGTATCGAACACTTTACAAGGTTCGTGGTCTGTGGGCGACTGACAATGGAGGAAATTTGATAGATCTACCTCCAATACCTCCATCACAATAAGAAAGATAACTTTGTAGGTAGTTTTGTACTTATTTTCCTCCATTGTCAGTTGCCTGCAGACCACGAACCCTGTAAAGTGTTTGAAACATCGGGATGAAGTTAAATTTAATTAATATACGCGAGTTTATCTGTTTTCATAGTTTTATTTTAATAAAATATAATATAGCATTTTTACACACACTGACCTAATCCCACGATAAGCTCAATTGTTGAGATTATAATTATATATATTATACATATTATGTATAGCTTTTTTGATATGTCATGGGCTTTATGTCGTTATAAAATACGTAAATTGTAATGTGTTGTAACAAACACATTAAATACTTTACGAACCGTCTTCTTATAGTTAACGTTCTCTCTTACACCGTGATGGACAAGGAAGTTCTCATGTTTTTCATTTCCTACTTAGTTAAAGGAGTAATTAGAACTAAAAATAAATTACCTATAAATACACGATTATATTATATCATGACGGTGGCAAACGAGTATACGGCTTGCCTGGTGATAAGCAGCTACTGTAGCCTATGGACGCCTGCAACCCCAGAGGAAGCACACGCGCGTGTCGACTCTACAAAAGTAATAAGTTTGTTATAATGATATTCGACTTTTTTTTTGTGAATGATGTGATTGTCAATTTTTATCCGATAATCTCTTTGTATTTTATTATTATATTACAAACGATGTTGTAATAAGGTCTTACAAGCTAAATGACAATCTGAATCTTTTTTTGGGTTTTCCAATGATATTTTTCGTCGGAATGGTAATTTTAAATAACCTCAATATTATATACTCAGGTATATCATAAAAATATATATTTAAAATCCTGGCACTAAAACATTTCATTTGATATATCACATGATACAGTTTTCGAAACTTTTTTTTTTCATTTCCGAGCACACGTGAGTGATCATAATTTTATTTTTGAGGTACGCAACCCTAAAAAAAGAAAATCTCGTAATCTACGGCCATAAGATATGTTGCATCTATACCATTTGTCAGAAGAATGTAGAAAAAAGTAAACAAGCCTAAAACTTGCATTTTCCAAAATCACACGCTTTTAGAGCACAATCTTGGTTTTATTACGACCTTAAAACCTTAAACCTTGAGTTTTCATGTATTTTTATTTGAAATTATTGATATTTATTAGTACTCACGTAAAAATAAATCTGCGAACGTGTCTCACGATATGTGTTAAAGACTGCAAATGCTAAGGAAAGTCAACCATATTAGTTTACATTTTTTTGGATTCCATTGACGATTGCTATAAATACGAACCTTCCAAAGTTTTCCATGAAGGTTATGTACTAAAAGTGAAGTCATCTGGCATCAAGGCACGCCTATACATCTCACGCGCCATCACTTTCCGAACTGCATTGCAAGCACGTGTCATCACGACAGTTATACAACCTCATTCAATACCTTAGATTGCATATTCTAAGGACCAATATTAGTTGACCTTAACATATGACATTTTATACTAAAACGCCTAACAATAAATCGACTTTGGAGTTCAAGTTACGCTGGTTAATCTCGAACATTCTGTTCCACTTGGCGCTAATAATAAAATCGCTTATGAAATTGTATGTGTTCTGTTTTTGAATTATTTTTAGAACTAGTTCTTTAAACTTTGAACTGGTGCATTTGAATGAACGAATGATAGGATCTGTGGGATGACTGAAATGGGTCGGTGAATGGAAATTTCCAAATACAAATATAATATATATTGTGTGTGTGTAGGTAGAAACAATGTATGCTTATTTCATTACTTTTTACAAAATTCCCATAAAAAGTGGCTTCTTTTCATTACTCTTGCGCGTACAATTAATTCTACATATTTATACATACATCTCGAGATTTCCAGGAGAGTATACGAGTACAAGGTAGCGGCCGTGTGGTGACGGCATTAAGAATACATTTGTCACCACCCCAAATCTTCATGCGGGTGTCGTAAGAGCCGACTAAGGGATTGAAGTGTCACTGACCATTCTTTGATAAAAGAATTGGAAGATTGATGATGGGCAGCAGCGTCATCATAGTGGACACACTACTGTGATTGCCAATCCGGTTGCCCAGCGTGACGATTATGGACATTTACCACCTAATTAGTGATGGGTCGTTCCCGATAATTTCCGAATCTTACTATGGGGAAAGTTTCCACTTGGGAATATTCCCCATACTGTGTTGGGTAAGTTACCAGGAACGACCCATCACGAACGACGGCATATCTCCTAATGATACTGATAGTGATACTGTGGCAGGTGCAGGTGTAATAAGAAGACTCAGGGGTAGACTTCGAAGATTGATCGTTTATTTTATATTTGCACGACTGGCGAGCGTGACCCAGATGCCGGAGCCTCAAGGGTGACTTTTACAAATTTATATTTTATTTATTATGTTGATTACATGTCAATCATTTAAATACAGAATATATCGGAAATCAACCAATAATGTAGAGGATTGTTATACAACCTCTACAATACGCATAGTTAATAGGAGAGCCCTACGTCCAGCGGTAGACTGAGATAGGGTGAAGACACATTTATCAGCATGCGTACGCATTTTATCTATAGAAAATGTAAGTTTAGTATGGGACCGCGTCCAGCTTTCCGCACGCGTACGCTACACGTTTCACACTAAACGGCCAATTTTATTAGAAAAAATGCGTGCGCATGTTGATAAATATGTCTTCATCCTTAGGCTGATATGATGCTCATTTGTTTCCAAAGTACAAAATGCAACAGACAGTTGGATCCCCACATAATGCTAACGGTTCGTGATATTAGCGAAACCTTCTGACCCAGTTAGGACCCGTTACGGGCATCGAACCCGCGCTGTCACGTAATATTGATCAGCTGATAAGGTCAGTTGGGGCAAGAGCGTTCATGGGTTAAGTCCGCATATTCTGAAAAAAAATGTTTAACTTGAACAGGTAAAAGTTGATTCAAAAGAGCATGCACCATTGGATCGAGAGATGAGTATGTAAAATGGCATTTCTCGCTTTCTGATCCAATTGATGCTGGTGGTAGGACTGCAGGTAAGACGTCTCATCATCATCATCATCATAAGCCTATGATAGTCCACTGCTGGACATAGGCCTCTCCTATTAACTATGCGTACCTATAGACGCATTAGGAGGTAAATGCCCATAATCGCTACGCTGGGCAAGCGGATTGGCGATCGCAGTAATGTGTCCACTATGATGACGCAGCTGCCCATCATCAATCTTGTAGAATGGTCAATGACACTTCAATCCCTTAGTCGACTCTTACGACACCCGCAGGAGGAGTTGGGATGGTGACAAATGTATTCTTACTGCCGTCACCACACGGCACATATTCTGTTGTCAGTTTACATATTCTAAAAAAAATTTTTTAAAAACGTGAGGAAGTAAAAGTTAATTCAAGAGCTTGCATTATTGGATCGAGAGATGAGTATGTAAAATGGCATTTCTCGCTACCTGATCCAATTGATGCTGATGGTAGAACCTCGTGCAGGGTCCACCCGGATAGCTACCACCGTCTTACAGCAAAATAGTTAGTACTGTGTTCCGGTTTGGGGTAAGATAGCCGGTGTAATTACTGGTATAGATAGAGGCAATCCATTTAAGTCCTCAGGGTAGGCAGTGCATAGGCGATTATTTGGTCACTATATCCATGGGCCTCAGTTCCTGCTTTCCATCAGGTGGACTGAGAGCTTAGTTGTCTACCTTCGTGACATAAAAAAAAATAAGCCTCCGTAGCCTAGTTGGTAGTGACCCCGCCTACGAAGCTGGAGGTTCCGGGTTCAAATCTCAGGGCATTATTTGTGTATTTATTTATCTCAATTTTTTTTTCTTGGTCGTAGCTCTCTGTGATTTTTAAGTATCTATTATATATCGTCGCTTTGGTATCATCACAAGCCTTAATTGAGTTTACCGTAAAAGGTCGTGTATACATATTTTTAGCAGTTTGCGTGCATCTAGGTATGTATTTTATCTTGACTAAGTCATTAATATTATGATGTACACTGTATAGCGAGACCTTCTGACCCAGTTAGGGCCCGCTACGGGCGTCGAACCCGTGACACCGTATCTGTTTGACTGCTATATAATGCTGATCTGTGTGTACTATCGTAATAGTAATCCTGTACAATCACTATCAGATATATCAGAGCGGCAGTGCTCAAAAATATAATGTTCTGATAAACAAAGATATTTTATTTTATAAAAATAACGGTGGCCCTTGTCCACCGTCCAAGACAAATAAGTGCGTTCCATTGCTTGTGAGGTTTTGGGACTCATTATAGAGGTTTTTATAAATTTATGAAGAGTTTTTTTGTAAATAGAATAGAATATAATATAATAGAACTTTATTCAGAACGCTTAATTTAAACTTAACTTAATTACAATGACAGTGGTACACATTTACAAAGCGTATCTGAAAAGGTCCACACTCAGCTTCATGCCGAGAGACCCTTGAGGACCCTGGCGCTGGTCTTCCGTGGGGACCCTTCCGA
>JALPQI010030596.1:0-268234 GCA_025490895.1 Thaumatotibia leucotreta | reverse complement strand
TTAATGTGTTGTAACAAACACATTAAATACTTTACGAACCGTCTTCTTATAGTTAACGTTCTCTCTTACACCGTGATGGACAAGGAAGTTCTCATGTTTTTCATTTCCTACTTAGTTAAAGGAGTAATTAGAACTAAAAATAAATTACCTATAAATACACGATTATATTATATCATGACGGTGGCAAACGAGTATACGGCTTGCCTGGTGATAAGCAGCTACTGTAGCCTATGGACGCCTGCAACCCCAGAGGAAGCACACGCGCGTGTCGACTCTACAAAAGTAATAAGTTTGTTATAATGATATTCGACTTTTTTTTTGTGAATGATGTGATTGTCAATTTTTATCCGATAATCTCTTTGTATTTTATTATTATATTACAAACGATGTTGTAATAAGGTCTTACAAGCTAAATGACAATCTGAATCTTTTTTTGGGTTTTCCAATGATATTTTTCGTCGGAATGGTAATTTTAAATAACCTCAATATTATATACTCAGGTATATCATAAAAATATATATTTAAAATCCTGGCACTAAAACATTTCATTTGATATATCACATGATACAGTTTTCGAAACTTTTTTTTTTTCATTTCCGAGCACACGTGAGTGATCATAATTTTATTTTTGAGGTACGCAACCCTAAAAAAAGAAAATCTCGTAATCTACGGCCATAAGATATGTTGCATCTATACCATTTGTCAGAAGAATGTAGAAAAAAGTAAACAAGCCTAAAACTTGCATTTTCCAAAATCACACGCTTTTAGAGCACAATCTTGGTTTTATTACGACCTTAAAACCTTAAACCTTGAGTTTTCATGTATTTTTATTTGAAATTATTGATATTTATTAGTACTCACGTAAAAATAAATCTGCGAACGTGTCTCACGATATGTGTTAAAGACTGCAAATGCTAAGGAAAGTCAACCATATTAGTTTACATTTTTTTGGATTCCATTGACGATTGCTATAAATACGAACCTTCCAAAGTTTTCCATGAAGGTTATGTACTAAAAGTGAAGTCATCTGGCATCAAGGCACGCCTATACATCTCACGCGCCATCACTTTCCGAACTGCATTGCAAGCACGTGTCATCACGACAGTTATACAACCTCATTCAATACCTTAGATTGCATATTCTAAGGACCAATATTAGTTGACCTTAACATATGACATTTTATACTAAAACGCCTAACAATAAATCGACTTTGGAGTTCAAGTTACGCTGGTTAATCTCGAACATTCTGTTCCACTTGGCGCTAATAATAAAATCGCTTATGAAATTGTATGTGTTCTGTTTTTGAATTATTTTTAGAACTAGTTCTTTAAACTTTGAACTGGTGCATTTGAATGAACGAATGATAGGATCTGTGGGATGACTGAAATGGGTCGGTGAATGGAAATTTCCAAATACAAATATAATATATATTGTGTGTGTGTAGGTAGAAACAATGTATGCTTATTTCATTACTTTTTACAAAATTCCCATAAAAAGTGGCTTCTTTTCATTACTCTTGCGCGTACAATTAATTCTACATATTTATACATACATCTCGAGATTTCCAGGAGAGTATACGAGTACAAGGTAGCGGCCGTGTGGTGACGGCATTAAGAATACATTTGTCACCACCCCAAATCTTCATGCGGGTGTCGTAAGAGCCGACTAAGGGATTGAAGTGTCACTGACCATTCTTTGATAAAAGAATTGGAAGATTGATGATGGGCAGCAGCGTCATCATAGTGGACACACTACTGTGATTGCCAATCCGGTTGCCCAGCGTGACGATTATGGACATTTACCACCTAATTAGTGATGGGTCGTTCCCGATAATTTCCGAATCTTACTATGGGGAAAGTTTCCACTTGGGAATATTCCCCATACTGTGTTGGGTAAGTTACCAGGAACGACCCATCACGAACGACGGCATATCTCCTAATGATACTGATAGTGATACTGTGGCAGGTGCAGGTGTAATAAGAAGACTCAGGGGTAGACTTCGAAGATTGATCGTTTATTTTATATTTGCACGACTGGCGAGCGTGACCCAGATGCCGGAGCCTCAAGGGTGACTTTTACAAATTTATATTTTATTTATTATGTTGATTACATGTCAATCATTTAAATACAGAATATATCGGAAATCAACCAATAATGTAGAGGATTGTTATACAACCTCTACAATACGCATAGTTAATAGGAGAGCCCTACGTCCAGCGGTAGACTGAGATAGGGTGAAGACACATTTATCAGCATGCGTACGCATTTTATCTATAGAAAATGTAAGTTTAGTATGGGACCGCGTCCAGCTTTCCGCACGCGTACGCTACACGTTTCACACTAAACGGCCAATTTTATTAGAAAAAATGCGTGCGCATGTTGATAAATATGTCTTCATCCTTAGGCTGATATGATGCTCATTTGTTTCCAAAGTACAAAATGCAACAGACAGTTGGATCCCCACATAATGCTAACGGTTCGTGATATTAGCGAAACCTTCTGACCCAGTTAGGACCCGTTACGGGCATCGAACCCGCGCTGTCACGTAATATTGATCAGCTGATAAGGTCAGTTGGGGCAAGAGCGTTCATGGGTTAAGTCCGCATATTCTGAAAAAAAATGTTTAACTTGAACAGGTAAAAGTTGATTCAAAAGAGCATGCACCATTGGATCGAGAGATGAGTATGTAAAATGGCATTTCTCGCTTTCTGATCCAATTGATGCTGGTGGTAGGACTGCAGGTAAGACGTCTCATCATCATCATCATCATAAGCCTATGATAGTCCACTGCTGGACATAGGCCTCTCCTATTAACTATGCGTACCTATAGACGCATTAGGAGGTAAATGCCCATAATCGCTACGCTGGGCAAGCGGATTGGCGATCGCAGTAATGTGTCCACTATGATGACGCAGCTGCCCATCATCAATCTTGTAGAATGGTCAATGACACTTCAATCCCTTAGTCGACTCTTACGACACCCGCAGGAGGAGTTGGGATGGTGACAAATGTATTCTTACTGCCGTCACCACACGGCACATATTCTGTTGTCAGTTTACATATTCTAAAAAAAATTTTTTAAAAACGTGAGGAAGTAAAAGTTAATTCAAGAGCTTGCATTATTGGATCGAGAGATGAGTATGTAAAATGGCATTTCTCGCTACCTGATCCAATTGATGCTGATGGTAGAACCTCGTGCAGGGTCCACCCGGATAGCTACCACCGTCTTACAGCAAAATAGTTAGTACTGTGTTCCGGTTTGGGGTAAGATAGCCGGTGTAATTACTGGTATAGATAGAGGCAATCCATTTAAGTCCTCAGGGTAGGCAGTGCATAGGCGATTATTTGGTCACTATATCCATGGGCCTCAGTTCCTGCTTTCCATCAGGTGGACTGAGAGCTTAGTTGTCTACCTTCGTGACATAAAAAAAAATAAGCCTCCGTAGCCTAGTTGGTAGTGACCCCGCCTACGAAGCTGGAGGTTCCGGGTTCAAATCTCAGGGCATTATTTGTGTATTTATTTATCTCAATTTTTTTTTCTTGGTCGTAGCTCTCTGTGATTTTTAAGTATCTATTATATATCGTCGCTTTGGTATCATCACAAGCCTTAATTGAGTTTACCGTAAAAGGTCGTGTATACATATTTTTAGCAGTTTGCGTGCATCTAGGTATGTATTTTATCTTGACTAAGTCATTAATATTATGATGTACACTGTATAGCGAGACCTTCTGACCCAGTTAGGGCCCGCTACGGGCGTCGAACCCGTGACACCGTATCTGTTTGACTGCTATATAATGCTGATCTGTGTGTACTATCGTAATAGTAATCCTGTACAATCACTATCAGATATATCAGAGCGGCAGTGCTCAAAAATATAATGTTCTGATAAACAAAGATATTTTATTTTATAAAAATAACGGTGGCCCTTGTCCACCGTCCAAGACAAATAAGTGCGTTCCATTGCTTGTGAGGTTTTGGGACTCATTATAGAGGTTTTTATAAATTTATGAAGAGTTTTTTTGTAAATAGAATAGAATATAATATAATAGAACTTTATTCAGAACGCTTAATTTAAACTTAACTTAATTACAATGACAGTGGTACACATTTACAAAGCGTATCTGAAAAGGTCCACACTCAGCTTCATGCCGAGAGACCCTTGAGGACCCTGGCGCTGGTCTTCCGTGGGGACCCTTCCGAGAGAGCGCTACTACAAGCTACACATAGTAAATATTGCCTTGCCTCGCTCGACGCTGCCGCAGCGTGGACACAGCGCTGACAGCAAGGCGATTTCTTTAGTGAATAACACTGCTGCTTCTCAAAACCTCACTGCAAATGCAATATTTTTTTTCTCCTTAGGCTCCTTATTTCAATGGCCTAGGGCCTACAATTGTGTACATAAATATGATCGTATATGCTAAGCGAAACCTCCTGACCTAGTTAGTCACCCGTTACGGGCGTCGAACTTAGTGAATGTAATGCTGATCACTGCACTACAGGGTGGAACAAAAAATCGATTGCAAAAACGGGACGTTAAGGGTGTATAAAAAAAAATGTACCTAAGTATATATATACCTAGTTGAAAGAGGACTTTTAATGAAAATTAAATTGAACGTCAAAATTTTTGTGTTACGAAGTTAAATTCTGTGTAACAAATTTTGATAATGAAAAAAGGCGACAAATTAAAATGTTCTATAAGCGATCAACAACTTGAAGTAATTAGACCTACCTACTTTTTTAATTTATTGCCTTTTTCTACTGCCAAAGGTTGGTGGATAGAGTATAATATCGTATAGTTTGTATCGCGACGCGATAGTGATTTTTGTTTTGATTAAGGCCTATTGATTGGCCAAAGGTACTATGGACGGGGACCCTCTTAAAGGTGCATTTAGACCAAACGAGCATTCGCTCATTCTATCCCCCGCTCTACGAAATGAACGAATTTCGACCAATCATGTTTTGTATAACGATCGAATTTCGTTGAAAGGGGGATAGAATGAGCGAATGCTCGTTTGGTCTAAATGCACCTTAATGGGTAAAAACATGTCGATCAATCATACGTTATTAACCCGGTTGATTATATTTTAATATGTTTAAGTCTCACATTAGTTATAATTCTAAAAGCATTTCTCATTTGCACCTGCCAGAAACATTAAAATATATTCAAATGCCAAAATATAAACCTATACTTACACAGGTTTTTATAATTTTAAACATGCATCCAAAAAGATACCTTCGATACAATCGTACTCAAACAGACACACACAAAACAAAAACAGAGCCATTTGTTATCCACCTTTGCCCGTACCGTTGTTCGACCCACTGTTCAGCTAATTTTAACGACCATAATCAAAATCTTGCATTTGGGTCGCGAAGGATTTGTCCCGTTACGCTGTTTGGCCCAGTGGGCGGTCAGTTGGGTATATCCATGTAAATATAAAGCGCGCGCGATTAAAGGTGCGTTCAAACCAAAAGAGCATTCGCTATTCTAACCCCCCACTCTACGAAATTCGATCGTTACACAAAACGTGATTGGTTGATTTCGTAGAACGGGGAATAGAACAGCGAATGCTCTTTTGGTTTGAACGCACCTTAACGCACAAAACAATCGAACGCGTTTTAATATAATACCATGGTCCCTCTTAAACCAATTGACCAGTATGCTTAGCCAAGTTGCCAATCGCTAACGCTTAATCGTCAGTCGTAAACGAAAGGCAGCCTGTCTTTATCGCACTTATATGAAAGAGTGACAGAGAGGGAAAACTACGATACGCTACTAAGCGCAAGCGATTGGCAACTTGGCTAAGCATCCCGGTCCCACGGTTATCTTAAAACACTGGACATGATCTGTGACCCACTTTTTGTATTTTTTTCCGAAAAAGAATAATCATGAACACTATTGAGTGCCAAGGAGGCTTGGACGCCTTGAACGATCGAATTAAGAGTTAAGGCTTGTTATAGTGTTATGGGTATCTAGCGACTATAGCATCCTTAACATCAGCCTATCTCAGACTCTCAGTCCACTGTTGGACGTAGGCCTCTCCTGTTAACTATGCGTATGAACGCATTAGGAGGTAAATGCCCATAATCGCTACGCTGGGCAAGCGGGTTGGTGATCGTAGTAATGTGTCCATTCTGATGACGCTACTAAGAAGGCTGTGTGGTCACGGCAGTAAGAATACATTTGTCACCACCCCAACTCATCCCATGGGTGTCATAACTAAGGGGTTAAAGAAAAACTTACTTTACATTTACGTGGAATTACCCACACGTGGTTTTCAAACATTTTTGCATAACTTTAGTCTCCTAGTGACTTTATTAAGATCATTTGGTTTGAAATACTTGGGTGACTCATTTGATTTGGTTCGACATCCTTGTGTGTTGAAATTGTTTACCGACGTAACAGAAGCAGTTGTGAATGATTCATTAATGGATTGTTGTTTTGGATCTCCGAAATTGTTACAACATTCTTTTACACATGAGTGAGACGTTATAAAATACGAAGGTCGCATACCAATCGTTAGACGAATCAATAAAAAAAGTAAACAAATATGGCTGACTTAGGTACAGTCGATGTCAAAGATATCGTTACGATTTAGGTGCCAAAAATATACTTACACGACTTTATTGCCTTGACATTAAGGTCGTGTAAATATATTTTTGGCACCTAAACCGTAATAATATCTTTGACGTCGACTGTACACACATTTGACGTCTTTGAAAGATGTTCGCAGATATATTTTATCGTCGTTGAGATTGCCTTTTCCGTTATGTGTAAATTTCAAATTTGACAAAAGAAAACTGTAAACATATGTCATTTGGATTGATTTTTCAGTTCCTGAAATCGTGCACATAACGGAATTGGCAATCTCAACGACGTTATGTTAATTCTAATAAATATCAATATTTTTATCTAGAAATGTATTGTCCTGAAATTGAATTTAAGGTTTTAAGTTCGTAAAAAAACCGAAATAAAAGAAAAACCGGCCAAGAGCATGTCGGGCCATGCTCAGTATAGGGCTCCGTAGTTATTTGAAAACGGCTGGACCGATTATGTTCTTACTTACTTATATCATGTCTAGGTTTAAGTTGTAAATCATTAATGGAAACTGTAGGTCTAAGAAATAAGGCGATAATCTGTAATCAATATTTTTTTTTGTATGACCGTTTGTTTCATAATAAATAAAATAGGGACACAATTTCGTGGCACCTTTTCTTTTTCTTTTGTGTACTGTCTTATTTACTTCGTCCTTTAATGTGTGTCATGAATAAATTAATTTCTATTTCTATTCTATTTCTAATTTATTTTTTATTCTTGAGCTGCAGTTATCTTCGAAAATATTGACTTTAGAAAAAAATATATTTTATACTCCTATTGTTTTTAAGACACCTATTCAATGATACTCCATGCTCGAGGATTACAGCAAATAAGAAAAAATCATCCCCACCAGTTGGGAAGTAACCCTAATTTATTTTTTCTTATTTTTATTCTACAACTTTGTCGGTATGATTAATATGTATACCTGTACCAAATTGCAGAGTTCTAGTACTAACGGCCACTAAGCTATGCTGCGGACAGACAGACGTACATGGCGAAACTATAAGAGTTCCTTGTTTACTACGGAACCCTAAACAGCATTTGTTTTTTTCGACATCTTCAACGCTAATAATTGTCACCCTGTTCGGATAAAAGCCATTTAAATAGGTATCTAAGGGCTGATTTTTCAATCCTCAGTTAAAATTATCCGTCAGTTAAAAGTATTACCATCCTTATCGCTGGTCATCAGTCAAGAAAGGATAGAGCTAACATTTATTTGACATTTACTGTTATCTGGGGATTGAAAAATCAGTACCAAATTAAATAAAAATAATATTCTAATGGGCACCTTAAATTTGCTCCAGGAGCGTTGAGGAGTGGTCTCTTTCAGTAGGTTATAGGTAGATAGTTTTTATTTAATCGTTTCCTTTAAGATTAATTTTACTTATTTTTAGATGTCGTTTATAATATTTAATCATCATCATCACCATCTCAGCCATAAGACTTCCACTGCTGAAGATAGGAGACCGGTACATGTGGAGGTCCAGAGGGGAGGCCCTCTGGACCTCCACATGTACCGGTTAGATGCGACCTGCATCCAGCGTGTCCCGGCGACCTTCACACGGTCGTCTGTCCATCTTGTGGGTGGACGTCCTACGCTGCGTTTGCCTAGCCGTGGTCTCCACTCTGAGCACTTTTCGACCCATCGACCATCTGCTCTGCGTGCAATGTGGCCTGCCCATTGCCACTTCAGCTTGCTAATCCGGAGGGCTATGTCAGTTTAGTTCGCCTTTGGATCTCCTCATTTCTGATCGAATATTTAATAGTTAAGTATTACTCTTTAAGTTAAATTTCAGTGAATAAAAATGTTTTTAATTAAATAAAGAACTTAGTCACAGTACACACGACAGTACCTGGAAAACGTTCAGCAAAAAACACTTTTTATGAAATGACCAATTGGAATTTTCGAAAATTCCATTCAATCACATAATGGTTCCCCGCTAGTAAAAATAACTTGCGGTTGGAGAAATGTAAAATGACATCGCACTTGTCCTAGAAAGGCATGGTGAATCATTGTAAGTACATTGCTATGTAATATGGATATTCCCATGAGAAATTTGATATCTGGTCATGTAGGTAATTTCACCGGCGGGTTTATCACGTAAATAAAATAAATAGGAGGACAATTTTACACAAATCGACCTAGTCCCACGGCAAGATGGCGGCATTTGTTCGTGGTAGGACCTCGTGCAGCGTCCGTCCGGATAGCTACATTAGCTACCACCGTCTTACCCGTTAACCTGCCGCTAAATAGTTAGTACTGTGTTCCAGTTTGGGGGTAATATAGCCGGTGTGATTACTGGCATAGAGGTCCACCTAAGTCCTCAGGGTAGGCAGCGCATAGGCGATTTTTTGGTGACTATGTCCATGGGCCTCAGTTCCCGCTTTCCATCAGGTGGGCTGAGAGCTCAGTTTTCTACCTTCGTCACATAAAAAAATCCTCAATAGGCATGATGAAAGTGAAGTTAAATCAACATCTTTTTTCGAAGTGTCAAACCAATCGCCTCTACGACGTTTTATATAAAATACACAAAAGTGTCGTTAAGTTTGTATACTGCCAAATGGCCTACTCTTTAATGTTCTTTCCAATTTATCAAAAATAAGTTATGTACAAAAATTACTGCAATCTACATTTTCGCAATAATTTCTTATATTATGTCGTGCAAATTGTGTAATTAATAATTCATTGTAACTAAGTCATCATCCCTATTGATTGAGGCTTCTGATATTAATGGGGATACCAAGCGACGATATGTACTACAATAGATATTTTTATGTTAATACTAATAAATATCAATAATTTTAACTAAAAATGTGTGTGAAATCAAGGTTTAAGGTTTTGAGATGGCAATAAAACCAACATTGTGTTCTAAAAGTGCCTGATTATGGAATAATCCAAGTTATTAGGCTTGATTACATTTTTTAGTTTACTGGCGAATGATATAATGTTCCCACGACAGTAAACTTTTTACATTGGCAACACTTAATTAGGGCTGGCAAAACTGAAACGATATCGGCATTCTTGCTGTCAGACTACCTACTACGATCGACGTGTCACCTCTCGCACACTTACGTTCGAATTCACGAGTGCGAGTGGGAGCACGTTGATCGTGGTTCGCCATCTGATTCCCATAGACATTCCTGATTGCGCGTAATGACACCCTGCAAAGAAATATATCCATAGGCGTATCCGCAAACGCTTCTAGTAAAATCGGTAATAGGTGCGGATAGAGAGGCGCTGAAAGCGACAAGATAAACTTATCACATCATCAGCCTTTCTCAGTCCACTGATGGCTGGACGAAGGCCTTTTCTATTAACTATTCGTATGTATGCATTAGGCACTGGTCTCACCGCGAGCTAGTAAGCTATGAACAAAACTTACACGGGAGTGCATATCTTTTGTCCGTGTTTAGAGCCAATAGTTCAATAGCTTAGTAGCTCGTGGTGAGACTAGTGCCTTAGTAGGTAAATGCCCATAATCGCTTGACTCTGTTGACTTTCCATAGTGTTTGACGTCTTTGACATATATCGTGAAACACGTTCGCAGATATAGGTATTTTAACGCTAATACTAATAAAATATCAATACTAAAAATGTATTTGACCTCAAGGTTCAAGGTTTTAAGACAGTCGGTGATAAAACCAAGATTGTGTTTTAAAAGTTCATGATTATGAAATATTAATGCAAGTTTTATGGTTTGTTTCGTATGAATAGTATAGGTAGTGTCCATAATCGCCACGCTGGGTAATTGGCTTGGCGCAGTAGTGTGCTACCCAATACCCAACATCAATCTTTAATAAATGTATAGTCAGTGCCAATTCAATTCCTTAGACTTTGACGAAACACACAGAAAGAGTTTGGGTGGTTTGATCATCATCATATCAGCCGAAAGAGCTGGATAGGCCTCCCCCAAAGATTGCTACAATGACCGGTCCTGCGCCACCCGCATCCAGTGGACTCCTGCCACTTTACTGCCATCACCGCGCACCATGAATATGTGAATAATTCCTCAAATTATTCTGGTTCTGATCAATTCCTCTAAACCATTCATAAACTTCTACTAACTTAGCCTGGCGCTAACTATTGTTTGTTTCCTTCGGTCTAAAAGACGGAAAGGGACTATACCATTCTTCAGTTGAAAGTAAAAAAAAGGTAAACAAATATGGCTGACTTATGGAAAGTCAGAAAGACATTGACGTCTTTGACACATATCGTTCGCAGAAATACATATTATGTTTCATCATCAGCCTATGTTAGTCCACTGCTTGACGTAGGCCTCTCCTATTAACTATGCGTATAGACGCATTAGGAGGTAAATGCCCATAATCGCCACGCTGGGCAAGCGGATTGGCGATCGCAGTAATGGGTCCACTATGATGACGCTGCTGCCCATCATCAATCTTGTAGAATGGTCAGTGACCCTTCAATCCCTTAGTGGACTCTTACGACACCCACAGGAGGAGTTGGGGTGGTGACAAATGTATTCTTACTGCCGTCACCACACGGCTATTATGTTTAAGTTCATACTAATTAATATTTTTAGTACAGATGGTGCCTTTTTTAGGCTGTAGTGCGAGAAGTGTGTCATTTTACGTCAGATTTGAAACTTCGGAGGGCCATCTGTACTAAAAAACGTCGTACGAGACACGTGCAAAAACGAAATTCGTAACTCGTGTCGATTTAAAACACTCCCTGTCGGTCGTGTTTTAAAACATCGCCACTCGTTTCGAATTTCACGGTTTTCGCACTTGTGTCATAATGTACTATTAACAAAAACAAAATGTGAACTTCAGGTTTAAGGTTTTAAGTAAGTTATTATTTATTTCCAAAAACAAGAATAAAGTATGAACACAGTAAAAATAAATTAATTATAAATAAAAAAATTGCCCCAGGTCCTGCTGGGGAGGTAGAGTGCCCAGAAGGCTGGCCGCATTGCCGCGCTGAACTGCTATGCTGAGTCTTTGCGCGAAATACTGGCCAGCCCTCTGGTCACCCGACGCGACGCCTCTATAAGGCGCTTGGAAATGTCCTTATAGAGGCGAAGGCGACGCGCACTTGGCCCCCACGGCCCTAGTGTTTCAACCCCAAACGCCGCAAATATGTAGCTGCTACCGAGGGTTTTAAGTTGGTGATAAAACCTAGCTTATGTTCTGAAAGTGCGTGATTACTGATTATGAAATACTGCAAATTTGCTTACATTTTTTTCGCTTTGAACTGACGAACGGTATATTAGGAGACGTTTATAAATAAGGAGGTTTCTAAAATCACACATCCAGCATACTTACCTCTTTGACCTAAAGCAGTGTTTAGACCTCCGTTATCCATCCATCCGAGTTCCTAGAGAGTCCATATCAGGACGGTGTAACTGTAGCTTTACTCGTTAGCTTAACTGGGTCAACCGTTATCGAAACTGCCACTTCGCTTATAAGATATTATGGATATTTTCTGGCATGTGGTACACGGATGCTGTAACGGTTCACGGATGTGGGACTGGGTTCATAGGTTATTATATACAGAGTCCGGAATCCTCATGGCGTGCTTGTTTCTCGACTGGAGTTACATTTATCGTAACTTTTCGTTTATCGACTTCTGGCTGAACGAGCGCATAGTCAAGTTGCCAATGGTTGCCAATCCCTAACGGTCAGTAGCGTTATGCATTATACCGAGAAGATTCATAAGTTGCGTAACTTCCATAGAGAATGTTCTCGAGAATTTACATTTAACAAATAATCTCAGCCGTGTGGTGATGGCAATAAGAATACATTTGTCACCACCCCAACTCTTCCTGCGGGTGTCGTAAGAGTGGACTAAGGGATTGAAGTGTCACTGACCATTATTTGATAAAGGATTGATGATGGGCAGCAGCGTCATCCTAGTGGACACATTACTGCGATCGCCAATCCACTTGCCCAGCGTGGCGATTATGGGTATTTTCCTCCTAATGCGTTTATACGCATACTTAATAGAAGAGGCCTACGTCCAGCAGTGGACTATCATAGGCTGATGATGATGAAATAATCTAATCAAGACAAGATCATATTAGATACATGCCTTATGACTTATAATTACTGTTTTGTTTACTAAAAATAATTATTTATAACACATTTTTATAAGTTCTCATGGAAACATTCTCGTTTAATCTTACTACGAAATTCTCATGAAATTTCTCGAAAACTTCCGAGTATGTTCCTTCAATTTAAACAATGTTCTGCAACTTGTACATGTACATTGATATACATACTTCTGTAATGAAATATCTGAAAACTATTGGTCATAATGTGATGTGGAAATCTTATACAATGTGCCCATGAGGAAAAGGAATAAATTCAACAGCAGATTTCTGACCAAATTCGAAGTTAAAAATGTCACAATGAAGTTTTCTTTATTCAGTCTATTTTAAAAGAAAATGAGATTTTTTTCTTAAAACAGTTTTAAACCGTTACGCTATGATACACGCATTTTAGGAAACGATTTTGTCACGATGTTGTCTTAGTCTTATCACACTTAATTGACAGACATCAAATGAACAAAAAAATCTTTAATTACCTAGCAAATGAAATAAAATTAACACATAAACTCGCGTATATTAACTAATTTTAACTTCATTCCGACGTTTCGAACACTTTACAGGGTTCGCGGTCTACGGATGACTGCGATTTTATCCGTTTTCATAGTTTTAAGTATTTCATGTGTAATCCTCGCGGTAACCGAAGAAAATATTACCTAGCAAAAGTCAAAAAAAAAAACTTTAAAGGGCATATTTTGCGATAGTTTCATTAATAAAATCCTTTTTTTGTGTATTAAAAGTCATTCAAAACATCAAAAACAACTTTTTTTTCAGATTTGACCAAAAGTCATTTGATATTTTTTTGCTTATTTTCGTCTCAGGAATATGCTGTTAGAATTTTTCCCTTTCCTCATGGGCACCTTGTAGTTATGTCTTACAACATGCTGCATAATGCTACATAAGGCCCATCAGTTTGTCACCAACCGTGAGACCTTGTTAGACGTTTGTGGGGCGACCGTTACCCGGGATACCATCGCTTGCCGGAGTTGTCTGCTCGCTTACGGCATACTATACTGTGTGGTACCACCATGCAGGCTTTTATTGAAACCAAGGAATGAGTATTTAGCCAAACTGTGAGCCTTCTTTGATAAAAATCTAATGTTAAGACTATGTAATTTTACTACATTGACCTATATTACATTCCGCTTATCGCATACTTACCAAATCGCTACCCCAAAATTACACGGTTCTATTTTATATTTTCGGGATAATCAAACCTGGACTAAGTGGGTATTTCTTATTTAGTTTGATAGAGGTGTATCCAGGAGGTCCAACATTTTAATACTTATCTGTGATGTAAATCTAAGTGAGAAATGTTCATATTTCAGGTTGACAAAAGCGCAACATAGACCTTTGTAATAATAATAATATTGGGACAGCAGCGAAATAACACCTCGGCTAGATCCCGACCTGTAGCAGGGCTATAATTATGCTTTATCATAATTAAAACGTAATCTTACCCATGTGTTGTCTAAAAGGATCTACTTCCTACGTACTACGGAACTTGCTGCATATTCCAGAAATATACTACGGAACTCATACGTACGGTCATACTGATCCGCAATTGTATCCGCTACATCTATG
The DNA here is from genome assembly GCA_025490895.1 of Thaumatotibia leucotreta. Classification (NCBI taxonomy): domain Eukaryota; kingdom Metazoa; phylum Arthropoda; class Insecta; order Lepidoptera; family Tortricidae; genus Thaumatotibia; species Thaumatotibia leucotreta. Next base: position 253,983 of record JALPQI010030596.1, on the reverse strand, counting down.
ACTCAGTTGACAAGTGAACTTACATAGACAATAGATGGTTCCAAAGCGTGAATAACTCCAATAGAACTAAAGTTGCATATGCCCTTTTGGAACTACGCGTTTTAATTAGAATGCCAAAACTCAGACGTATCAATACTTCGAGATCATGTTTAATAGGAACGCTTTAGGCTGGTAACATATAGGATACAATATAGATCGTGCGTAAATGTAAATCTGTTCGTACGGATATAGTCCACAGAGTTGGGCAAAAAGTAATATGATTACTCCTTCCGATTACTTTTGTATACATACAAATGTAATTTATAGAAGTAATCATATTACTTTTTGCCCAACTCTGATAGTCCACAATATCGGTCCGTTTTTCATAGGAAAATGGATTTTTAAATTTTTCAAATAAATATTTTCAACAAATTGTTTTTCTGACAAAAAGTACTGGAAATGTTGAAAAATATTCAAAAACTCAAAAAAAAAAGATTTAAGATTTTTCTTTGGTGGTATTTGACATTAAATAAATAAATAAATAAATATCTTGGGACATCTTACACAAATCGACCTAGTACTACGGTAAGCTCAATTAAGGCTTGTGATGTGGGTACCAGGCGACGATATATATAATAGATAGATACATATAGATACTTAAATACATAGACAGCCATGACCAAGGAACAAACATTTGTGATAAATAAATACACAAAGAATACCCTCGCCGGGATTCGAACCCGGAACCTCCAGCTTCGTAGGCAGGGTCACTACCAACTAGGCTACGGAGGCTGACATTAGGTCTCATAATATTTTTTGTTTATTTTGATGTCTAGAATGCATGGTTAAAATCTCTCGCAATGCTCGGGAGCAAAGTGTATAATGTGCAACAGGCTTTAGGTTCTTCAAGTAATGACCTTTTGCAAGTTGCAGTCATTGTTACAAAAGTATGAGTCATTTTTCAGGTCATGTGCAAATGGTATTTAGCTTTGGCTTTCGGGGAAATATTTCGTTAGGGTTTTTTGCTGCGTTAGGCTTAGAATTAGGCGAAGGTCTTGACTTAGACTTGGGCAACCTGCATATTTTCTGACTCCTATTGTATTTTACTCGTAGGTAATTTTACACTGATAGTCCCCGTTATCTTGTCGCACTAACATTATTTTTTCGTCAATATTGAATGTTTTTTTTCATCGATTGTATCGATATCGATGCCTGTGTTATACAATAATGTGTTTAATTTTAGCAGTGTTCATCTTTGATAGGTAAGTATTAAGAGTTTTATTTGGTAAAATTTGAGTAAAATGATGATGCGATAAATTTGGATAAAATAAACAAAACATTTAACTAACTATTTTCAACTGCTTTTATAGAGATCCGCAATTGTTTGTAATAGTGCTTGTTTAATTAATTGTTAAGATGAAATATCAAATTAAATAAACAGATAAACCTAATAAACAGGGAATAACAACAATATTGACGATTCATGTAAATAGGAGCCCATTCGGTATTGTATTCCGTTTAGAAGAAAAGATTTAAAAAATATTCGAGAAAAAAATCTGCATCGGGCCCAAACATGCCAAACTACCAAAAAAAATAGGTTTTTTTATGACTTACCCTTATTTTGGAACAAGTAGTCTGTATGGACTTCACCCCCTATACGTTTTTAGTAACTAAAAAGAAACGTTTCATACAAACATTTTTGAGAAATGTGTTTCATCTTGCTCAGCAGCAATAAGTCTACTAGCCTACCAATTTTTATCAATATCAAAGACGTTTCAAATGTACAAACTTCTTGAGAAATGCTCTTTAAAGGTGGATTTAGACCAAAAAAAAGTGTGTTCATTCTGCAGTGTGTAAATCTAATACGGGCGATCAATTAAACTAGTTAGTTAGTTTTTTAAAAGTTACTCTGATAACGACCCCACATATTTTTTTTAAGATTTTCGGAGCAGCAATGTAGGTACGAACATTTGTTATTATTATTCATCTGTCATCTGCTTTTGAAATTAGCTGTCAACGAGTGCTTAACTCGCGTATGTCTACATTGCGCGCCGAATTATTTTGTATAGAAAATTTTGTTGCTCTAATTTTAAGTAAAAGTTATTTGAATGTACTTATTATGTCGTAAACTAACACCCGTTAAGAGCTTCGACCGTATAAGACACCTGTATACACCACTCTACGAAATCAACGAATTTCGACGAATCACGTTTTGTGTAACGAACGAATTTCGTAGAGTGGGGGATAGAATGAGCATTTGCTTGTTTAATTTAAATCCACCTTCACACGATGTTTTTTTCTTTAACCAGAAGGCTTTTTGTTGATTAGCTGCAGTGTGAATCAACTGAGCCTAATCAGAAGTATTGGCATTAAACTTGGAGTTGGCCGATGTAGGTCGACCGTTGCACGCGCTGGCACAGGCTGATTCTGCGCCCTTTTGAGTTTTATTTAGTAACACATCGTAAGTAACAAATACCTATTTGAAATAAAGCTCATATCTAAGTTCTGATTCAATAGCTACATAAAAGGTTGCTTTGAGTATAGTTCGAGAAATATAAATTGGTAACTTTCTACCTACATTATAGTAACAATAAACGTTCAATTTATATTTCTCGAACTATACCTACTGTCAATTTTTATAAATATAAATATATATATATATTACAGTGAGTCTTGCTTGTCAGCCGACGACGTACAAAATAGAAATCTATAGTGACTATAATTACATTACATTTAATTTTATTTACTAATTTGTACTTTGTTTTTTTTGTTTGTTAAAATCGCATAACGTCAAAACGAAATAAAAATAAATAAATAGAACCAAACGAAATTATTAAGAAACCCGGACAAGGGCATTTCCATTTCCGCCGTTATTCAAAATCAGCTGGCCATTCAAATGTTCGAAATCGTTCGTCAAAATGTTTTATATTTTTGGATCCACTGATCAAAAGTTAGAGAGGAGGTAGGTATATATTTTTGTAATTCTGGAGCAGATACCTCCGGAAATACGATCTAAATAAAAAAATCTCACGATGAAAACGTGAATTCATAGACTTAGGTTGTGTTTTTGTTTATTTTAGTGCAATATTTTTTGTAATGTCATAAATACTTACTTACACAACATTGTTCCTCCTTAAACTTTTATCTCATGCACGTCTGTTTTAGAGCATTCATTTGTTTGTTAATTTCGTTGAATTCCAATCGAATTTGTTTGTTAATATAGAAACAAATTGTTATGGCATATATGACCTTCATGTTAAGATATTATGTAATTAACTTAAAACAATAACAATGTATTATTTACATAAGTAGTTTTATTTCATGTACGTTTCCCAAAATTATAAAATAAAAAAGGTGATAAAATTATGAATACCTACATGTACCGTAAAACCATACAACTATGGTCTAGTACTACAACTATGGTCCACAAGTTCAACTCGTAATTAAGCATCAATGGAAATCTTTTATTTTATCAAAGTTTTTTAAATATTAATGAGGAGACTTTGTGTAACAACTGCGTCAATGATATAATAATTACACTAAATCGAAGATATTTGACTTAGTTTTGGACCATAGTTGGGAGCTTTTTTGGACTATAGTTGGGTAGTTTTACTTGAAAAAAAAATATATTTTTTTTAAGATAATATTAGATATAATGAGCATGAGCATGTCGTCGGGTGAGAATGCAATTGTGCTATATGCCACTTGCCTTGGTTTAGAGGAGAGCGAAATGAACAAAAAAAATTATTTCTTGGAATGTCTTACAATTTTGCAATATTTAACTTAACTGACACTTTAGTATATTAATTTACAATTTTTTGTTATACACAATTAATGTTTAACTTATAGTAGTCATGAGATATAAGTAGTTTTACAATTGCCATATCCATTTTGGTAAGAAAATGTTTAACTTGCTATGTATGTCATGACACAAAGTTATGGATGTGTCACAAAATCTTAGTGCAATGTCAAGAAACGTAGACATTAAAAGCAATTGTTTATGCAAACAAAAGTTATTTTACGACTGGATTTATTTCAAGTCAAGACAATAATTTATCTCGAATATGCAGACATAATTATTCACGTGAATACCTATGGTACCAACATTGATTTATAATATTTATGTGAATATTTTTTTACTTTTTTGTAAATAGGTACCATCTAATAGGTGACGTTCTCTATTTTTAACCGACTTCAAAAAAAGGAGGAGGTTCTCAATTCGACTGATTTTTTTTTTTTTTTTGTTGTATGTATGTTACCTGATATCTCCGAGAATAGTGAACCGATTCTAAAATTTCTTTTTGTGATCGAACGTGTATTACCCCGAGATGGTCCCATTGGCACCAAGTTGGGGTCTGATGATGGGATCCTGGAGAAATCGAGGGATCTCTTCAAATGTTATAGGTACATGTATGGCGCTTTCGGTAATTTTCATTCATTTACAAGAATTTGCATTCAGAAAGTAGGATTTGAGGAAACAAATCGGGAATCTTGGAGAAACCGGTTGAAGTCGGTTTTTTAAATTTTTTATTTGGTGATTATGTGAAATGTTAAGCTTTTCAACGATATCTAGTGCTAATGTAAAAAATATCGATGAGAACAGCTGCTTATAATACGTTTACTAATGAATAACATATTAACGTTATTATTTCTTATCAACGAATAATATTACAGTTTAAGTACCTAAATACACGCTTTATATATTAAAAGACATTTCATGTAATATGTACTTCTGGAATAGTGACCGAGGCCTCATGTGGGCAGGACTTAAATGGCATGGCATGGCAGGCAAACAGAAGGTCGCTGGATCGATTCCAGTCCTGCTATGCTATTCTCTTATTCACACATTCGACGCTGCGTTCGTCAACGAGCTCGATGTCGAGACAGCCTTGTCTAAAATCATAGCTGTCTTATTTGACATTAGGAATCGAGGCTGTGAGTGAGGTTGCGGGCGAGTTCGTCGCTGTTTTTCGTTAGAGAATACGAAGTTCATACATTAAACGTCAAACTCTCGACGCAGTGTAGTTCCAGCTCACGCCGCATTCGTCGCCGAGCACTAGTGTCGTTTAAAGTACATTTAATGAATACCATTTTTAGGCTCGACGCTGCCGCAGCGCTGTCACAGCGCTGACAGCAAGGCGGTTTCCTTAGTGAATAACACTGCTGGTCATAGGGGGTTCGGTCACTTTTTCTGTAGTATAGTAATACGAGTACAGATGTAGTGAGAAATGACTTGCCTTCGGAAACGTTCGTCAACGTCATGCTGTTTCAGTCTATCTCACTGAGACTGACAGTAATAGCTGTCATGCTACTTCAGTCAGACTCGGTGACACTGCCTGAAACAGTATGTGTTTACGAACGTTTCCGAAGGCAAGTAATTTCTCACTACACCTGTATAATATTATGTCATTTCTTACAATTTATGGTTAGGTACTCGTAATTAAAAATATTATGTATTTATACCACCAACTTATTAAGATAAAAGCTTGAAGTATGAATGACACAAATCATTATAAATCAAACCTACCTTCCTTATAGTCATTTATCAAAAGAGAGGGTAGGTAAAAAAAATATCGAATATTCGATACAATCAAATCGATTAATGGATTATGTCACAAAAATGTTGATCGGTTAGTCGCTTGGCATTGGCACACTGATAAATAGGCTGTTAACCGTAAATTTGTGTCATGTCCGGACATGGCACAATATTGTAATCACTATTTATTGCGGTTTGAGGATATGGCACAAAAATATATGTTTAAAAAATATATAAAATAAGAATTTTCAAAAATCGATTACTTAACAGTAAACTACAAAAAAAATATGCTATCAAGAACCATTAAAAACCGATTTTGCTTGAAAATGGATATGGCACAATTGCATTCTCACCCGACGATGTGCCAAATCTAGAACCTTCTCAATTATCTCTGTAACTTCATTCTCAATACTTACAAGAGGTATAATCAGCAGAGTTGATATTGGCATTAAACTTGAGGGAATGTAGGTCGACCGTTGTACGCCCTCGCAGAGCCTGATTCTGACCGCCTTATGACTCATGGCATTAGAACTTTTGCTGGAAAGGAAATATTTTACTGCTTAGTGTAGGTCAGGGGGGTTAACAAGATCTCCTACAATGCTCGACCGCTAAGAAGTCATTCCTGACACCTGTCAGTTCAATACATTATCTGTCAATAAACGTCACTTTTTGACACATAATGTACTGAAATGACAGCTGTCAGGATTTACTTCGCATCTGCGGCACAGCACTGTAATTTGATTCAATTTAGGACCTTATGTAAGTCGCGGTGTGTCAGTTCTATTCGAGTAGAATACTTAACTGTCAAAAACTGGCAAGTAGAACGTAAACTAAATTCCATTGAAACACTTCAAAGCCGAAATTAGCGCATTTATTGCTACGTTATCCCGGCATTTACCAAGTTCCGCTGTACTTCACCTTTTCACCACTTTGCGCGATCTTGGGTATTTTCTACTGTAAGTTTTTGTTACACTTAAAAACACAATTATTTGAAACAATTTACGCAGCGACTAGGTCGGAAAACTAAAAGTAGGTACGGATATTTGTTGATTATAAGGAAATGGGATTTGGACGAGTTCTAAAAACAACGGTATTTCAAAGTACTTCTTCTACTTTAAACTGGCCGTGTGGTGACGGCAGTAAGAATACATTTGTCACCACCCCAACTCCTCCTGCGGGTGTCGTAAGAGTCGACTAAGGGATTGAAGTATTACTGACCATTATTTTATAAAAGATTGATGATGAGCAGTATCGTCATCATAGTTGACACATTACTGCGATCGCCAATCCGCTTGCCCAACGTGGCGATTATGGGCATTTACCTCCTAATGCATCTATACGCATAGTTAATGGGAGAGGCCTGCGTCCAGCAGTAAACTATCATAGGCTGATGATGATGATATGATAGTCAATAGTATATGGTATGAATACCTAAACGAACAGCCTATACTGATACAGAATACTCCCATGAAAGTATCACTAAAGTGTAGAGTAAAATGGCGTCTTTATTTGCCTACCACTTTGAGCTATTCAGCGAAGTCTATTCACAGTGCTGACCGAAAACAGCTTAAACACACTACTGATACAAACACATGCGATATTTCAGAATGGCGAAGCAATATTCTAGAAGAGATGAGTGAGTGATAAGGACTGACCATCGTAAAGCGATCGGTTGTTTTGTGCCGTTGCGTTACGCGGTTAGACCCATTTTTTCCGCTGGGTGCCCCGAAGGGCCCATCTCCAAACTCTGAAATAAAGCCATGCGATTAGCACAATGAGTTTGCCATGTCTGCAAAAATGCATTTAAACCAAACGCATGTGACTAATGCTGCTGCAATTATCACACAAGGCAACAGGGTCCTTTATACAACGTTGTATTCGTTGTTGTATAATATAATAGAATTCATTTATTTGGTGTAAAAGGTAAACTTAAATTAAAATACATCTTAAACTAAAATCAACATCAAAATGGATGTCACTCAGCATATATTATACCGCTAAAGTTTTAGCCATGGCGCTGGTTTTCAGGGCAACTAGAATTCATGATAAGTATATTAACATTAACCAAAAGTAACATAATAAGGCAGGAGAGGACATCAAAATTACAGAGAACACATTGACAAATTACATAGAGCAAAAAGCAAAAGATCAGAACGAGCATAGTACCTAGTGAAGTCTCGTGGATTAGACTACAAATACCTGTAAGTAATTGAAGAAAAAGAAGAAGACAAATGAAGATAATATATTATGTGTAAGGTAATTCACGAGACTTCAGCAGTATTAACCCTATTTGAGCTTTTATTTAAATTACGTATCGGGACGAAACGTTACCGTTTACTGTAAATGCAGTTTGCCGTGTAATGACGGCATAGAGAATACATTTGTCACCACCCTAACTCTTCCCGCTTATGTCGTAAGAGTCGACTAAGGGATTGAAGTGTCACTGACCATTCTTTGATAGAAGATTTATGATGGGCAGCAGCGTCATCACAGTTGACACATTACTGCGCTTGCCAATTCGCTTGCCCAGCGTGGCGATTACGGGCATTTACCTCGCGTCTTTACACATAGTTAATAGAAGAGGCCTATGTCCAGCAGTGAACTGAGATAGGCTGATGATGATGTGATGTGTAAGTGCAGTGTTGGTCCTGCTCACCTCTCATCACGTATCAGCCTGTATATTTACAATGAATGAATGAATGAAGTATTTATTTCGAACTTGAAGTCCATATATATGGCTAGGTAATAGAATATAACTTACATTATCTAGTGTTAGTGTTGTTACAAATATAGGTAATTTAAAATACAACTTTCTTGGCAAAACAGCAACAGGTGCATGAAGCTGCATATACCGCTTGACAATAAATGCAAAGAATTCGCTACGTCTGCGTTAAGGTGGAAATTCCTTAAAAATCTAACTTTGCAGTCAAGGCACATAAATTGACAACGATAAGAATGGTCAGTCTCTTTATCGAATTGTCTTTGACTCTACTCACAATTGCAAATCTGGGTCAAATTTCATTTCCTACTAAGAGTTCCTTGAACTTTGGAAGTGTTAAATCCTGTCATTATGGAAGTAGGTGAGCGAACAAAGACGTCAAACGTTGAAATTATATTTGTATAAATGATAGTTTGTCACGGATTTTTGGCATGACTTTTTGAACGGGGACACAATTTGCATACAAATAATTTACGTGAATAGACACTTAAGGTGGATTCTACCCTATCCCTGCCGCTTATCTGCTAAAAGATGGCGCTACAATTGCACAAACACCATATTTTCGTCATTTTCTGCTAAACCGAGAATCAGAGTTAACATGTTTTGAGATACGCGCACGAAGCAAAAAATCTAATGTTCAAATTGATAGCAATCTGCACAAAATACTGTTCTTCTAAATCGTAATAATGCAAAAACTAGAAAATTATGTAATTTTACCCTGTAACGCACACTACTACACCTCCCGTCAGTACCCAATGTCAGTTGTACAATCATTACTCGTTAATAAACTAGATGGCGCCAGTTAAAAGAATAGCTTTTCTAAATGGTCTAAGTTCTAACTAGAGGGCGCCAATTAGGAAATGACTTTATATTGTATTGTATATTTGTGAAGCAAAACCAACTGTTGGTTTGGTATATAAATACCTACTTTAACTGTACAGATATAACAACAGCTGTAGTAAAGAAGTTATTCCCGTACTCTCAGGATAATACCTATCCGTCGCCGTTATGTATGACTTATGTACAACTCTTTAGAGTATTATATTCTTTGGTACAGCTACTTACTGGTAAATAAAATAGTTATCAAAGATAGTTACTTATGTCCCAAAACACTAGTATTCACCGCAGCGGGTCTCTATTCGCTAGGAACAATGTGGCAATATAATTACGAGTATGAATTGACCTAAGAAATTCATATTATTATAATACAAATGATCAACGGCACTAGCACATATCGTGCATGACAGGAACCTTGTCGCGGCTACCCGTCCCTTTTTGATTACATTGATTCAAAAGAGATGAGAAGTTGCGAGTAGGTCACAAATTGCTGCCAATGTTGTTGTACAAGATGTGCTAGGGCCTCAAGTATAATAAGTAATAAAATGTGTAGATATTTTGGGTCATTCTATGGAGTTAGAAGATTGAAGAAATATATATATTAGACATGTAGTAGTAGACCAAATTGAATGATCTTTATCGGACATTTGGATTTTAGACCTTGTTGGAGTAACATTTATATTACTAAATGTTAGCCTACATACCTACTATGTTAGTCTCCAACTAACATTTTACATTACATAATATGTAAGGATAGTGTTATCCTATCTAAGTTTACCTACATTTTCGCCTACCATCCCATAAGATGCTAATAAATTGTCCGTTATCAATTAAAAGTAGGTTAGGTACGAGTACTTACTTAAATACAAACGCAACGAAGATTTTCCAGACACAGGCGAACAGCTGGACGCTCAATTTTCGGATGCTTTATACAAGGTGCTGTATTTCCGTTGTCAGAGAGGTTTTAGGAGTTTTAGGATGCAGAGTAGTTAGACCCGCTAGAGTTTAGTTCATGTTTCAGAAGTACCTAGGCATTGTTACAGTAGCTAATACCTACCTACTATTTTACGCGGTTTCAACATTTTTCATCACATTTGCTTTCTAAGCGCGCCATTGCTTGCATGCATAGTGGGAGTAATAGAAAAGTGAAATTCCTTAGGGAATACCAATATTTCGTTTTTTAACATATTTTTTGTCCGCAAATGTTACAAAAAACATTGTATGCATCACAATCGGTAAGAGGCATACCTACTAACTCGAGTCATCAAAAGCCCTCCGCCTACTTCTAGCACTCTCGTTAGTGATACTGTACTTACCTCCCTAGATGCACAATGTACTATTATCGACCCCTCTGAAACATTTAAAAACCTTCTAGAGGGACTCGGTATTCTAACCTCACGGGAATGTAGGTATTTGTTTCTTGGCCACCTATTTAGTGTAGCCGACGGCAATGGTCAAATGGTTGATAGTGGCTGTTTTCCTAGCTGTAGATGTTTGTCTGATAGCATTGCAACTGAATGTATTATAATCAAGTTTTGAAGGTAGGTAGGTAGGTACTTCTTGAACCGAGAAAGAAAGGGAAAGGATACTTTCAGGCACTGTGTGCTTACCATAAACTGCCGCAGCGTTTTTAACGCGGACTTACTTTCCATCCCGCCCGTAATCGCGTCTTGGGGCGAGCCAGCCGTATAGAAAGCACCTATGTAAGTCCGCGTTAATAACGCAGGGTCAGCTCATGGTACGGCTACTGGTTCCACAGGAGGCAAGTAAGGGATGATTTCTCGACTTTTTTCTCGCTCAATAAACAAAGAGAAGACATAGATCCTATGTCAGTAAAATTAACAAATATACCTATATTATATGTAGATGATCGTTGGCTGTTCACACTGCCGCTTACTCAGTGAGGGTTTTTAATATTTTTTCTGACACTGGGGCGGTGATATGGCGTAAGGACCAACAAACTGTCAAAATAAATACGCGAATTGAATTTTCTTTATATTTTGTGGTTTATTTATTCTTACCATTACATTAGGAATAATGTTTTCTAAAATAAATAAACTTTTCCAAATCAATACCCATGAAATGCCTTTAGTACCTACCGTTTGGTATTCGGATTTGATAGCTGGCTGCCAAATGGGAAAATATAGTTTCCCGTCTGGTAGGATGAAATGGGACTAACTTTCCCATCTCGTATCTGGATTTGGTACAAACCTGGATACAAACCGGTAATGATAAGTCCCGATTTAAAGCCGGTTACCTATTGCGATTTTAATCCCATTTCGAAGCTGGTTTAGTAGCCAATCTACTAAAGGATGAAATGAACAAAGTTTTAGTAAATTTGTTTAGTGTCAGTCATTTTGAGTTCCTGTTTAGGACCCAATCTTCAGTTCGGCGACCTTTTTCTAGTCGTCATACATTTATAAAATTAATAAACTCCAAATGTAACCGTTATAATAGCGGGACCAGATCCTGACTTCGATCGATTCATATTGCATTATTTAGTACTGAATTTGTATTATTTGGTACCTGTTGTAAAAAAAATTGTACCTCTTCTATTTCAAACTTACATTCAATCAGTCTGGTCCCGCCATTATAACGTTATAATGGCGGAACGAGGTTCTGAATTCGATCGATTCATATTGCATTATTTAGTACTGAATTTGTACTATTTGGCCTGTTGTAAAAAAAAATTGTACTTATTCCATTTCGAAATTATACTTCAAATAGTCTGGTCCCGACATTATAGCGTTATAATGGCGGAACCAGATCCTGAATTCTGTCCATATTCTGTCGATTCATATTGCATTATTTAGTACTGAATTAGTACTATTTGGTACCTGTTGTAAAAAAAATTGTCCCTCTTCCATTTCAAAATTATACTTCAAATAGTCTGGTCCCGCCATTATAACGTTATAATCGCGGAACCAGGTCCTGAATTCTGTCCATTTTCTGTCGATTCATATTGCATTATTTAGTACTGAATTTATACTATTTGGTACCTGTTGTAAAAAAAATTGTACCTCTTCCATTTCGAAATTATACTTCAAATAGTCTGGTCCCGTCATTATAACGTTATAATCGCGGAACCAGGTCCTGAATTCTGTCCATATTCTGTCGATTCATATTGCATTATTTAGTACTGAATTTGTACTATTTGGTACCTGTTGTAATTGAAATATAATTTTGAAATGGAAGAGGTACTAATTTTTTACAAGAGGTACCAAATAGTACTAATTCAGTACTAAATAATGCAATATGAATCGACAGAATATGAACAGAATTCAGGACCTGGTTCCGCCATTATAACGTTATAATGGCGGGACCAGACTATTTGAAGTATTATTTCGAAATGGAAGAGGTACAATTTTTTTTACAACAGGTACCAAATAGTATAAATTCAGTACTAAATAATGCAATATGAATCGACAGAAAATGGACAGAATCCAGGACCTGGTTCCGCGATTATAACGTTATAATGGCGGGACCAGACTATTTGAAGTATAATTTTAAAATGGAAGAGGGACAATTTTTTTTACAACAGGTACCAAATAGTACAAATTCAGTACTAAATAATGCAATATGAATCGATCGAATTCAGGATCTGGTTCCGCCATTATAACGTTATAATGGCGGGACCAGACTGATTGAGTATAACTTTGAAAAAGAAGAGGTACAATTTTTTTTACAACGGGTACTAAATAGTACAAATTCAGTACTAAATAATGCAATATGAATCGATCGAATTCAGGATCCGGTCCGCCATTATAACGGTTACCTCCAAATACCATTAGAATTTCGATATTTTATGTTCAGTGCCTATGAATCTGACAGCTGTTTGGACCACACGCCTATATAGCGTCGCCTGCAAAAGATCGAAAACCCTAACTTACTGGCCAACGATACAGTAAATGTAATAAACAGTAGCCGTACCATGACTTTGCAAGTATCGGTAACATTAGGTTTTACTAAATACGTTAAGCAGGCTATCGCGCTCGCTCCTATTTGTAAGCGCGAGTGCGATAGAAATGATAGAATGCACATATCGAGTAAAACCTTACGTAATTACGTATCCTTTACTTTCTAGCTCATGGCACGGCTACAGTACCTACCTACTCTTCTGTACTCTTCTGCTGAGAACGAATATTCGCTAAATCGAAATATTTGTGGCCTAAATATATGCATAGCCAAAACATAGGTTTCAATCTGCTGAGTATCGAAAGTTCATCGGCTCGTCTGTTCTTGTATCAACGTCTGTGCTAGGTACAAATTGTTTTATAGGTATCCATGTAGGAATACTTTGTAAATAGATGACGAATAGTACTTAATACCAAAGTTTGGAGCTGCTATTAACGATTTAATCGAGATAATGGGTTGCTGAATGGTTGACACATACGTATTATAGTTTTTATATACATAATATATTCTTGCTCTATATTCTATACTCTGTTTGGTTAGATATTTAAAAAAAGGTAAACAATCTTGCAGTCTCTTTTTATTGAAAACTACAAGTAGAAAATAAGTTTTACCAAATATACATAATATAACAAGGGAATACAGTGATTTACATTGTTTAGATTCATTAAGTACCTAGTTTGAATTTTTAAATGCATTTTTCAATAAAAAGATAGTGCAAGATTTTTTACCTTTTTAAAATACCTAACCAAACAGAGTATAAGTGAGTCAATTTTACATTTTGTTTACAAGTGTGATGTTTGTGCCGGTGACCAATTACAATTGTGGCCTCGTTTATACGCTTTTCGACCCAGCGAATATTCGATCCGGTAGCAGTCGAGCCATCCCATAATCTCGGTCACAAATATACGTCGATTGTCCAATCGAAACATCAATTTTTATTTTAGGATATATTATTATTTCTACGATTTTCTACACAACGAATATTCAATCCATACTAGCCACTCAATAGCTTTTGGTAACTGTGGTTACCAGCTTATTTTACATAGGAATAAAAGTAGCAGTTGAGCCAACGGACTGCAAGATACTCCGATAGTGCGTACGTATCTCAGTTCCGATTCAAGAGTGAGATACGAGGTTACTAAGAGTGGTGACAGTTTTCATAAGAACTCTACCTGAACTTCACTCCACAGAATGTGATACTTTTCTGCGCAAGTGCAAGACTGAATTTTCATAGTAGGGGAGAGTGGGGTATAGTGGATCTCTTTTTTTTACAAATGTTGTAGTGGTGTTATTTTTATTTGTAATTTTCTAGATACCTTATTGTCCCACCTATTCCTTAGAGGACACATTTTCCAGCACAAGTATATAATTTACATATCGCTTTAAAATCATTTTCATTATAAAAAAGTGAACTAAAGTTACCTCTTCAATCAAAAATCATAGAACAGTTCCTAGTTTGAGGTAAAAAAAACTAGGAACAAGACTTTTCAGGTATAATTGAAAGTATCTTCCGTTATTTAGTTACTCCAATATTAGTATCACACAGACGAGCAAATTCGTAAAAAAAGAATACCGGTTTATTAAAGCGATAAATAAAGCTAATGCAAAATATTCACCGTGCACCATTATTCACTGTACCCCACTCTCCCCTATTTTTCTGCACAGTCTGGTTGCTACTGTATGCAGATATTTTCTCGCATAATGCATTCGCATAATATAGTTTGAAATGTAGACTTTTACTTTAACTTTTGTCGGTTTCGATCACCGACACTCATGTAGAAAATGCTCACTTTCATCACTTGTATTCAGTAACAATATTTATTCGGCAAAACACAGCTCAAATTATAATTACAACATTGCAGGCTGTGAAATTAGACTTTGTATTACTTACCTTCAAAAATTTTGTAAGCAATCTTGACATGTGTTACTATTAAAAAAATACTACTGAATAATAAGTCACAGCAGCAAATGCGTACCATTTACATTATTTTAGATGAACACCAGCATAATGTATGCTATCATTTATACCCTGTTGCATTCATAATTAAACATTTTGACGCCACGTCCAAACCAAAAACTTTCACTCAGACGCCATGTCGCCAAAATGTCAAAACTAAATATGAACTTTACGCAAGTGACTTATATATCGGTCGGCGTTGAATGTCATAGTAATTGGCGTCCTAAAGGATAATGGTTGTTAATGAACAGTGATACTGATATAAGAAAGAGTTCGAAGTTACAAAACGAGAAGTTTGTCGTTTATAATATGAAGGATCCACGGAAATATACTTTAAAAAATCAGGACAAATTCACACCTTATCCTCTTAAAAGTAAGATAGTTTTTCCTTGAATTGCCCCTTTTTGAATTGACTAGACATTTTCTTTCCGTGGACCCTTCATATAATAATGAATGAATCCGACAAAAACAATTGAGCTGTGGCAGAATGTGGTCATCGTTTGCCTACTTAGAAATAATAAAAAACAGTTTTATAATTATTGAATGAAAAGCCTAATTTGAAATACTAACACTAACAACGTTAAAGTGTATACTTGTGTCTTAATATATCTATCAGTAAATTATTGCGATTACCAGAGGAAAAAATATTCTTAGTTGAAGTCTTTTACGCAATGTACATATACCTTCCTTCTAAAATATATTATAAGGGCGGATTTTTGTTTTGATGTCGTATTTTTAAATTTTCCAAATTTGGACTTTTTTTATTTTTTCTACTCAGAATCACGAACTCTTTCGATCCTTAAAAAAGTCTCCCAAAAAAAATTCCATCGAGTTACTATTTTCCATACACTTTTTTCGACTGTAACTCAGTGGAAAAAATGTATGTATTTTTCGGGACACTTTTTTCTGCTAATGAGGATCGAAAAGGCTCGTGATTCTGAGTAGAAAAAAAATCCAAACTTAGAAAATTTGAGAAAACTAGAACTAAATAAAAATCCGCTTATGATTGACTTTACTTTGAACTTGACAAATGATTTTTTGCATTTGATTTCAATCTTGCTACGTTGTCACTCTTCGTGATATAATTTTCTTGTAATACATTATTATTATAAAAATGTCGAAAATTAAACAGTATATTTCCACAAACATTGTACTAAATTAAAAACATATGAATGTTTCTTGTCACCAAGTTCAATACCATTTTCTTGAAACGTGTTCCGTTACATTTTCATTAGGTTTTTTCCGCTGAAGTATCTTCCCAATCTTCAACTGTATTTCAATATTGAACTGAAAAAATATGATTGTATAAATGTAAGTATGGTTGCGAGAGTTACTCGAATGTCACTTCAACATTGACTTTATAATGTCATGTCATTGTCATAGATTATTTACATTTTTGATCTCGAATTCCATTTCAGAGCTTAGGGTCGCCGTCGCCGATTACGGCGTGGATAACTAACTATACAGGGTTACTTTATCACCGGTACAATAAATTTTCCCACATAATTGGTATCGATAAAATATTGGTAAAATTGACATATTTTTTTCATAAATATTAGATGTCATATACCAAAGAAATAAATAATAATAAAAAAATATATATAAGTAAGTCATAATGAACAACTTTTACTAAGGGGCCGAATTCAGGTTCGGCCCCATAGTAAAAGTTGTTCATTTTGACTTACTTATACAGCCCCTAGAGTATTTGTACTGGAGAAAAAATAACCTTGTATATAAATATATCCATACCTGGGATAACTGGAGCCAAGTTATAGGGATTTGATATCGATTAAAAAGATGTCGATATAATTATAATAAAATATGTGCTTATTGAACATTATCGATTACAGTACAGAGGTTCGATGTCATATCTGATATCGGGCCTCTTGTATGCAGATGTCATTTTAATCAAAATTACAATTTAAATATTGATATTTTAATATTAATTGTATATTTTGAAAACTAATTTAAAATAAACGCGTAACTACCCGTTTAAACTTATTTTTTATTTTAATTGAAGAGTAAGTACCTAATATTTATTTATGTCGAATAACATTTTGATGTTGTCATTTACAATAACATCGATATATTTTTAGTCGATAAAATATTTTGCTACATCACTTTCGTATAAATGCCCCGAGTTATCCCAGGTATGTTTATCAGTGAACGCACATAAACCATGGAAACATCCTGTCCGTGCAATTATGACCCAACGCAAACTACTCTTGAGTGGGCGTTCCTAAAAAACTACTCCTGGAGCTGTTTCAGTCTGGCCGAGTTGACAGTAATTGACGGACGTCTGAATGCATTTCTATAAATAACGGTAAAAACTAATTAAAAAGGCCTTCATGTGCTGTAGGCTGGTGTAAAAACAGTTATAGTAATTCTAAGGACAGGGGAATTACTTTTCACGTGTCATAAAACAGATAACTTCGGTAATTTTGAATATAAATATAATAATATTTATGGCATTTTTCTATACTACCGTTCTAAACTAAAACGTCGTAAGTCCATACAATTTTACAATAGCATATGACGTTTTAAAATGGTTGTATACTATAGGGATTTCGTTATGCCCAATAAAGCAAGTTTTTTTAACTAACTGAGATTTGATTTCAACATCACTTTCATGGGATTGATTGAACTACCTATTACCTATGCAAAAGTAGGTACGTAGTTCTCAAATTTATAACTAACTTTAATATTTTAATTTTACATCGCATTTTAATTTTTTCCATTCAGATTACCGCAAGATGCTGTTCGTACTGTTCGTAGAGACAAATGGGTAAAAGGTGTCCGATTAGAGAGACGAGAAAATGATTGGATGCCTAGCAAAAGATCTATAATTGGTTCTCTTCATTTCAAAGATGAAGACTATCTTTTACTTGTCTAAAAAGGGGTTTACGCAGCTTAATAAGACCGCCATGCTGATTTGTACTGTAATCGATTTGTACTCATCAATTGACTGTTGTCATATGAAATAGTAGATTGTACAATAAGTGCATAAAGTGACCCATTTTCAACCGATGCAATTTTTTGCCAGCCATCTTCTTGCCTACCGACGCATACCGCAAACGTCATCCAGCGGCCGATTGCCGGTGCGGGGGTGGTCGTGGCCTTTCTGTATGTAGTACTATTACTTATTCTGTGATTATGTTATTAACATACCTTCAATTATTATGGGCATTTACCTCCTAAAGCGTCTATACGCATAGTTAATAGGAGAGGCCTACGTCCAGTAGTGGACTATTATAGGCTGATGATGATGATGATGATGATACCTTCAATTTTATTCGCCTATTTCTAGCGAAAACTTTCCATATGTACAGAGCTTCTGAGATGGTTAGTAGCTGTAAGCATAATATGTTCGTTTCTACCAAATAGACATTGTGTTTTATGTTCTCTTTATCAGATTTGTTATTGTACCCGCGATAAAGACGTATGCATATCACTATCTCAAAAAAACTCCAAGTTCCCTCACACTTTCTCCGAATTTATTATGAGGCCCATATTGAGGCAGTGGACGCAATTGCTCATCAAGAGGATCCTAAAAAGCGAACACAAAATATCATTATCTCAAACCAGCTCAGAGTTCCCTCGCACTTACTCCAAGTACATCATCAGGCCTATCTTGTGGTATTCGACCCAACTGCTAATCCTAAAAAGCCAACCTAGCATATCATTATCAGAACCAACTCAGAGTTCCCTCGAACTTCCTCCAAGTTCATTACCAGCCCCATCTTGTGGTATTTGACCCATGTTCACAAAGAGGATCCTCAAAAGTGAAAACAACATATCATTATCTCAAAGAAACTCCGAGTTCCCTCGCAGTTACTCCAAGTTCATCATCAGGCCTATCTTGTGATATTTGACCCATGCTCACCAAGAGGATCCTAAAAAGCCAACAGAACCTATCATTATCTCAAACTCAAACCAACTCCGAGTTACCTCGAACTTCCTCCAAGTTCATCATCAGTCCCATGTTGATTATTTGACCCATGCTCACCAAGAGGATCCTCAAAAGCCAACACAACATATCATTATCTCAAACCAACTCAGAGTTCCCTCGTACTTACTCCAAGTTCATCATCAGGCCTATCTTGTGGTATTTGACCCATGCTCCACAAAGAGGATCCTCAAAAGCCAACACAACATATCATTATCCTTAACCAACTCCGAGTTCCCTCGCACTTACTCCAAGTTCATCATCAGGACTATCTTGTGATATTTGACCCATGCTCACCAAGAGGATCCTAAAAAGCCAACAGAACATATCATTATCTCAAACTCAAACCAACTCCGAGTTACCTCGAACTTCCACCAAGTTCATCATCAGACCCATGTTGAGTATTTGACCCATGCTCACCAAGAGCAGCCTCAAAGGCCGACACAACATAATATATCATTATCTCAAACCAACTCCGAGTTCCCTCGTACTTACTCCAAGTTCATCATCAGGCCTATCTTGTGGTATTTGACCCATGCTCCACAAAGAGGATCCTCAAAAGCCAACACAACATATCATTATCCTTAACCAACTCCGAGTTCCCTCGCACTTACTCCAAGTTCATCATCAGGACTATCTTGTGATATTTGGCCCATGCTCACCAAGAGGATCCTAAAAAGCCAACAGAACATATCATTATCTCAAACTCAAACCAACTCCGAGTTACCTCGAACTTCCACCAAGTTCATCATCAGACCCATGTTGAGTATTTGACCCATGCTCACCAAGAGCAGCCTCAAAGGCCGACACAACATAATATATCATTATCTCAATCCAACTCCGAGTTCCCTCGCACTTACTTTAAGTTCATCATCAGGCCTATCTTGTGGTTTTTGACCTAACTGCTCATCCTACAAAGCCATCGTAGGATATCATTGTCTCAAACCTACTCCGAGTTCCCTCGAACTTCGTCCAATTTCATCATCAGGCCTATCGTATGACACGGAACCCAACTCATACCAAGATAATACTAAAAAGCCAACATAACATTTATCGATGTCAAATCAACTCCGAGTGCCCTCGTATTGCCTTCGAGATCAATTATTGTCAGGCCCATCGGTGGAATCACATGGGCGATGAGCGTTCCTGACTCAAAAAACCTGCGTTAAAAAAACTGTCCACATTACGTACTTACGCAATAAACTGTAAAAATGTTGAATCAAACGTTGACTTGTTTACTTACTACTAACTACGTAAAAAACTACAAACTATTGATTACTACTGAATAATCTAATCTAAAAAAGATTGGAAAATGTTACATAGCTAAAAATCAATCCTAATTTTCATCTCTATTCCGTAAACCCGGTTAAACTTACTTAAAACAAAGCACGTGGTCACGGTAATTAACAAAACCAACGGGTAAGTAATATAACGTATACGAACTTATGCTATATAAATCATAATGTATAAATTCAGTTTGTATAAATGTATAATGCCTAACGTGTAATAAATATAACGTATAAAAGGTATAATTATTAAATGAATAATTGTAAAATGTATAATGAACGTAACATATAATATCGTTTACGATAACGATTAATTGGTATAACATTGAAATAATCTAATATACAAAACAACTATCTTACACAAAATATAAGCCCCTACGATTTTTTAATAATTAAACTATAGAATTATCATTATATTTCATTTCAATTGATTTACTATTTATCCGTTTATTAAGCCGTATCCGTATAGGAAGCAATTTAGACCTGGGAACCGGTCGACGAAGCCCCGCTGCGCGGGGCTTCTATTTCTGCTCTAAGGGATAAAAGGTACCTAACGAACCTATCAAGGTTAGAGTAGGGGATGTACAAATTTGTTATTTTTTAATGCAATGATGTACAAATTTGTTAATTTTATAAGGGGGGCTACGCCCCCCGTCCCCCCTTTTTTGGTTTCGCGAGGATGACGATGCGTAAAGAATTAATTAAAAGTAAGTAGGTCTTTTATTTATCCGGGAAACTACGCTCGAAACCTAACCAATCCAAGTCGGTTTTACCCTGATTTATTACTTGGATTGGTTAGGTTTCGAGGCTAGAACGGATTGAAAAGGGTAAGTAATATAACGTATACCTTTTTGTAGAACTTAACCTAACTTACTTTTTTGGCAGTTATATTTATATCGTTATATCAGATGTTAGTATATGTTTTAACTTTTATACCTTTATATTGATATATGAAACGGAATTCGTTAATATGTACGTTAGACTAAACAACGGTATATATTATTAACGTTATATTATTTTTGTATTATACTATTTGGAAATAGATGTTTAATACATTATACCTAACGTTAGTATACGTTATGAACGTTTGTAAACTGTAATTATACTAAAAGTGCGTATTCATTATGATACGCACCCAAACCAACATTGCCCCACCTCTAATGGTACACGTGCTTCGTAAGAAAGGAATAGCACATTGAATTTTTGATTTGATGAATGGGGAGAAGTACTATAAAGTATAATTAAATAAATAAATATCTTGGGACATCTTACAAAAATCAACCTAGTCCCATGGTAAGCTCAATTAACTATGTCTCAATTAAGTATGACTTTTCTGCGGAATGCAGTTCCGTCTATTTTTAAATTAGAACTTCTTGTTGTCTTTGCATACCTATTCACACAACACATGGACATTTTAAAGAAGTGAAATGCACTTTTTCGATTTTTTTATTGCCAAAAACGAGCGCTATTTACGGGTCTGTTATTTAGTCGCATCGCAACTGAACAGGCACGACGAGCGCCGCGTCTATATCAGTGCGAGAAATATAACGGCTGGTGACTGCGAGTCGCTTTATAATGAGCGTCTATAGGAGGTGGTCTGTGACCAGCAAGAAATGCTACCCTTCGTCTACGAGTAGGAGCATATTATTAATTAAAAATTTAAAACAATAACTAAGTAGTAGACCCTGAAGGTGCATTCCGACCAAACGAACATTCGCTATTCTAGCCCCCCACTCTACGAAATTCGATCGTTACACAAAACGTGATTGGTTGATTTCGTAGAGCGGGGGATAGAACAGCGAATGCTCTTTTGGTCTGCATGCACCTTAAAGGGTCAACGGATTGAAAATGGTGATGTGTTTTGATTGGCCAGTTTGAATAAAATTATTTTGAAAACTGTACAATCTATATAGGTACATAAATTAAATCTAATTAACCTAACCTATATATATCTAAGATTGGCCCTTGTGGCATTGTAGCGAAGATGCAGGCGGCATTTCCTCGTTGTATCGCAATCTTTACGCGTTGTGCGAGCAAATCGCCAGCTCTTCGGTCTTTAGTAACGGTGGAAATCATAAATATACATCTACAACATTTTTTTTAGTAGTTTATTTTTATATTTTTAAGTAGTTTCCACACCTTCCACCTTACGACTATAGATAGTCTATGAAGACCTTCGTGCTATCGATGGAAAAACTTGGCATCAATGGTGTGTCTATGATTTTTTTTTTGTGTAAGGCTTGAATTTTGTAGAAAAAAATATTTTCGTTACTATAGCTTTTTTAGCAATACATACACTTTACCCATTGTAATTAAAAATACTCAATTGCAATATTCATCATTCTATGTAAAAGTACCAAAATAATATGCTATCTACATGCGACCATGTGCCGCTTACTCTATACACGCTCATACAAAAAGTCACGAATGTGATATATTATTGGCCGGTACTGTAGATTCCTTAAATAATATAGTGTGATCAACCCAAATCGGTCAGTATGGAGATTTTGGAAACCATAACAGATAGCGAAATCTTGTCTTAGGAACCATGAGATCGATTTTAGTAAAAAGAAAAACTGCATTCATACAAATTACAAAAATACGTGTACTCCGTTATCCGTGCGGTGACGGAGAAAGAATACAAAAATCACCGCCCCTCTCTTCCCGTGGGTGTCGTAGGAGTCGACTAAGGGAAATACTGAGTATCCAGCTTCTCAGCCGGTGGTAGGGTATTTTTACTAGTACCCGCCTGGTTGGCTACCACCGTACATTCGGTGTAAACGCCCGTGAAATGACTTACCTTCGTGTTTGCCGTGTTTCGGGGTCAGCCGGTGTATTTACCAGCATCTAGCGGGCCAGCAAGGCGGTGGCAACTAACAGGTTACTGATTGTCTCCTGTTCGTTGCCGCCGCGATTTGGGCTCTACTTTTCACTTACGATCAGGTGGAGTGGAGCCACTTTGTTGTGCCAACGTTATTTTTATTGGGTCGGCAACGCGCATGTGACACCCTGAGGTTGCAAGCGCCCATAGGCTACAGTGACTGCTTTCCATCAGGCGGGCCGTATGCTTGTTTGCCACCGACGTGGTATAAAAAAAAAAAAACTCGGTCCAGGAATCGAACCAGGACTGTTTGAAAAACAAAAATTTGTTATTTTCATTTGGACATCGGTTGTGTAACTCTTATTATACCAGTAATTGGAGTTCGAGGCCAACGAAACTACGACAGATGCGTTATTGTCAAATCTGTCAAAGTCTCTTATGTCATTGTCAAATACATTTTTCAGGTTTCCACAACCTTTTTGTTATTTAATTAATTTATTTAAAATAATTCCTAATAAAAACATTATATTATACCTCTGTAATATGTTTGTACGCCTTTTTGTTTAATATGGCTGTCACAACTAGGATTTTCTTAAAAACACGTAAATACCTAAAAACTTTTTTTTTCTCTTAACTAACATTGACAAAATTTTCTTGTAAAGAATTTAAAATGATAAGAGCCAACGTTTCAAAGCCTATTTTAAAAAATGCAACTAGTTACAATATGTAACGAAGTTGTGTAGTTATAGAAGTAGCTCTTTGCTTATACCTATTTTACCTATAAAATACATGTAGGTCAATTATACCAGATATTGTCCATGATATCGACCCGATGAAGCTCTTTCTTATGAATCTTATGATCTAGTGGATAAAATTATACATAATAACTACCTGCCTATACACATTCAAAAGCGTTGCAATTCCAACCACAATGTTTATTATTTTTTGTACATACATATTAATGACAACTCGATTGTAACTAGCGACAGCTGGGTCGCGTTTTATAAAGTTACAATTTACAATTTCGCTGTTTGCCTCTCTAACGCACGCACATATTGGCTAGAAAGAGAGGCAAACAGCGAAATTGTAAATTGTAACTTTATAAAACGCGACCCTGGTTTCACAATATGTATGGAGATGTAGATTTTGTGGTAACTTTTTCAAAGGTGGTCCCATAGTAAAACTTGGCTGTAATCATGAGTAGATCCAGAAAATATGATTTTGTATCATTGTGTTTTATAACATTTCACCCAGTATATTTCATTTGAAATTAATTTTTTTGATGATGGGGTGTGTAGCGAAGCTAAACATGGTTGAACCAAGTGGGTCACCTAGTTAACAACCTACGGAAGAAAACAAAACGTTAGATCTCTATAATAATTTAAATGGAGAACTATAGCACTGCCAAAGAAATTTGTAGGTCAAAGGAATTTTACGAATACGAAATGTGAACGTAAAGCACGCTACAATGTATTATTTTGCAATTTTCTAAACGTATGCAGAAATAGGGTTTTAATTTATGTGTAGTTAAATTGCTGTACCAAATGTTATTTACACCTGAGGTGATACCAGCGCAATACCAACATTGTTACTAATAATTGCGGATAATTAAGTTTTTTATTAAAATATATATATTTACGTGAAAATAAGTAAATAATATTGTTTCTATAAATTAAAGAATTAAAATTACCAATAAATAAGATATCTCCACGTCTGTTTTTAGAAAATAATGATTTACTATTGTATGAACATTTCATTGTTGTGGCAATATTTTCGTAAATTCTTTGGCCTCGAACTCCAATTAGTGGTTTAGTTTAGGGTAGTAAATGTTACTAAGAAACATGCATGATAACACAAACATGATATCTAAAACTTATAAAAATGAATTGATTTTTAACACTGGAGTTTTATTTTTTGACTTTGTATGGGAAAGTAACAAACCATGATAGATATCGAAATCTGTTCTTAGGAACCATGCCATTATTATTAAATCTATAAACGAAGCCATGTAGGTACTAGGTACTTACATGCGACCTTACTGAGCCCTGGTTGGACAAATATTTTTGCTTGCTCCTATGCGTTTGAACATTTCCGGTTGCGTGAATTTCGTCCGTTTTAATAATCTCCTTAAATAATTACTTCATTTGTGGAAAATAATCCTAAAATGTTTGACTCATAAATGACATTGACTTGGCGGTGACAAATTACCAAAAATGTTTGTGATCACTAACCAAAAAGTATTTTACGCGTCCATATAAATTTAAATTACATAGGTAGCTGTCAGCCTCCTAGTTCCTAGTTGACCCTACGAAGCAGAAGGTTTCGGGTTCGAACCCCAGCGAAGGGATTATTTTTTGTATTTTTTTATTACAAATATTTGTTTCTTGGTCGTGTCTGTCTATGATATTTAAGTACGAGATCCTATATATTATGTAGTTATCTATATATTATAATAGAATATGATCGTCTATTCTTATTACCCACAACAGCCTTAAATTAAGCTTACCGTGGGACTAGGCCGATTTGTGTGGGATGTCCCGAGATATTTAATAGTTTATTGTTATTTACTAATAGCCAGTAATTGTATATATTACCTCTCGGATTTTAGTATCGTACTAAAGAACTTAGTCCATTCTTCCACATTGTTGTACAAGTTACACTAAAAGAGAATTAAAGCGAGCGGCAAAGTTTGATAACAAATTAGGTAGCTACCTACTGACTGCAATTCATAAATCCGCTATATTGTCTTTTGAAATCTGGCCAGGCGAATCTAAGGATCAAATTTTACCGGATATTTTTTTTTGATATAAACAATAACAACATATCTATTTTATGAAATGCCCTAACTTTGAATAATCCATCTATTGACCGAATATATTACTACTTAGTGAGGTAATTTAACTAGCAGTTTTCAAGTGACATCTGTGATGGATATGGTTAAGCTTACCTTGTCATCTGCCTCCATGTCAGTTTTCATGGATAGTATTATTCACGCACATATACAAAGGCAAAGAGCGAAATTGTATCAATTTTCAAATTGATAATTCAGAAATACTGTACCACTTTTTGGACTTTTTTTTACATACGCGCAATCTACGGGATACGTACAACTTACTATCAAGGTTCAAAATTACAAAAAGTCTACTAATTAACAGAGTTAATGTCGACAAATTTGTATGAAAATCTCACAGGGACATCCACCTTAACATAAATGTAACTACAATTTTCTGGAAAATGAATGTCATATTTGAAGGGTCCACGGAAAGAACATGTATAGTCAATTCAAATTACAGAAGGAAAAACCACCTTACTTTTAACAGAATAAGGTGTGAATTTGTCCTGATTTTATTTAAGTACTGGACATGTTTTTTCCGTGGACCCTTTATTTGTAGAAAATGGTATACTTTTGGTGTCTAGAAAAAGAAGAAACTTATTTATTCAGGATGCTTAAATTATATATTAAACTATAAATTAAAAGTAAAATTAAAACTATAAATTAAATTATAAATTAAACTTTTTAATTTATCTTTTACAGGCACTTGTTATGAAAAAAGTCGTTCAATACACGTGTAAAAACTTCTTTTTAACTCGGGTGATTGTCACCCTCGTTTCACTCAGGCTTCAACTTTCACCCTCGTCGAAATATTTTTATTTTGCACTTGCATCGAAATGTACTATTAAAGCATCACTGAAAAAGCGCCCACTCAGCTTGGTGTTAAAACATCTTTTTATTCATTAAGGCTTTTCTTCCTTAGAACGATTCCCTTTTCCTAGCCTATAATATACCTAATAATATAATGACTGCGAAGATGCCTTCTTCCTAATCAACGAATCACGTGTGGTGTAAGGATCGAATTTCGTAGAGTATGGGGATAGAACAGCGAATGCTCTTTTGGTCTGCATGCACCTTTAGCGACCGGACCCATAAATTCTAAATTATGAAAATGGACAAATTAAAAAGAAATGCTCATTG
Source organism: Thaumatotibia leucotreta (assembly GCA_025490895.1). NCBI lineage: Eukaryota > Metazoa > Arthropoda > Insecta > Lepidoptera > Tortricidae > Thaumatotibia > Thaumatotibia leucotreta. The sequence continues at coordinate 227,014 of JALPQI010030596.1, read as the reverse complement.
AAAGTCAGCCATATTTGCTTAATTTTTTTTGGTTTTTTATTGGCGCACGGTATATGTTTCAAGATGTACAATGCTGCATATTATACTATGTTTATAAATTTTATAAGCAGGTGTCGACTATAGATAGACATTGAGCGTTGGAAAATTTTGGTCGTAACGTCAAAAACATTTTTTATTATCATTAGTTTTTGATCTAATAGCGTTATTTCCTTGCAAGAGAGTAAGCTATATGTTCAGAGTGTTCAGATATTTGAGTACCATGACCGTTTCGATATATCAGTATACTTAACACATGATTGATATGTCAGTATATCGCCGCGAGGAATATTTTTCATCTTTTACTAACTATATGAATAAAAGAGGGATGGATAGTCTATCTCGTAGCGACATATGGTCGCACTACTCCTGTGCTAAGCCTACTGATCGCGACTATATCATAGGCCTACGAACAAATAAAACATTCATCACGGCAATGAATTTGAATATAAACCTATAAAAACTTAAACCGCCATTTAAAATAGTTATGATTGGTCCATCAAAGTTTTGATTGGCGATATTCGATAAACATTTGTCAAAGATGTTGCGCCGAAATATGCGCGGTGTCACGAAAAGTGCTATGTCCTGCCCATCTTGGCACAATTGAACAATTAGTTTTGGGGGCATTTTTGAGCTGGCGTTAGACGTCCATGTTATATATGGTCGCAGCCATAGGCCATGCGTATCACAAGGCCAATTGTCAATTTAGTCGTGTCCCCGTCTGGGTCAATTTGACGAACATTGCCCTAGGCTAACGAACTCTAGTCTATAATTATGACACATGACTATTGTTGGTAGTAGGCACACGAACGGAAAATTTCGTGCTGAAACGAAAAACGTTTCGTTCCAAATCAAGTCGGGGTCAACAAAACAAGAGTGGTCCAATTTGCCGTGCGTTCCCCTCGTGCGATCATCTCTATATTAAAATTATTGTGAAAACTCAAATAAAATTATTTATTAAGTCAATATTTCGATTTCTGTTTTTTTCCCAGTAGTCACAATACTTAATACTATATAAAATTATAAATAAATATTGGATGTCGTATATACCTATACAAAAAAAGATTTAGTGGTTGAGCGGTGCAGGCAACAGCCGCGAAAGCTGAGCACGTGGGTTTGATTTCCACCTTGGACTTTGGTGAATTTTGCTTTGGTATATGACATCCAATATTTATAATTTATAATCTCTATTTTATTTATGAAGCGTAAGGTTATAAAAATATATACACTTTTCCATCTTATGCCGTTGTGCAAAGTGAAAAATTGTATACAAGTTTTAGGTTATTGACTGTACATCTACGTTTCCGTGGTTAGACTAGGTTATGATATCTATGGATATTGCAAAAAATCTAATAGTAGGCCTAACAGTAGTTCCTCCTTTTATGAAGTCGGTAAAAAACCATTTTGATTCAATTTTCCAGCATTCATTTTGTTTGGTCAGCATTAGTGCATAAATATCACGATCAAATAACGATTAATCATTTAGATTGTTCTAAATGACCATACCTCGATATTTTTCTAGCAGGAACGAGAGATTGACAAAATTAGACATCGACATAACTGTTATCGATAAGTCTTATTGCAGTCGATAAATAACTTTAATAAATAAAAAAATTGCCGTAGCTTAGAGATAAATTACACGAATGCAAATTATACTCAAAATGATACATATTTTTTTCATATCTTGTATTTAGTACCCATCAAAATTGCAAAGATTAATAAAATGTACTCTAAAGCCATAGCAAATGATTAATATGAAATATAAGATATTTAGAACAAAGCTTAGATGGGTCCTGTATTTCTTGGTTACCTGTTTTTGCGAAGTTAGCATTTTTATGAGAACAGGATGTACTCATCGATAGCAATTATGTCGATATTTAATTTTGACAATCTCTCGTTCTTGCTAGAAAAGTCAAGCTTATGATTTTAACCGTGGACGTGATAAACCCTGCTTTACCTACACGAGAAATCCTTTCGACATTATGGGAGTTATTATTAGTAACCTTACCACTGGGTGGAAAAGTTATACTCCTCTTTTTACATCATGTCAAGCTTAATAAGAATAAGGTAAAATGTACATTTATACTTTCAACTGAAAAAAAATATTTTCACCACACTGCTCGTAAACACGCTGTTTGTCCTTCAATTTCAGAGCGCAAAACTGTGTTTTAATCTCTAGAGGTTAAAGTATTTTTTTTAACCCTCTGGATAGACTAAAGCAATAACTTATACGGCCGAGAGTGCAATAAGCTTTTTGACGTTTGAACTAGACAGTACGTTCGAAAACTCAATAGTTTCAAACAGATTCATACACATGAACCTTTCATAATATTAAATTCAATATGCTAAAATCCAAATTAAATACTACATTTTGTTGTAAAAGGCTTTTAATTAAAAGTTCTAAGAATACGACAAATAAAAACAATAGGAAAATGAAAGTGTTGACACTATGCAAATTTCAGAACGCATCCGAATATTTTTTTTTCTGGCTTTGGGGTAATTGCGAGATGCGAAAGTGGGATAATTCCGAAAATCACAGAAAAATCGCCAATAACTACATGAGTCTCATTTTGGAATTATCCTGAAATTTGAAGCATTGCCACGCCAAGATAAATATTTGAGGTTATTGTTTTATTATTTGTTGATTTGTTTATTTTTTGGAAGTTGAGGACTTGCATATAAATACCTTCTAATTTGTTATGTTTGAGTTTTATTTCGCATGTTTCCTCGCTTTAGTGTGGTTAAAATGTTGTGTTACACTCGGCAGCAAAGCTTGTTCAACTCTCGTGCCTTAAAACCCTCGCATCGCTCAAGATTCCATTTTATGAACCAATCGCTGCGCTCGTGGTTCAAATTCTGGAATCTTTCGCTTGCTCGGGTTTCAATATTTGCACGAGAGTTAAACAATCACTTTGCTCCCTAGTAAAACAAATAACTATTAATCATAAAATATACAAGTACAGAATTTTTTTGTTTTAAGGCTAATTAAAAATAAAACTAACTACAAATATTAAACTAAGTAAAAATAAAACTAGCTATAAATATAATTTTAAATTTGGCCCCCTGGGCAAGGTGCCGAGCACGCAGGCGGCATTCCCGCGCTGGATTGCGACAGCAATCCTTTGCGACAGCAATCCTTTGCGACAGCAATCCTTTGCGCAAGAAAGCCGCCCGCGCGAGGATCGCCCGTGGACTCCCTGAGGCGTTTACTAATGGCCTTGTGGAGCCCGCGTGCCCCCTTGCCCCAGGGACCAAGTGTCTCGAGGCCAAAAGCTACAAACTCGTAGTTGGCGGCGAGACAGCTATATTTATTAATTTTCGCCCGCTCCCGGGCGTCCGCCGCCGCCCCAGCCTGTCTGCAGGTAGCTGAGATATAGGACGCCGCCAGCGTATCGGCGCAGGTGGCGTCCCAAACCAAAGCTCTCCCCAACCTCCAGGGAATCAATGACATCCCGTCAGGGCGCTTACCATCGTCCCGCACGATCTGGGGTTCCAAACATGCGGGGACGTTGGCACTGACGAGCGCCCGTCGCAGGATGTCATTGATAGCGGAGTGACGGGGCAGGCGACCCTGGCCCGAGGAGCAGACTAAACTATGATGGCCGTGGCGATTTGCGGGGGCTCCACACGATACGCAAGTATGGTCTACACATACATCAGCCCCGACACGGAGACGAAAGAAAAAGAAAGAAAAGAATGAAAGTGCCAATATTGGGCGAAGGGTAGGCATTGAGCCACTGCACAGATTCTGGCTTGGAAACTGCAAGGAGCCTTGCGCGATCCTTGCCAGATGAGGTATCAATCAGGGATTTGAGGTTGGCGGCCGAGGATATGTTATCCCAAGCCCTTTGCATGTGGGGTTTTGAGGGAATAATCGGATTTGGCCCAGCCCGCCAGGCATCCTTGGCATCATCAAAGCACGCGATCTCACAGTTTGTTGCCGAAAAGGCCAAGATTTTTCCTACGAGATCTGACGAGCCTTGAACTGAAGACAAGAATGCAGGCAAAGCTATACTAGCAATTTTTCGTGTTCCAAGACCACCAAATCTGATTGGCAGCGAGGCTTGGGTCCAAGCTTGCTCACTGAAATGAACATTAAGAATGCATTCGAGTTGAGACTTTAGAAGGCAGTCAATGGGTTGAATGACGTTAGGAAATTTCCAAACTGGACTGCAACGTAACAAATAAGTAAATTTAGGGATGAGGGTGCAAAATTTAAGAATATGTACCTATATTATGTAAATTACGTTTAGCCGTACAAAGAGGCAATGCGGCGAGCGTTCTGGGAACTATGCCCCGGGCCACTTTAGGGTTTTCACTTCTCATGCTCTTAAAATGTTATTTTAGTCCCTGCATATCGGGACTAAAACTCTTTATTAATCTCTAGGGACTAGAGTAATTTTTTTTTAATTGACGTTGGAAACCCGTAAACAGCCACACTCACGGCGTTCAAGAATAAAGGATAGTTGCCATTTTCAGTGCTTGTGTATAGACCACTTTTGTGCATGCCGTGGATACAACCTCTAAACTTTTTTTTAATTGACTTTGGAAACCCCTAAACAGCCATTTCTGGTGTTTATGATTTTTGAACGAACGATTATTGACATTGAAAATAACCTCAAAATGTCAATCGTGCAAAAATATTAAGGAGAATCGATTTATTTTCTTGATATACATGTATATTTAATACTTGTTTAATATATGATTAAGATTGAATCCAATTTATTACTTATGTTTTAATAACCAATTAGCTTCAAAATAGTTATGTAGTTAGCTCCAATTCCTTGGCTAAATATGCAAGTATTTAAAGCGTCATATTTCGAAAAAGGAATACAGATAAAAACTAAAACGCGGAACTAAACTGGATTGCTTATTTTTTGTGTTTTTGTCCATAAGGCACTGGTCTCATCGCGAGCTACTAAGCTATGAAATATCGGCTATAAACACGAACAAAAGATATGCACTGCCGTGTAAAAAAAGAGACACGGCGATACTCGCCCGGCGGTGATAGCTGATAGCTGGGCGAGTATCGCCGTGTCTCTTTTATTTACTCGGGGATGCGTATCTTTCGTTCGTGTTTATAGCCGATATTTCATAGCTTAGTAGCTCGCGGTGAGACCAGTGCCTAAGTAATATTGTTCAAATCGTAGTTATATAATTTACGATGTCACGTCATGCGATGAAGAAGTATTAACGCCTTATGCCAGAATGAAGAAGAATGCAAAAGACGTGGTGCAAAATCTTTTGCCGCCGAAATCTAGTGTAATATATTAAAAAGCGTATCAAACTTTTATGGATTGGAAAACTGGAAAGCAAATTAGGTAGATACCAACATCATTTATGGAAGGCGTATTTCTGACATATTTTGATGAAAAATCTAAGAAATATCAACCGTCATCACCTTGTAGCATTATAGGTATTCCATGCTTAAAACCACACTGCAACTAAACCATATAACTTGAAAAAGTTTGCGAACTTATCGTCAACTTATCGTTCCGAAGAAATCGGAAGTTTTGACATTGCAGAACATATAATTTTTTTGTTTTTTATTTGTTCTTTCTGTTAATAAATACTGAGATTATGTAGAACGTAGTTTTTTTCCTCGCATTCAAAGTGAAAAGTAGAGTGTTTAATTCGGGACTAAACAGCCATAATGACACTCAAACTACATCCACCCTCGCTACGCTCGGGTGGATAAATATCTCGTGTCATAATGGCCTGTTTTAGTGCCTCGTTGAACAATCTACTATTTTTGATGTGTAACAATGTTGTTTATTTTGATACCTAATATGTACAATTACATGAAATTTAAAATACAAAAAAATAGGTTTATATACAAATAATACTAAAAGAACCCTACACTGAACGTGGCACGACATGCTCTTGTCCGGTTTTTTTTCTACTTTCGCATCGATGTTTTGCGTTTGGACATTTGTTTTTTGATCAAGCGCTCGTTTTTCTGTAGGGGACTAAAGTATCTCTCATGTACTCATTGACAATAATAATAATAAATAAATCTCTTTATTTCGGACAAGCATACATCCATAGGTGTTAGTAGTACACAGAACAAGGGACAATCTTAACCTAGTGTTAGTGAATATTCATATTTAATTAAATGATAACTAAAATAAAACAGGATTAAGATAAAATTAAATTAAATTTAAACAAAGAACCACCAGCTAACTATCTCATTTAAACTACGATCAGAGCTACACTTTTAATTAGCCAGTGTTTGAGCATCGGACAATCATATCTTTCAGCAATGCTTTTTAAATACTTCCCATAGACTAAAAAATGCGAAAAACTTCCATTTATCCGCACGCGTCTAAAAATAGAGCAACAAAACAATTAAGGGTTCGATAGCCTAGGGAAACGATCGCCGAATCGGCCCGCCTCTGATCGGTTGACTGACTTAGCAGTCTGCGATAAGGGGGCGTTGAACGGGTGATATGATATGATATGACATATGGAGTTAATGCTCTGCTTGTAAATTACACAGAAATGTGTGCATACTTAATTCAGAAATGTATTAATATTATATAAGGATAAGTGCTTTACATCATCAGCCTATGATAGTCCACTGCTGAACGTAGGCCTCTCCTATTAACTACGCGCATAGACGCATTAGGAGGTAAATGCCCACTATCGCCACGCTGGGCAAGCGGATTGGCAATCGCAGTAATGTGTCCACTATGATGACGCTGCTGCCCATCATCAATCTTTAATCAAATATGGTCAGTGACACTTCAATCCCTTAGTAGACTCTTACGACACCCGCAGGAGGAGTTGGGGTGGTGACAAATGTATTCTTACTGCCGTCACCCCACGGCAAAATATTAAGTGCTTTACGGTGAAGGAAAACATCGTGAGGAAACTTGCATACTGCATACATCAGTGATGAATTTCAAGTCCCCAACAAGTTTACTGGGCCAGGATTGGGACCACGCAAAATAGGCACGTCTGATGTCGAGTTGAGAATGGCCAGAATACAATACAAAATAAAACGGCCAAGTGCGAGTCGGACTCGTGCGCAAGGGGTTCCGTACTATTATCAATTTCTTCACTTCTTCCACTTAAGAGCTATGCTCTTGTCGGTGTAGCAATTGCCAGCCGTCTCTCTCCTGGGCTTTTTCCTTCACTTCTTCCTAAGACATGACTTTGACCTTTTCCTTTATTTGCTCAAAGTAATTTCATCTTGGCCTTCCCCTGCCTCGCCTTCCCTCAATCTTGCGTTCTATGATGTTCTTGAGGAAAAAGTCATGTCTTAGCAGGTGCCAAGCAAGGTACCTCCTCATTTGATATTTTTTCCGTCCAGCTTATCCCTTCCATCCTCCTCCAGCACCACATCTCAAACGCCTCCAGCCTCTCTCTATCCTTCTGTATCATTGTCCACGTTTCACTGCCATACAAAGCTATACTCCATACGTAGGTATGCTTTGACAAACCGCTTCCGGGTATTTGTTGAAATTTTGGATTTCAGTATGTATTTTTTGTTATTATCAATTTATTATTTAAAAAATACAGTTAAATTAGAATAAGAATAAGAAATGTTTATTAGCACAAAACAATATTTGCTTGGTTAAATTAACAATTTACATGTGTACAGTGAATTGCGCTAAAAGGTCTTCACTCAGCATGATGCCCCGCAGTGAAATTCACTACGTGGCTCTGATTTTCAGTGAAGCCCATATGGACTAAAGACACTATCACCTAACCTAACTCAAAAATTATAGGAGATAATTTAATCAAACCAAAAATCGTTGATAGCGTTTATCAATGTGCATAACATATATTTTTTTAGAATTTTAAAAAATAGAGGGGGGCATATTTTTCAGACTTTGAGAGCTGATATCTCGAAAACGATTGCTTAAATAAAAATGAGATATATAAACCTTCATATCATTTTCAAAGACCTTTCTATTAATACCCCACACGCTTAAGGTGCGTTTAAACCAAAAGAGCATTCGCTGTTCTAGCGCCCGTTCTACGAAATCAACCAATCACGTTTTGTGTACCGATCGAATTTCGTAGAGTGGGAGGTTAGAACAGCGAATGCTCTTTTAGTTTGAACGCACCTTTATTTATACACAACTAAAAAAAATTTTTTATCCCTCAGTTACATGTATCGAGGGCTGTGACAGACGGAAAGACGGACAGACGGACAGACGGACATGGCGAATCTATAAGGGTTCCGTTTTTGCCATTTTGGCTATGGAACCCTAAAAAATGAGGATAAGGTTTGATTTCTCTAACATCACGGCTTTATTTCTCTTTCTTAGGTATACAGGGCGTCCCTTGACTATGGAAAAATACCTTAAATAATCTAGGGAGGATATTTTGCTGAAAGAAGACTTTATGTATTCTGCATTTAAACTGCATTCAAAGTTACTTAGGTACTTAGTTTGTAGTTAATATTGTTTTTTAAATTGTAAGTTTTTTATTCCAAATTATATTTATTTCGTTTATAATCAACTTTTGGAATGAGTAGGTATGTGAGTATGAGTATAAGTTGAATTTTTTGTTAAAATTGACTCCGTGGATCTCTAACGTCTAACCGTGCTACGAGATATCCGAACCACACACACGTTTGCGGTGTAGCTTGGCCTTTACACAGTCAAAATCACATCAGGTCATTGACCGTAACCCAATTAATTCGTACAGGAAATAAACCACATCTGGCCACATCATTTAGGAGATTTAGCGAGCACCGATATCCATGCTTATTTCAAAACGTCACAAATCGTATCAAAATGTGTGGCGGTTACGACCTTTCTGTTATGTGTCGGTATCAACTTTTATGGAGTCGAACAGCTGTTTGCTAAGCGTCTAATAAAAGGGGTCATCGAACTTTGAACTAAACAATCGTTTTTTCATCACACTTGCTGTCTAAGCGCGCCATTGCTTGCATGCATAGCGGGAGTAATAGAAAAGTGTAATTCCCTAGGGAGTAAGGGAAATACCCATACGTCATTTAATAATATTTTGTCTTAAAACTTATTTTTTTGTCGGCAAGTGTGATGAAAAACATTGTATGCATGCACAATGTACTATTACGCAACGAATAAGAGTATAGTATAATAAAGGCTCGTACAGTCGAGTGCATTAATATATAGACACATTTGTAAGGAATCAGTATGGAGAAATGTATATATATTAATGCCCTTGACTGTACGGCCATATTCATACAACGTGTTACACGAGCCAGTGGAAACCTTGAACGGGGTGATTTGGTAGGTTATACTGAACAACTTTTACTATGGAGCTAACCCAGAAAACTCAAAAAAAATGTTGGCTTATACAAAATGTCGATCGGTCAAAATGTATGAAAAATACTTTTTTTAGATTTCGTCATTGGCCCCATAGTATAAGTAAGTTGTTCATTATAGCCTACTAAATAACCCCATTCAAAGTTTTCAGTGGTTCGTGTAACACCCTACGTACACATCACATGATATCATCAGCCTATATCAGCCTGCTGAACAACGGCCTCTCCCCTATGCGTATGGACGCATTAGGAGGTAAATGTCCATAATCGCCACGCTGGGCAAGCGGGTTGTCGATCGCAGTAGTGTGTCTACTGTGATTTATAATACTGCTGTCCATTTATTTATTCATTTAATTTCTTTTAAACTTTATTGCACAGTAAAAATATACAGATACAACAGGTGGACTTAATGCCATAAGGCATTCTCTACCAGTCAACCCACAGGCCAAGCCGAAAACATTAATGGTGTGGGATGTGAAGAGTTCATACTTAAATACAAAATATGAATACTTGCTAATAATAGTATGGTTTCCATAGATATGCAATCTATGTATAGATGATCATCGTCACTCTTCGATAAATAAATGGCCAGTGACACTTAAATCCCTTAGCCGACTCTTACGTCACCCACGGGAAGAGTTGAGGTGGTGACAAATGTATTCATATTCACTTCAACAAAATTAAATGATCTACAATGGAAACATGTCATTGTGATATTACAAATAAATCAAATTGTAGCAACTACATATCGTACAGTCGAGGGCATTAATATATGTACACTTCTCCATACTGATCCCTTACAAATGTGTCTATTTATTAATGCCCTCGACTTTACAATTTGACTGTTAACGTAACAAATATGATATAGTTCTATGGCGGGTCAAGATTCAATTTTGTCATGAATACTACAATGTTGTTATATAAATTCTACGTACCAAAAATATGGACATACTTGTACGTTTGCTTTATAATAATCATTTGTGCTTTTTTTATACTTAAGCCAAGATAATCGACGAAATTTCGTCGATTTTGTAAACTCAATAAAAGCTTGCAAAAAGCTATCTTACATTTTTACTCCTACATTTTTACAATACTTACCTATAGTTACATATACGTTCATACCTCGATGACTTGACAGGGTGTTCACACTGGCCATTGGCCTATTCTGGCAAGTTCAAACTTGTAAGTATATAACCTAAGTACCTAAAATTGGACGTAGTTCTGCAAAGAGGAACCAATACACACGATTTTGTCATTTTAAAGATTGACTTGTTTGTTTTGATTTAAGTAAGATGTTAATTAAAATTACAAATTCGTGTGGATTCGTTCCTGTTCGCAGAACTACGTCCCTGTACAATTTATTATACATAAATCTAACCTATATCTAAGATTGGCCCTTGTGGCATTGTACCGAGGATGCTGGCGGCATTTCCTCGCTGCATCGCAAATATCATAATACTGATGCGTTTTGCGAGGAAGTCGCCAGCTCTTCGGTCGGTTAGTTACGTCAACCAGACGTTTCGCGATCTCAGCAAACAATTTTCGTGTGCTGGGGATCCATGAACTTTAATTTTCTAAGTCGTAGAAATGTACACCCATGGGCAATGAAGAGGGATCAGGTAGATTTTTTCACAGAAAATGCTGGAAACATGCTGATTACAATTTTTTATCATTTTTTGGCCATGGTGACGGCAGTAAGAATAGATTTGTCACCACCACAACTCCTTCGGGTGTCGTAAGAGTCGACTAAGGAATTGAAATGTCACTGACCATTATTTTATATTAGATTGATGATGGACAGCAGCGTCATCATAGTGGACACATTACTGCGATCGCCAATCCGCTTGCCCAGCGTGGCGATAATGGGCATTTACCTCCTAATGCGTTTATACGCATAGTTAATAGGAGAGGCCTACGTCCAGCAGTGGACTGAGAGAGGCTGACGTGACGTGACTATATGGTAAATAAACCATTCTTATTTTTATACAAGAGTTTTTCCCGTTGGACTACAGTATGGGGTTCTTCAAAAGAGGAGTGTACAAGTTCTTATTGGGTCGGCAACGCGCATGTGACACCCCTGGGGTTGCGTGCGCCCATAGGCTACGGTGACTGCTTTCCATCAGGCGGGCCGTATGCTTGTTTGCCACCGACGTGGTATAAAAAAAAAATTAAAATATTTATCAAACGGGTAGCTCACGTAATTTAAGTCGATAATTGCTCGACATGTTTCGAGTATACAAGAGTACCTAGTACCTAGATAAAATTCTAATAGAAATAAACTTATCCACCGCAAAGTGTATCCAACAAGCAATGACGTAACGTCATCGTGACGTCGCGGTGTGAATGTACCCAACGTCACGCGGTCAGGGACGATTTCGGCAAGCCCGGGTCATTGGCCGGCCATCTTGCGGGGTGCCCAAACTCTGCGATAGGCGAAAGCCAATTATAGATCTATAAATTCCATACGAGAGAACAGCAGGTCTAGCCGTTCGGCAATCGTATACCTTAAGCGATAAGTCACGTGATAATAATGCATGGAAATGGTCACGTGACTTTTCGTACGAATCTGTCATTTTCATTATCACTTATGTATACTATTGCAAAATGACATCTTCGCTAGGCCAGCCGGTCACGTGACAAATATGCACATAAATTACCGAAAATTTGCAATGGCAACTTGTTTGCGTGTTACGACGAGTAATTTGGAAAACAATTGAATTTAATATTTTGATTTTTTTAAAGGTGCACTATTAGTGTTCACTTTTTTTATGACAAACACTTGAGTGATCCTATAAGGGTTTCGCTTTTTTGCTTTTGAGGAACGGAAGCTTAAAATAGTAATCTACGTTTTTACACGAGTTACGAATTTCCTTTTCGCACGTGTATCGTACGAGGTTTTTCAGTAGGTATACATAGATGTACCTTCAAAGTTTCTACCTGACATAAAATGAACCATTTTTCGCACTAGCGCATAAAAAAGGACCATCTGTATTCTGTACTGAAATTGTACATTACGGTTTACGATATAATTGCGAAAAAAATTGAGTTCGAAACGAGTGGAGATAAATTAAAGCACGATCGAAGGGAGTGCTTTAAATTGACACGAGTTACGCATTTCGTTTCCGCACGTGTATCGTACGACGCTTTTCAGTACATATGGCCCTCTGAAGATTTCGACCTGACGTAAAATGAACCACTTCTCGCACTAGCTCGTAAAAAAGCGCCATCTGTACCAAAAAGAGTATTATTTAACGTTATCACTTGCAACATGGTTGCCATTTAAAAAGTTCGGTAAAATATTTAACGATATGATAAGTACCTGCTGAAACTCCCGGTTTTTAAGAAGTTAGTGTACAGAAAGTCAACGACCTGAGTCGACAGGTTCAATCCTGTACGGGTACATTGTGTACATTACGTCACAATGTCAATTATCATATTGGTACTCTTTTGGTTTTCATTGTATAGTTTGTCCGGAAAATGAAATCACGATGTACGAGTATGAGCGTGCTTTGCTAAAATGTAAAAAATGTTTTCACTACTACAAGAAGTAGTTCATTTCTAGTCAGGTCGAAATTTCGGAGGGCCATCTGTACTGGAAAACGCCCTAAGATACACATGCGAAAAGGAAATTGGAAAATCGAAAAGTTTGTACAAAATTATTAGCACTAAATGCGTACGAACTTTTTTAAATGAATTATAATTCAATGATTGATTGCTTATATAGTTCTTTGCGATTAGAAAGAAAGAAATAAATAAAAAACGTTTATTCGAGACACAATAGAAACAAAACAAAACAGTAAACACGAAATTTTGTCTCGTAATGGCCAAAACTCAGCTCGATTAAGGTTTCATAGATTGTGGCTTTTCTTAATTATGCGCAATAATTAACGTAAATATTGATAATCCTACAAAACAATTGTAACAAAATAGGAAAATTAAGCAGTTATTTGTCAGTCTTAATTGTGTACAAAGTTTTTGAGAACTGCTCTTAAAGCACTTCTATCGGTCGTGTTTTCATTTATTGCCACTCGTTTCGAACTTCATTTTTCGCACTTGTATTGTAGTAGGTATTGAGTGTACTGACAAGTTACTGCTGGTCTCCTATTCCACCGCGATTTGTGCTCTACTTTTCACTTACGATCAGGTGGAGTGGAGCCACTTTGTTGTCCCAATATAAAAAAGTACTAAACTTCTTCTTCTACTTAAGAGCCTGGCTCTTGTCGGTGGAGTAAACGCCATTCCGTTCGTTGTCCTGCCAATGTTTTGAGCTCCTGATACGACACTACATTTATTTTCTCCTTCACTTGGTCCAAAAATGCTCGCCTTGGTCTCCCTCGGCCCCTCTTGCGCACTAAACTATTGCGCACTTTTTCCACGCACTTGCTCATACAGGGTGCTACGCAACGTCGCGTCACGATGACGTCGCGTGAACGCTACGTCACGCGGTCAGGGTCGAATTCGGCAAGCCTCCGGGGTCGACGGCCGGTCAGACATTCGACAATATGCTTGTACTAGCTTTTGGCCGCCAATTTTGTGTACAGAATACCGACCTTCGTTGTCTTCGTATTTTATTACGTAATATACGTATGGTGGAATAAATGTTTAGGTAAATTGTAGAATATTGGAATAAAATATTTTTATCTGAGATTATATCGCGACAGCCAAAACATACATCATCATCCTATGATAGTCCACTGCTGGACGTAGGCCTCTCTTATTAACTATGCGTATAGATGCATTAAGAGGTAAATGCCCATAATCGTCACGCTGGCGCTGGGCAAGCGGATTGGCGATCGCTGTAATGTGTCCACTAATGATGACGCTGCTGCCCAACCAATCAACCTCGTATGTCAGTATTGTATCATAAATGAGATACGAGCTTTATTTCAAGTAGGTATTTGATAAATTAGTTCTGCTGTATTGTTGGTTAGCAACAGTAGGAACATAAATACGTGTGTTTTCATGTAGTCATACATATCAGTAGCTTTTTACACACAACTAATACTAGGTACTTACAGATTTAGTGCATTCATTCCAGGGATATCATATTGCTATCACAATGATCTAAATATCAATTGTACTGAAGTAAATTGAGATAGAGAAATTAATTCCGATTTTTCCGTGAAAATATGATGAAAAGCGATTTTGTGCTAATGCTGTAATTTTTGACATGGTCATGAATTCTGACGAGCCAAAACTTGAAAGGGTTACGTTGTTTCGTTACAAAATACTAGTGTACATGCCTGGTGGGTCACAACACAACGGAAGAACAGCGCTGGCTTAGCCAGCTACGTGCTGAGTTGTGACCCTTTTGTGGCAAGCTGTTGTTGTGTGCTTATTTGTAAAATGTGTATATGTCCATCGTGCTTGTCATACATAAATTTTATTTCATTTCATTTCATTCATTTCTAAACACCACTTTTCGATTCAAAAAATCCATTAATTCCATCATAGAACCAAGTTCATACTCCCAAAATAATAAAATATAATTTAAAAAAACCAAGTTCATGGTACCTATCATTATTTCCGACTTATAGGCTTACAACATTTCAGCTAGATTGCTAATCGAGAAGTGGATAATATTAAACTCGCAAGACTTGATCATACAGACAAACATTGTTACATGTGAAACAAAATCAATTCACACATCTCATATCACCTCATTAGCCTCTTTCATTCCCCTGCTGGACATAGGCCTCTCCTATTAACTATGCGTATATACGTATTAGGAGGTAAATGCCCATAATTGCCACTCGGGGCTAGCGGGTTAACGATCGCAGTAGGTTGTTCACTATGACGACGCTGCTGATCATCAATCTTCTGTAAACGAAGTGACACTTCCCTTAGCCGACTCTTACGACACTCACAGAAAGATTTGGATAGTATCAAATCAGGCGCAGATCCAGCACTTCTTTTAGGGGGCATTGACCTATGATATGATATTTTACACAAAAATCTAGTTTTTTAATTGCTAAACAGCACACGGTTAGGCATATTTTAGTCCAGTGTCAGGGGTAGGGTGGGTGTCCGGTACTAACTTTTTATATAAATACGGTACCGGAACCGGGAGTTCTTGCCGTACAAATTCAGAACCGGGACCCTTTCCTAGTCAGGGGACGCAAGTCCCCCATTGCCCTCACCTGGATCCGCGATTGTATAGATAAAAAACTAAAAAGTCACCTGTATGTAGTAGTGATCTCTTCAAATAGACAATAAATGTTTAAAATGCGAACACAAATAAAACAAATGCTTAAGTATATGGATAGATAACAACCACATACAAAAAGAGCTTTTCTTAACTTTTTAATATGAAATGTAGGAGCTTATCTTAACTTTAACACCTATAGGTATCAAATGTATTCTTACTGCTGTCACGACGCGGCAACTAGTTAGGCCGCGGTCGTACTGCACACGCCGCACGCAACCGACAACGTCCCGTCGGACGCAGCGTCTGAATGATGTATGGCGGGGGGACGCCGCACGCAGCGGGCGAAAACGACCACTCCCGAGCATTCCCGAACACACCATTCACCGGCTGCGTGCGATGGGACGTTGTCGGCTGCGTGCGGCGTGTGCAGTACGACCGTGGCCTTAAGGTGCGTTTAAACCAAAAGAACTTCGCTGTTCTAGCGCCCGTTCTACGAAATCAACCAATCACGTTTTGTGTACCGATCGAATTTCGTAGAGTGCGAGGTTAGAACAGCGAATGCTCTTTTAGTTTAACCGCACCTTTAAATAAAAGCTCCTAAAAATCTGATCTAACACTCTACTAGTTAAAAAGTTCAGCTACAACGATAAACGACTCTATACTCTATAGGCATTGGTCTCACCGCGAGCTACTAAATTAGTTATAAACACAAACAAAAGATACGCACTCCCGTGTAAATAAAAGAGACACGGCAATATTCGCTAGCTATCAGCTATCACCGCCGGTCGAGTATCGCCGTGTCTCTTTTTTAAACGGGAGTATCTTTTGTTCGTGTTTATAGCCCATAGTTCATAGCTTAGTAGCTCGCCACCAGCCTCTCTCTCTCTCCATCTGTCTTCCTTTTCAGATCTCTCTCAGATCGAACTTTGCCTTGCCTTAACTTGCCTTTACCGCATCATCATCACCAAAATCATTTTTCTCTCTCGCCATGCCCATGGCAAATCTTCCTTCAACAGCCTCTCAACACCGTCCCCAAATGACGGTGCAACGACCGTCCCACCCTTGTGGGATGCCCGGCCACAGCTGCAGTAGCGGAAACGCGGGAGCAGCCACACATACTCCAGCTATGCTATTCTCTTATTGACACATTCGACGCTGCGTTCGTCAACGAGCTCGATGTCGAGACAGCCTTGTCTAAAATCCTAGCTGTTTGATTTGACATTAGGAATCGAGGCTGTGAGCGAGGTTGTGGGTGAGTTCGTCGCTGTTTTTCGTTAGAGAATACGAAGTTACGACGCAATGTAGTTCCAGCTCACGCCGCATTCGTCGCCGAGCACTAGTGTCGTTTAAAGTACATTAGTGAATACCATTTTTAGGCTCGACGCTGCCGCAGCACTGACACAGCGCTGACAGCAAGGCGGTTTCCTTAGTGAATAACACTGCAGGAGGAGTATCGTTTGTATATTCAGTCAGTAGTAGCTCGCGATGAAACCGCCATACACAAAATTGGCTATTACGGCGTCAAATCGTGATCGGCAAGTGTGATGGCGGCTTGATTTTCGTGTGATTTTTTAAAATGACTTTAGGCCGTTGATTGCAATGGGGTGATTGTCCTCGGCCGAGCGCTGGCTCGCGGGGTAGCCCAATCAACGAGGCACACGGACTACTAGCAGGAAAGGAAATCTACGAAAACTTGCAAATGAAAAAATATTATATAGTAAATAAATGTAACAACATATATGGACAAAGAATATGGTCTAACTACCTGCCTAGTGTCTTAAACAGTTTTCCCAAAAATATTATAAGTAGTATGGAGAGTAAACCAACTCAAACTAAGAATATTATTAAGAAAATGTTCCTTCAAGATCTCAATAATGTATAAGTGGATAAACTACAACATAGAATAAAAAGTAAATGTTTAGTAAATAATCTTAGACTTTAAAGATTGTACTAAGCTAAAACATTGTAACGTTACTTACTTTCTTAAAAATAAACAGTTAAATATTTGAATTTGAATTTTTTTTTTTACCGACGAAAATAATGAAGCATGCATAACCAACCTAGAAAAAATAGTACAGTCGACGTCAAAGATATCATTACGGTTTAGTTGCCAACAATATATTTACACGACCTTAATGTCAAGGCAATAAAGTCGTGTAAATGACGTCGACTGTACATTAGGCTACAAGTACGAAAAAAATTAAGTTCGAAACGAGTGGAGATAAATTAAAGCATGAACGAAGGGAGTGCTTTAAATCGACACGAGTTACGAATTTCGTTTTCGGACGTGTATTGTACGACATTTTGCAGTACATATGGCTCTCCCAAGATTTCGACCTAACGTAAAATGAACCATTTCTCGCACTAGCGCGTAAAAAAGCACCATCTGCACTGAAATAGTACATTTCGATACAAGTGCAAAAAAAAGACGAGGGTGAAAGTTGGAACCCGAGTGAAACGAGGGCGTCAATCACCCGCGTTAAAAAGAAGTTTTTACACGTGTATCGAACGACATTTTTCATAACAAGTGCCTCGAAAAGAGAAGTTTAGTTAGGAAAAAGTATTTTTCATCACACTTGCTCTCTAAGCGCGCCATTGCTTGCGCGCGCAGCGGGAGTAATAGAAAAGTGAAATTCCCTAGGGAGTAATAGAATTGTCAGTACGTCATTTAATACTACATATTATGTCTTAAAACTTATTTTTTTGATTGGCAAGTGTGATGAAAAATATTGTATGCATCACGGTCGGTAAGCGGAATACTAACTCGAGTCATAATAGCCCTCCGCCTGACGGCGTCGGGCTTCTAACACTCTCGTTAGTAATTCCGTACTTACCTCCCTTGATGCACAATGCACTATTAACGAATTATATCGCGCATATTAATTTCATTTAACTCTCCCTACAGGCCACCTGTAGACCACAAACCCTGTATAGTGCTCGAAACCTCAGAATGTAGTTAAATTTAATTAATATACGCAATATAATCCGTTAAAACTATCGTGGCAACCGAAGACAATATTATAACCAAGCTAATTTACGATTACGATATTATGCAACACATAAAGTTTCCAATACCAAGAAGCAAACGCAGTTTGAAGCTCGCAATTCTCGCAAAGCACTTAATGTAGGTGCAATAGGTGCATTGCATACCTAGTTCGGAATACCTCTGTTATAACTATATTTTTCATCACACTTGCTGTCTAAGCGCGTCATTGCTTGCATGCATAGCGGGAGTAATAGAAAATTGAAATTCCCTAGGGAGTAATAGAAGTGTCAGTACGTTATTTAATAACATTTTGTTTTACCTACAACTTATTTTTTGTCGGCAAATGAGATGAAAAGCATTGTAAGCATCGGTCGGTAAGCGGAGTACTAACTCGAGTCATTAAAAGCCCTCCGCCTACAGCGTCAGGCTTCTAACACTATCCTTATTAATTCCGTACTTACCTTCCTTGATGCACAATATACTATTATTTAACCATCTCGTTATTACCAATGTACATAAATAGTTAATGACTTGATTAGTAGCTTTGCGATCGCGATAATTGAAAGTGGTGACAAAATTACCATTTCCTTATCCTCTTCACATATATCTACCATGTTTATCGTAATGTAGCCGGTATTGTCGAGTGATTTAGGTTAGAATTCATAATCTCTAAAATTTGACCTATTTTCATACTTATAAAAATCTATACCTTGAGACTTATAAATATCTTAGAATATTTATTGCCAGTTGTACATATTAATCAGTTTTTTTATTGAAAAGTATTCGTTGACTGAACTACACTCTGCCAGGATTTAATTGGTGAAGAACGTTTACATCCAGCGGTCATTTTTGGTATGTTGTAGCATAGACAATATAGACGAAGTATGTATTTATTTATTACTGTGCGGGTTGTAGAAGAAGTATTAACTATGGTGAATAAAAGTTGGTATTTTGGTGGTATTAGGATTTATGTACCTACCTACAAGAAATATAATCGATTTTAAAGTACCCAACCATGTATAAAAGTAATAAATACAAAAATCACGGGTCGCACGATTTTTTAAGTAGGTATGTGAATATAAAAGAAAGAAACATCAAAAGTCGTAAGTTTCGTACCTAAGCTGTTATGAATGACATTATCAAGATAAGAATTACTTAGTTTGACTTGGGTTTTATTAATTTTTTTACGCACTAGTGCAAGAAAAGGTTCATTTCTTGTTAGGTCGAAACTTCGCAGGGCCATCTATAGGTAGGTACTAGGTACTGAAAAACGTCATACGATATACATGCGAAGAGAATTTTTTTTTGCACTTGTATCGTGATGTGTTTACTATTTCTTACTCCAATGTACCTACATTATCTAGAAAAAGAGAGTCCCTACTGTTACTGCCAAATTTGGTCTGCAGACTTTAAATAAGAGTACCTATCAATATTACTAACAAAATACAATATAAAATGTTTACCTATTTTTCTACAGGTAACATCACAATCATGACATTGACAACTGACTGACCTTTAAGACATAATCAATGTCAATCACACCAATCAAGAGTAAAACCACTAACAAGAAATAATTTATAATCACGCCAAACTTATTGAATTAAATCACTCCTAATTAAAGCGAATTACTCGAGATAACAATACAAATTAACATTAAACATTAATCAAGGCACAGACAATACTCAAAATGGCGCCAATGTCGTGACGACCATCTTTTTAAACATGCGTCTTTTACTTCCTTAACTCATTGTGTTACAGTTTACTTTTGTTTAACCCGAGCGCATACGGATTCTGGGAACCGTTCGCGCCAAAATATCGTGGCGGTCGTTCGTCGACCTCGTGACGTCACGGCGCTACGTCAGGTGACGTCACGAGGCGAGATTTGTGCTTGCTCGGTTGACATTGACAGTTTTCGCATGCTTATGGCTTTTTTGTTTGAGTACATGCTTTTGAGCCGGAATTCGGAATGTGAAACGAGTTTTATTAATAGGGGTTTTATTTAATACAGAAAGACTTTTCCCACTGAAGGTTACACATTATTACATATGAAAGCCATTATAACTCAAATTAAATAAAGGTAACATTGATAACAGATACCCTAGCCATGCCATTCGACAAGCGAACACACATTGTATGGAAATCGTCATGTGACTTTAAGTCCGAATCTGTCATTTTAATAATTCGCTCATCCTATCCCCCACTCTACGAAATCAACAAATTTCGACGAATCACGTTTTGTGTAACGAACGAATTTCTTAGTGTGGGGGATAGAATGAGTGAATGCTCGTTTGGTCTAAATGCACCTTAACGTAACCTTTACTTTCCAACTCATGGTACATCACATCATCAGCCTAGGATAGTCCACTGCTGGACGTAGGCCTCTCCTTTTAACCATGCGTATAGGCGCATTAGGATGTAAATGCCAATAACCACTACTCCGGGCAAACGGATTGGCGATCGCAGTAATGTGTCCTCTATGATGACGCTGCTGCCCGTCATCAATCAAATCAAAGAATGGTGAGCGACACTTCAATCCCTTAGTCGACTCTTACGACATCAACAGGAGTTGGGGTGATGACAAATGTATGCTTACTGCCGTCACCACCCGGCCAAAACATACTAGGTATAAAAACTATCACTAAAATCACCTAACTATACGCTGACGCTGCTGCCCATCATCAACCAAATCAAAGAATCGTGAATCACTTAAATCCCTTAGTCGACTCTTACGACATCCGCAGGAGTTGGGGTGATGACAAATGTATTCTTACTGCCGTCACCACACGGCCAAAACATACTAGGTATAAAAACTATCACTAAAACCACCTAACTATACGCTGACGCTGCTGCCCATCATCAACCAAATCAAAGAATCGGGAATCACTTCAATCCCTTATCGACTCTTACGACATCAACAGGAGTTGGGGTGATGACATATGTATTCTTACTGCCGTCACCACACGGCCAAAACATACTAGGTATAAAAACTATCACTAAAACCACCTAACTATACGCTGACGCTGCTGCCCGTCAGCAATCAAATCAAAGAATCGTGAATCACTTCAATCCCTTATCGACTCTTACGACATCTGCAGGAGTTGGGGTGATGACATATGTATTCTTACTGCCGTCACCACACGGCCAAAACATACTAGGTATAAAAACTATCACTAAAACCACCTAACTATACGCTGACGCTGCTGCCCGTCAGCAATCAAATCAAAGAATCGTGAATCACTTCAATCCCTTATCGACTCTTACGACATCTGCAGGAGTTGGGGTGATGACATATGTATTCTTACTGCCGTCACCACACGGCCAAAACATACTAGGTATAAAAACTATCACTAAAACCACCTAACTATACGCTGACGCTGCTGCCCGTCAGCAATCAAATCAAAGAATCGTGAATCACTTCAATCCCTTATCGACTCTTACGACATCTGCAGGAGTTGGGGTGATGACATATGTATTCTTACTGCCGTCACCACACGGCCAAAACATACTAGGTATAAAAACTATCACTAAAACCACCTAACTATACGCTGACGCTGCTGCCCGTCAGCAATCAAATCAAAGAATCGTGAATCACTTCAATCCCTTATCGACTCTTACGACATCTGCAGGAGTTGGGGTGATGACATATGTATTCTTACTGCCGTCACCACACGGCCAAAACATACTAGGTATAAAAACTATCACTAAAACCACCTAACTATACGCTGACGCTGCTGCCCGTCAGCAATCAAATCAAAGAATCGTGAATCACTTCAATCCCTTATCGACTCTTACGACATCTGCAGGAGTTGGGGTGATGACATATGTATTCTTACTGCCGTCACCACACGGCCAAAACATACTAGGTATAAAAACTATCACTAAAACCACCTAACTATACGCTGACGCTGCTGCCCGTCAGCAATCAAATCAAAGAATCGTGAATCACTTCAATCCCTTATCGACTCTTACGACACCCACAGGAGTTGGGGTGATGACAAATGTATTCTTACTGTCGTCACCACATGGCAGCTCATGGTACAGTCGAGAAATTTAATTTCCTACCCATTTCGTACCTTGTCACAGTGACAATCAATATGAAAGCTGTTAGGACTGTCATATTATAGCTACTATGACAAGGTACGAAATGGGTAGGAAATTAAATTCCTCGACCGTACGGTTACATATTCCCCGAAACTGAAAGAGCCTTGTCACGTGGTCCAAGGCCAGCGAACTGGCGGAGTTCATCGCCCCGCCTAATTAAGGCGACTTTTGGGTGACGCCTGCGCAGCGCATGCGCCAATAGATGCAATATGGCCCCTATTCACCACATTGACAGGTGCTACAGTAGTAAATTCACTGTTTTTCCAATCGAGGGCGTCTATAGGCTAAATTTACCGCTTACTATCGGAAGGGCCGTGCGTTTGTTAACCTCCAACATAAAACGCAGTGCAGGAACTTTAATAAATCTGCAGTAAATAATTACAATTGTCACAAAAACCACGACAATTGTTGCGAAATTTTGACGTAAGTCGAACCTCATGTCAAATCATGGGTTTCGGAAATTAAAAAGTGGTTTATTAACGCTACAATAACGTTATTAGTAATAATTTATGTTGGTGGAAAACAAGCACATGGACCCTCCGATAGTAAGCTGTGTAGTAGTAGCCTCAGCAATTAGAAAAAATAAATCAATTTTCAAGGACCTGGGTACAGAAAACAGACTTTCCATTATCTGCCTGCGACAATTGCTGCAAATAGACAAATACATAATTTATTTATTTACTGTCTCGGGTACGTGTACATATTTAAATAATAACTAAAGACAAGTTACTTAATACGTCAGCGCAAAATCGCCTAATGGGGTTTGCCGGCAATCAAACCGCAAATAAGCTAGGCATTACAGAAGCCTCCAGAAACCTAACGATTTCTACACAATCCGAGAATGCTTCGACAATCTTGCTTAACTCAGAAACACAGGTTCAAGTTAAGTGTCTTTCAACCCTTTGTAGGACTGAGGTATTCTCTTCGCGATATGATATGAATCAAATATAGAAGTCACGAACAAAATTTTGCTAGGGATTTCCACTAGATATTATGTTATCTATAGCCCTACTATGAATTTGGACGTATCGGTAACGTTAGGTTACGTAAAGCAGGCCATCGAGCTCGCTCCAAAATGTCAGAACGAGCCCGATTGAATGCATGACGCATGACGTACTCGTAGCGACTAAAAGCTAAGGGCCATTCCATATGAAATCATCAAATGAGGTGCGCTGCATGCTTTCCGATTTGTATGGAAAAAATCATGGATGATGATAATATAGGTATGTATGCTTTACATAAAACCGTAGTTGCTTAATTTTTAAACAGCCTAACAGCCAGATAACATAGGTCTGAAGTTTAAAAATAAGCGATTTTTGAGGTCGATTAAAATTGCTTTGACTTTTTTTTAATGTGTAAAACTGAATTTTTTATATGTTAATTTACTATTTACAGGTGCGTTCAAACCAAAAGAGCATTCGCTGTTCTATCCCCCGCTCTACTAAATCAACCAATCACGTTTTGTGTAACGATCGAATTTCGTAGAGTAGGGGAATAGAACAACGAATGCTTTTGGTCTGCACGCACCTTTATATGTGTACTTACTTGTACATGTATGTATTACAGTAGGTATATTTTTATTACTTATTGTAAGAAGTAACCTTTACTTTCCAACTCATCGATCGGCTACTGGCCGTGTGGTGACGGCAGTAAGAATATATTTGTCACCGCCCCAACTCTACCCGCGTGTGTCGTAGAAGTCGACTAAGGGATTGAAGTTTCACTGACCATTCTTTGATAGATGATGGGCGGCAGCGTCATCTTAGTGGACACATTATGTTATCGCCAATCCGCTTGCCCAGCGTAGTTACCTATTATGAGCATTGACTTCCTAATGTTCCTAATAGTTCATAGGAGAGGCCCACGTCCTGCAGTGGACTAAAGGTGATTTTTATTAGATTTTTTTTAAGTCCT
The DNA here is from genome assembly GCA_025490895.1 of Thaumatotibia leucotreta. Lineage (NCBI taxonomy): Eukaryota > Metazoa > Arthropoda > Insecta > Lepidoptera > Tortricidae > Thaumatotibia > Thaumatotibia leucotreta. The sequence continues at coordinate 202,564 of JALPQI010030596.1, read as the reverse complement.
TAAAAATACTTGCATAACATTGCTCGGTACTCCACTCAGCAATGTAATCCAAGTATTTTTTACTATCCAGTAATCAGCATATTTTAGTTAGTTTCTATTTATCTGCTGATTTTATCAGCTAATATGAAACGTTATTTCGAAATGAATATTCACTTATCGATTACTTTAATACCAAAAGGAAGTCCCTGGTTACTTGACGATACTGCCACCGCGACTTCTATAATATCTGCATGTGTAAATAACACTGCGAAAATATTGGGTGTTCAATAATTAAAATTGGTAAATAAACATGGTAAATACCCCGTTTTAAAGCATAATAATAATGTAAATGACCAGTTGGCTTAAACACTTACATTATGTCGCGTACATTAATAACGTATGCGGAATGAAATCTGGACAATGTAAAATGTTATATTAAATAAATAACAACATTTTTTTTTTTAAACACTCACGTCTCTTAATATCGATTTTAACAAGGATTCATGCAAGATAAAAAATACTTGAATCCGAAGTGTATAACTTCAGTTTTATGGTACTTTATACATTGATGTCGAAAAACCTGATGTTAGCATTTTTCTTGCCTCTAATTTTATCTTCTGTACGAAAACTTTTTAAACAGACATCCTTTGCTCAACATATTTCATATTCTAGTCCATTGGGCTATTGGTACCCCAAAAATAATAGTAGCTATGCTAAAAGAGTTTAGTTAAATTTACCTATAGCTCGTTCAGCGTGACATCAGTTATTGAAAATCCAGTGTTTTTTACACTTTTTGACCAAATGACGAAGCCAAATTTTCATAGTTGTTTATTTTTATTTTCGGTGATGGTAGGCTTGCTCTTAGTTAAAGTTTTGTTATGCCCATTCTTTAAGGATATTGTGTATCAATTTTTTTGTTGTATTTGGAAGTCCTTCTGGACTCTCTGTTCGATTTTGTGATTCGGTTTAACGTAATTTCCTTTATTCGAGCTCTCTCAGAAAAGTGTCTAGAGCTAAAATGTTACATTACACTAGGGTTTCTAATATTATTTTTTGGAAACAAAAAGAACTCGTAATTAATATAAAAAAGTGTTTCAAATCTTGCCTACTTCTAAAAATTATCGTCGGTTTTGGCCATAGCAAATGTGTCCTGTGGAAAATACATGCAGTTTTGCGACATTGGTATACTTGATTGGCCATAATTTCTAAAGAAAGATGCCAAAACATACAACAGTTCCCGAATTAATTAACAAACGTACACAAATCAATTTAGCATTGAGATACAATTTCTATTTAACTGTTTTATTCTTTTTTATTTGTTCAAAATCTGTCCAAATTTCATTCCGCATACTTTAATTTAATTGCATCCCGACGTTTCGAACACCTATAGGCAGTACTCTAGTACTCGTAAACCAAGAAACAAAAAGTGTTCGAAAGGTCGGGATATAATTAATTATTTTCATAGTTTTAATTCATGAATGGTACCCGAAAAAAATATTTTGTTTACATGTATACTTTGCAATTTCTATTAACAACTTATTTAGATCGATGAAAGATAAACCCATGATATTAATTCACAAAACTTTATGTCCACTAAAACAAAAAATCTATTGTCTATATCTAAATATTGAACCCCGCAACAAAGAAACAAAAGTCCAAGGAGAGAAAATCTAATTCCATACATTTTACATAAATCAATCAACGGTGAACGATATTCGGAGGAAATGACGTCATTTCGTCCATTACAATTCGAGACGATGTTGATTATATTCAAATTATACTAGACTTTGTGACCCCGTCTGGGTGTCAACGGTTTTTAAAACGGTTTCCATACAAACTTTACTTGAAAATTGCCCCTGGTCAAGCTCACAGTTATTTGGCTATTTTTATTCGTTCCAAAACGCGGTAATTTCGCGATTTAGTCGTCTGCCTAACCTATAATAATATACTTCAACGACTCACCATATAAAAAAACCCTATTATACATGGTGAAATCTTTCACATGATAAAAAATTATATTTTTTAGTACAGATGTTGGCGTTTTAGGCTCTAGTGCAAGAAGTGTGTCATTTTACGTCAGGTCTAAAACTTCGGAAGGGCATCTGTACTAAAAAACGCCGTACAAGACACGTGCAAAAAGGAAATTCGTAAGTCGTGTCGATTTAAAACACTCCCTTGGGTCGTGTTTTAAAACTTCGCCACTCGTTTCAAATTTCATGTTTTTCGCACTTATGTCGTAATGTACTATTCTGGATCTACTCATGATTGCGATTAACTTTTACTATGGGACTCATATCGAATTCGGCAGAAAAAAGTAAAGTTAACTAAACATAAAGTATTGAACGCTCGACGCCCCGCTATCCATTCGAACGCGCCGCTTGACAGTTGACACTCGCCACAATTTAGATTAGCTAAATTGTACCTATCTACATATAATGTATAATTTGTATGACAAGCGGCATAGACGAACTAAGTTTCCATCAATGAACTTGTTGTAAAATTCATTGGAAACATTATAAATGAAACAATCTAAATATCGCTTGTGTCATTATACAATAAAAAATCAGACGAACGCATTAAATTAATTTAAAATTGTAATGTACTTACTCGTAGCAATTATTTGAATAATGTATTCTGTTCGGTCAATGGACGAACTTTAGAATTTACGCTTTTTTCTATACATGAAAATAAAGGTATCTATGTATTTTTCCAGCTATAATCAAGACATATACCCTCGCGACAAGCCCCAGATGCTGGAAGTATTTCCTCGCTGTATCCCAATACTTTTTTTCTTACAGAGCGAGCGAGGAAGCTACCAGGGTGCTTAGACAAGTTGCCAATCGCTAACGCTTAATCGTCAATCGTAAACGAAAGGCAGTTAACTGTCTTTGTCGCACTAATAAGAAAGAGTGATAGAGAGGGAAAACTACGATACGCTACTAAGCGTTAGCGATTGGCAACTTTGCTAAGCATTAGGGTGCTTCTTATTTTTGCAATTTTGTAGGATGTTCGAACCAATAAAGGAGCTCTTTGCTCTCCCGATTGCAATTTTCTATAGGGCACCCTCTCATTTATTTATTTTATAAGTAAACCATATTTGTTTTTTTTTTTCAATTATTATGAACAAAAATTAGGGGTCGCTGCCGAAGAACAAGGTTCAAGAAAGGCAAAATGATTAGTCGTTTTTTTATTACTTCGGTAGTGACCCCTAATGCTTAGTAATCATTCTAATCTACGATCACAAGTTACGTCTTTAACCCCCTTATTCATAATCATCGATAACAATACTTAGATGCTTGCTAAGTAAAGAGACGTTTATGAATAAGTGGGCAAGTCTTTTGGACAATTAAAAAAATGCATTAGGGCCCCACGAGTCAAGGGTTTCGACGCCAAAGGGTAGGCAATTATATGTGTTAGTTTACTTATGAACATAATTTTTATAGTAATATGTAAAAGATTTATTAAAGGGCACAAATAATTAAAAGAACATTATTAAATGAGTTTTATAGTTATCCTCTCGCTTGTGGTGGAGCCCAAATCGGGCTTCAATTGCTGTTAAAAATGTAATTATAAATATACGTTAACGTAAGTTTTCATCGATCCACCTGTTCTCTAATATTTGCATACATATACATATATATATCATGAGTTTCTAAGGTTTTTTTTAATTTTAAACATTTAAAGATATCTTATCTTCTGGAGTTATTTATTTCAAAAAACAGAAGAAAAAAGTATTAACACAATAAAAATAAATTATTTATAAAAAAATTGCCCCAGGTCTTACTGGGGAGGTAGAGTGCCCAGGAGGCTGGCCGCATTGCCGCGCTGGACTGCTACGCTGCGCGCTGAGTCTTTGCGCGAAATACTGGCCAGCCCTCTGGTCACCCGACGCCTCTATAGTCCATTATATTACGGAAAAATAGTTCACATTCGGATACCAGCACCAAATTTTAGTATGTTGTTAAATATGTCATTCTGTATCCAAAACTGCCGGGAGACACTCTCTCAAAGGTCAAGGTCACCAGTAATAAATAAATAAATAAATAAATAAATTTCATTTATTTCGGGCAACAAGACCCATATTGTGTTAGTAACAATTATACTTACATATCTAGATTAGTTACAATTACTCAATACAATTAAACAAATGTCGCTAATAAAACAAAAAAAAAAGTAATAATAAAAACAAAGCAATAATTTAAAAAAAAATAAAAAATTAAAAAAAAAATACAATGTACCTGAAACAAAATAACACCAGCACTAAAAATTAAATTAAGTTAAATAAAAATTAAATTAAATTATAAAATAAAAATTAAATTAAATTGTAATGACGTCATCAAAATGCCTAATGCCTACTTTCAAAAAGCGCTTATTTGTTCATCAACCGCCTAACGTATACCATCGTGTGTAGTATCAATCGAAAGGTCATTAAATATGCTCTAAATTTGTCTTTTCATTTTATAGCGTACATCTAGAAATAAAAAAAATATCGTTGAAAGAATAAAAATATTTTTTTATTCTTTTCGTACAATGTACATTTCATCAGGAAACAAGCGGTATTAGAATAAAATGTTGTACTACATAAATGTAGCCAAACTATTATCCTAAAATATACAGTTTTATTCATTGAAATCGGTTGAAAATAAACAAAGTTATGTCTTTTTCTATATTCCGCGGCAAACGCCATACACCCGCCATCCGCCCGCCCGCCAGTTCGAAAATGTAAATTGCATCCAAACTATGCAATTGATTTATACTGATAAGATATGAACTGAAAGCCAATTAATTATACAAATTCTAGTTGTTTTAAAAATACTGTTGTTATTCAAATATGTTCAGCAGTGGACGTCTTTCGGCTGATATGATGATGATGATGATGATTCAAATAAAATACACAATTTAAGAAAAAAACAAATTAAAAAAAAGTAAGGTAGAAAAAAGGCATCAAATGAATAATAATAACTTTTAACTATCAATAAAAGAATATTATGTATATATTTCAAGGTTTTATTCTGAACAGTAAATTCTGGAGCAAGTTCCTTCACATACACAAAGAAGAGTGTAAGGAATTTAAAACGTTTTTTACGCATACGCCAACGTGGACCTGGACAAGGCACAAGTTCTTTGCAACTAGCACTTGCATCAGGAATCGTTTTCCACAATGGAACTGGAATATAGACAAATACTTTCTCTTCTTTTTTCCAGCTCCAATAGCAGGGATCAATTTTTTTGTGGATAAGGCAAGGCACTTCGTCCATATCTTCGTTTGTTTGTAGAATGGTCTGATTCAGATGTTGAGTCAGTTTCAGTGCATCTTTAGTTGGTGAGATCATAAATTAAGGTGAGATGCTTTCGATAGCTTTATATTCATATGAAATCATTCCGTCTGGCTATAATTAATTGTTATATAATTTGTAGTATCTCTGGACATTCGTCATCCAAGTGGTGGACGGCTTTTCTCTTTCCAGTAGCCATGGACAGATAGTTTATCACGACATGACTGTCCGGTCGGCCAAGGACGTGACTTTACCATCTTAGCTTATTTTTACAACCTTGAAACTCCTCTTTATATGCTTGTTGTGAACTCTAGCCGTGAGCGCGACTCCTCCTGCCCATTGTAGCAAACGAAGTATGCAATTAGAAGCAATCCCAGATATTTCAGCAATGGACGGATCGCATAAAAAAAATCAAACTTACCTACAGGCAAAGTTTGTTCACACAAGCTAACAATATAAAGCACGATACTGAGCACGGAAATCGTTTTCCAGGGCAGGCAGCTTACATCAGTTCGTTACAGCAGAATTGTTTCAACTAATAATTCATAGTTAGCAGTAGTAACAATAACGAGCAAATTGCTAATTTTAACAATTAGTAGGTTAATTAATATTCCGTTGGAATGACAACTGTAATCTGTACGTATAAAGGTAAAGTCCTCAATTCTTCCTCCGTGACTATGCTCTCGTCTTCACGCGAACAAGCCTATGCCGGAATATTATTTTACACACAGCCGCCGCTGAAACAAATAACTACCAAACATGAGGGCGAGGGTTTTTTAGAGGGACGGAAACTTTGATGTTTAGAGTTGCTTGCCCTGGAAAGGATTTACATGATCTCGATACACTATGATAAGATCGTTAGCTTGTTTGAAGAGACTTTGCCTGTAAGTTTGATTAATTTCTTATGCGATCCGTTCATTGCTGATATGTCTCTGATTGCTTTTCATCGCATGTTATGTTATGTTTCGGCCGGAATCGAGTGGGCTGTCAAGTACCTATCTGGTGTGCTCATTCATCCCTTTCCCGTTGCTGGAGCTGTAGGTTAATGTCACGGCTGCTCTACCTCATTATTTTTTTCTAGCCTCCTTGTATTTTTGCAGAACCGTAGAATATCCCTGGGCGACCCCAGGGAAGAACTCATGGAAGTCGACACCGATAAGTTGCAGGGATACCTGCCAAACACATAATGCCACTGTGTATCTACAAAATGCATTCTACCAGCACATGCTGACTAGTTTCGTCTCTCCCGTAATGTAGACAGGCTGCTTAATTACTTATTCCCATCACCTTAAGATGCCTGTTGAGGGTGTTGTTTCTCGAAATAATTCTGATCAACATCCTCAAGTCAATTTTTTCCAACTTCGTAAAGTATCGGGTTCTCCTCACGTTATTTTAGCTTGCCTGGAAGTGGTTCCCTCTTTCCACTCTCTCTCCGCTTCTATTTCTTTCAGTTTACTCAATACTCTATCACATACATAGTATGCTACGATAGACAGGCGGAGACACGCTCAAGGACTGCGTTCGCCACTTATGTAATGTAAGGGTTAGTTTCAAGATTGTAAAAATAAACTAAGATGGTAAGGTCACGTCCTTCGCCGACCGGACAGTCATGTCGTGATAAACTATCTGTCCTTGGCTACTGGCAAGAGGGAAAGAGGAAGACCGTCCACCACTTGGATGACGAATGTCCAGAAAGACTACAAATGATATAACAATTAATTATAGCAAGAAGGAATGTTTTCATTAAAAATAAAGCTAACTAAATTGCGGTAAACACTTTGTGTTCACGTAATACCTTGTAAACTGTGTGGAAGCAATAAATGATTGAGTATTGAGTATTGAAAGCATCTCACCAACAAAAGATGCACTGAAACTGACTCAACATCTAAAGCGGACCATGCTACAAACAAACGAAGATATGGACGAAGTGCCTTGCCTTATCCACAAGAAAATTGACCCCTGCGATTGGAGCTGGAAAAAAGAAGAAAGAACTTGCCTTGTCCACGTTGGCGTAAAAAAAACGTTTTAATTGCACTCTTCTTTGTGTATGTGAAGGAACTTACTTCAGAATTTACTGTTCAGAATAAAACTTTGAAATATATATATACATAATATTCTTTCATTGATAGTTAGAAGTTATTATTATTAATTTGTTACCTTTTTTCTACCTTACTCTAAGTATTTACCTATACCTACGTCTTTTAATTTGGTTTTTTCGGTGTACTGCCACTTGGCAAATTATGTTTCCCAAATATGACTTCCCAAATAACTTATCGCAATAGTCTCATTTCCCAAACAAATCTTTAGCAAAGTTACATTTCTCATTTTATTCATTTGGTCAAATTATTATTTTGCAAAGTTTCACTTCGTCAAGATTTTATTAAGCAAATGCTTATTAAGCAAATGTTTTATTTTGTCATAAGTTAAAATCCAAAAAAAAGTTTCCCAAATTTGATACTTCGCAAGCTCTACTTATAGCAAAAGCCTGGCAAGTGATAATATTATTTTAAAGTTCTTAGGTCTATACAGGAATTTCGTACTTTTTTGCACAACCCTTAACTTGAACGTGCCTGGAACATATTTCATGAATATTTGGTATCATAATGAATGAAGTGAGAAAATAAAATCCATCATAATGATCACTATTCATATTTTTTATTGGTAAATACTAAGAAGGCACACATAGCCACGGATAAAAAAACTATATTTTTATTTTCATTTTCATAAAAAAACCATCCCAGAGCCACCGTTAGGTACGACGACGAGCGAAGCGAGGAGGAGTGTTAGGTGAAACTGCGACCATACAGCGCACGAGCCGAGCGAGCGAAGCGAGCGTGCCGCGGCAGCGGCCGGCGAGTGCCAGAACCGACTGTTTTGTTATTCCCTCGGTATTGCGTTCCCTCATCAGTCTCATCTAAGTTACTGTTTAGAACCCGACTTTTAATTGTTTATCAACATAATATAAAACCCCGTGTGAGTTTTTATTAAAAAAAAACATAAACATACATATAATTTCGCCTCAAACTATACCCAAAAATATTGGTAATTATTTAGTTAACTAAATGCCAGCTAAACCATCAACTATATGAAAATATGCATTATAAAAAGTTCCAGTTAAAAACCAAGCCCAAAGATAGAATTTCCAACCATTTAGTTGGGAAATAAAACGATTTCATAAGATTCAACTGGAATATGATCTTTCGGCGAAATGACTTTATGCGAAAAATTGGTTACGATGTAATATTGTATATGCGATATAAATCTTATGCCATACAATATTTTGGGATTAGTATGTTACGCCAAACGATGCATTTGCCAAAAAATATTTTGGGAAAATAAAAACGACGAAGTAATTCTTTGCTAAACAATCGCTTGCCAACAAAAAGGCTTGCTAACTGTAAAATTGCGATAAGTAGTTTTGACAATTGAATTTTTGCCAAATGAAAATTTGGGAAAAATAGTTTGCGATGTGATACTTTGGGAAAAATTATTTGCCAAACATTAGTAAACCGGTTTTTTCTTAAATTATATATTTTATTTTATTAACAACAGTATTTTTAAAACAACTAGTATTTGTATAATTAATTGGCTTTTAGTTCATATCTTATCAGTATTAAATCAATTGCATAGTTTGGGTGCAATTAACATTTTCGAACTGGCGGGCGGGCGGATGGCGGGTGTATGGCGTTTGCCGCGGAATATAGAAAATGACATAACTTTGTTTATTTTCAACCGATTTCGATGATTTCAACTGTATATTTTAGGATAATAGTTTGGCTACAATTATGTAGTACAATATTTTTTTCTAATACCGCTTGTTTCCTGATGAAATGTACATTGTACGAAAAGAGTAAATAAATATTTTTATTCTTTCCACGATATTTTTTTTATTTTTAGATGTACGCTATAGCCTATAACACATCAAGACAAAGTTAGAGCATATTTAATAACCTTTCAATTGATACCACACACAATGGAGTATGTTGGGCGGTTGAGGAACAAAAAAGTGCTTTTCGAAATTAGGCAGCAGCCATTTTGAGGTCGTCATTACTGGTGACCTTGACCTTTGAGAGAGTGTCTCCCGACAGTTTTGGATACAGAATGACATGTTTAACAACATACTAAAATTTGGTGCTGGTATCCGAATGTGAACTTTTCCCATACATACGTGTCCGTAATATAATGGACTACTATACCCATACTTCAAGGCAACAACGTCATCATATCGGGCCTTTTGCCATCGTCATTATTTTCTTGCTAGTACAAAAATATCAAACAAAATAATTACAGTAATTAGTCCGCAATCCGCATCCGTATGACAATTGTTAAGGCTCGCTGGATCGTCCTATGCGCTTATCATGAGCTGGCGCTTCATTATTAACGCAGACTTACTTTCTATCCATCCCGTCCATAGTCCAGGCCTACTACGGCGAAAATTGAAATTCGTTAATTTCGGAGATTTCGTTTTTCGTGGTAGGGCAGGGCCACAGTAATTGGTGTGAGCGAGCCGGACATAATGTAAGTCCGTGTGAACCTGAATTTTCCACGACTCAGAATTGGAAAATATTCTTCAATATTGTTTCTGAGGTCAATTTAGACAATATGCAGCTTTATCAATGTTTTACTTTTCCTAACAAAAATAACACTGCATCTCTCATGGCATGGATACTGTCATCATCATCATCGTCATCATCTCAGCCATATAAGACGTCCACTGCTGAACATAGGCCTCGCCTCTGGACCTCCATATGTACCGGTTAGATGCGACCTGCATCCAGCGTGTCCCGGCTACCTTCATAAGGTCGTCTGTCCCTCTTGTGGGTGGACGTCCTACGCTACGTTTGCCTAGCCGTGGTCTCCACTCGATCACTTTTCGACTCCGACCATCTGCTCTGTATTCATGGATACTGTAGCCGTACCATAACATGAATTGGAAAGTAAAGGTTACGTTAGGTTTTACTCGATATGTAATGCATTCTATTGCGCTCGCACTAACATATTGGAGCGAACGCAATCACAGAATTAGATTTGGATAGAAGAAACAAGTTCATTCATTTGTATGGCGGCCGAGCGTGTCAGATTTTCTATTGAAGTTGTTACTTGCCTATGATTTTAAATATGTCTCAGGCCCTTGAGTATTCATATTTTTTTGTGTTGTTGCAATTAATATTAAGGAGGCATTATTAATGTTTTCCTTCACTTCAACTTACAAAATTTGACGCCCGAAAGCTGCAAGCTGCGATTAAAGACGGACAACTCAGTGGATTTCACTGAGTTCATTTGACACGCTAAGTAAATACGTTTGCTTGATCTATGGTATATATGACATCTGTGAGCGCAATGGCCTGATTTACGTATCAAGAAAAACCTAACATTGCTTACCGATACTTGCAAAGTCATGGTACGGCTCTGGATCGTGGCTAAGAATAGAATGTGGGACAGGATGCGCCGGCGCTGCATATTTTGTCTAACGTACACTTTGTTCTGTGAAATAAACATGATTACCAACTGATTCAATAATGTATTACCTAGATTGAACTATCGGAGTAAATTCAGACATTTATTTATTTATTTAACCTTTATTGCACAGTTACAAAAAAATAAAAGTACCAATGGCGGACTTAATGCCTCAAGGCATTCTCTCTACCAGTCAACCATTGAGTCAAACAGAAAACTTACATTTGGTGCGGAATAATTAAACAGAAAAATAAACATTAAAGTCACAAAACAAGTTATATTTTGTTTATCGTATAAAATACATACATATATTTACATATATATATAAAAATAACATAATAATAAAAGCAATGTACAACCACAACACCCACTATGACCCTTGATGTACGCGAAGCAAATGTTCACGTAATTTTCGTTTAAAAGAAAATTTGCTCTGTGCTTGTTGCTTGTTGACGTTCTGTAACCATGAGCGAATGCAACTATACGACTATTCTAAACCTGTAAACGGTCATTTTCAAATGTCTAGGTATTAGATCTAGATCTAATTACCGTATCCGATATTTTTACAATGAAATTTCAGTTCTAATATTCCTAGTAATATGTACCTAACTTTTTTCAGTGAAAAAAAAGTCATCATCATCATCAGCCTATGATAGTCCACTGTTGGACGTAAGCCTCCCCTATTAAGCGAATAAACGCATTAGGAGGTAAATGCCCATAATCGCCACGCAGGGCAAGCGGATTGGCGATCGAAAAAAAAGTAAATAAATGAAATAAATAAATATCTTGGGACATCTTACACAAATCAACCTAGTCCCACGGTAAGCTCAATGCTTGTGATGTGGGTACTAGGCGACTATATATATGTATATATAACGACGACGATATAGATACTTAAATACATAGACAGCCATGAGCAAGGAACTAATATTTGTGATAAATAAATACACAAATGATGACGCTGCTGGCCATCATCAATCTTTTATCAAATAATGGTCAGTGACACTTCTATCCCTTAGGGTCTCACCAAACTAGTCGACGCCGTTTCGGCTAATCGCGTACGGAAAAAGCTTTATGTCAACGCAATAAGAGCGAGGACATCGTAAATCGGCTCGGCCCACGCGAAACGACGTCTTTCGACGGGAAAACGGCGTTTTGCCATAAAGCTGTTCGCATTCGTACTACCCCGTTTGCAGCCTAACGCACACGTTCGCATTCCTAAATCTCCTAATACCGCCGTACGGTGCCGGAAAGAGTCGAACGGCTCCGATCACGGCCGAGTACCTACGATAAGGATCGGTCAGAGCTGGCGGAAGCCGTTCAGCGTCTTCGACGGCCGAACATAGCTGACGACGGCCGAAAAGAGCCGATGACGGCCGAAGTAGCTACTGATGCGTTTGTATTTATTCATTTGAATTATTACCCACATTAAAATCTGCAATAGATCTGACAACACGAAGTAATACTGTCGAAATCTTACACGTCTGTTCAATTTCAAACTAGTTACTAACAACTAGTCTCCAAAAATGAGATTTACGATCGCCGATCACCCGTTGTCCTATCTATCTGTTCGTCGGACTCAGCGGCTGTACGCGTGCTGTCTGACGTCTCGACGGCAGGACGGAGCACGGGAGAGCCGACCGCCGCTTTACAACTGTTGCGGTAGCAAATCGCAGATCGCAGCCGATCGAGCGTTTCGACGGCCGTAAGGAGGGTGAGACTGCTTAACGCAGGTGTTCAACCGCGGAGACGGTCGATCGGCTAAATGCGAATAGTGTGGTGTAAAACACTCGGCGAAAGCCGACTCCGCGTCGATTGGTTTGGTGAGACCCTTAGTCGACTCTTACGACACCCGCAGGAGTTGGGATCGTGACAAATGTATTCTTACTGCCGTCACCACACGGCATACGGCACGGCACGATGTTTCAGTTCCGTAGAATAATTGTCAAAAACCGGCCAAGTTCGAGTTGGACTCGCGCACGAAGGGTTCCGTAGCGACAAATATTAAGTAACCTACTTACTACCTATGGCGACTATAGTCGAGTTCAGCCAGTGTCTCCAATGTTAGTACAAACTTAATAACTCAAAATTACAGTTAAATCAACCTAGATCTCTTTTTTATTTGTATACCGCGTAGTTTAAAAAAATAGAGGGGGGCCAGGACACACTTTTTAAGACTTTGAGAGATAATATCTCGAAAACGGTTCGCATAAATAAAATAGTACCTACATTACGACACAAGTGCGAAAAACATGAAATTCGATACTAGTGGCGATGTTTTAAAACACGACCGATAGGGAATGTTTTAAATCGACACGAGTTACGAATTTCGTTTTTGCACGTGTCTCGTACGACGTCTTTTAGTACAGATGGCCATCCGAAGTTTTGGACCTGACGTAAAATGACACACTTCTCGCATTCTAGAGCCTAAAAAAGGCACCATCTGTATTAAAAATGTGTTTTAGAAACGTTTTTATTATTTTCAAAGACCTTTTCTCTCTGTTGATAGCCCACACGCTCGTGTAAAGTAAAGCTCACACCTTCGGCGTGCGCTTTACTTTCACACTTGTTCACAATTTCTGATTTACCGTCCTTGGTACATAATGTACCTAATATCGAAAACTTTGCTCAAGTAAGAACATGTAAAAAACGTGTAATAATAGTGTGCGCCTAGTGACTTAAATTATATAAGACTATTGTTTTATTTTCATGAAAAGCGTAACCTATTTTGTAACTAAAGGAATGTTTCCATGGGATGTAACTTGTGTTTGTTATGGCAGGACGCAACATTTTCAAGGTCCATTGTCATTCTCGGAACTGCGCGGCGTAGCATCCGCCCTGCATGCATTACATTGCGGCTCGAAGAAAGTGGGTCAATAGAAAATTGTGGTGAGGAAAACTTTGAAAATGGTGCAAAGGTGTAACGGATACTGATTCTACGTAGCTAAAAATGGATTCGGTTATGAATTTAAACATTTTTTTAAATTAAAATTTGAGTTTCAAAACCAATGCATCATGCAACTAAGATATATATAGTTTAAAAGACAAGGCACATTACGTTTTTTTTCATCATCATCATCAGCCTATGATAGTCCACGCCCTATAAAATTGTAAAAATATGGACCACCCTAGTATGTATTCGTATGTAGGTGCCATTTATTAAGTCCGCGACACTTGTAAGTACGTTTACCTTAAAGGTGGGTTTACACCAAACGAGCGAATGATTATTCTATCCCCACTCTACGAAATCCGTTCGTTTCACAAAACGTGATTCGTAGAAATTCGTTGATTTCGTAGAGTGGAGGATAGAATGAGCATTCGCTCGTTTGGTGTAAACCCACCTTTACGTTACTGCAGATTTCTAATCATGATCATCATCATCAGTCTCTGATAGTCCACTGCTGAACGTAGGCCTCTCATTTTAACTAAGAATGCCTATGGACACATTAGGAGGTGAATGCCCATAATCACCACGCTGGGCATACGGATTGGCGATTTCTAATATTTGTAACATTTATTTCCCGTGTCCTTTTAGCTTGGAGCACACATCTTTTCATCATATAATAAAAGTACGGTCATAAAATAAAAGATCACATACATAAAATAAATACATATCTACGCACACAAAAATTGTAAGTTCAAGATTACTAGATAGGCAATAAAATTGGATATAGAGTTGCAAATAATATGTACATATCTGTATTTTTCTTGGCTAAAGTGTTCATATACGATATCAATTTTGAAGATTTGTTAAAGTTTTGATCATTGATGGGCCTCATCAATACGCATATACTGACCTACTTTGTCAGCTTCCGTAGCCTAGTTGATAGTGCCTACGAAGCTGGAGTTTCCGGGTTCAAATCCCGCCGAGGGCATTATTTATGTATTTGTTTATCACAAATATTTGTTCCTTGATCATGGCTGTGTATCTATTTAAGTACCTGGTACCCACACCACAAGCCTTAATAGAACTTACCGTGAGACTAGGTCGATTTGTGTAAGATGTCCCAAGATATTTATTTATTTATTTATACTAGTAGATCTGGGTCGAAATTATTTTCGTTGTCTTATTTTATGTCCCTAAAAAAGGTGACGCAGTGGTGATTTTTGTATGAGATGATGTTTTGTTTTCAATTTCTGATGTACGGATTAAAAAAAAAAAAAAAAAAATTAAATTTTAAACTGTTTATTTCAATCCATATTACTTACATTTTTTACCTTATAACCTAGACCTTAATCTTATAATTAAAGATTTTTAGCGTGGTCTCGGTTACATAGCTGAGTTGCTCACGCTTATTAATAAAAAAATTATGAATCAAATTACATTTTTTTTATTTAAATTCTTATTAGAACAGCCTGGGAGCGCATCCGCTCCGTCTGGTTCAAAAATATCTTTAAGAAAATATTTTTTTAACGCATTTCCTATTTGTTTATTATTTTGAAGTTCAAATTTCTGTAAAATTTCTAAAGGTAAGTTATTTAATGTTTCGGGGAGGATGCACTTCCAGGTTCTTCTGCCATATTCATTACACTGCTTGGGGACACGGTAATAGGGTACGGTGGCAACATAGCGTAATTTACTTGGCCTAAGGTTTTTATCCAAATGTTTAATTTTATCGGCATTTTCACAGATTATAGCATATTTTATTTTATCGTAAACGTTCATCACTTTACAATACCTAAAAAGTTGACCATAATTATTTTTATATTTATATCTTATTTTTAATGGTACAATATTCTTCAATAATCTTATTTGTAGATTGTAGATATCTTGAAGGTATGTTTTATACGTTTTACCATAGGTCGAAATGCCGTAGCCTATTACCGAGTCGGCCATAGACATATACAATAACCTTAATGTATTGTAGGGTAATTTATTTCTAAGGATATATTAAAATCTAGCGTGAAAAAGAAATACAAATGCACCGGTTTTTTTTTATATACTGAGTCGAGACAGCAACTAGAAGCGTGACAGAGTGGTATGAAACAAGACAACGAAAAGAATTTGACCCATTCTACCAACTTTCTAAATAAATATTTGCAACGTCTATAAAACCTAAGTGATGGCTAAGCATCGTATGCAATAGAAAAGTCGCAGCATGACATCAATCCAAGCTACTTAGAATGAAAATGATCGTGCCTACAATGTATTCTGGTCCTGTCCTATCTATTTCTGTCGATGAAGTGAGAAATGTTACTGACTGAATATACAAACGATACTCCTGGAGTATGTGTGGCTGCTCCCGCGTTTCCGCTACTGCAGCTGTGGCCGGGCATCCCATGAGGGTGGGACGGTCGTTTCACCGTCATTTGGGGACGGTGTTGAGAGGCTGTTGAAGGAAAATTTGCCATGGGCATGGCGAGAGAGAATGATTTTGATGATGATGATGCGGTAAGGCAAGTCCAGAGAAATGTTTGTTTAGTTTGGTGCATTTAGACCAAACGAGCATTCGCTCATTCTATCCCCCACTCTACGAAATCAACAAATTTCGACGAATCATGTTTTGTGTAGTGAGCGAGTTTCGTGGAGTGGGGGATAGAATGAGCGAATGCTCGTTTGGTCTAAATGCACCTAGCAGATGGAAAATCTCAAACGGTCGACGAAGCAATGCACGAGAAGTTTCCGAAGTTAAGAATATTCTCAGGAAATGTTCTATGCGCCTTCATTGCCAAGCCTTAGGGTGCATTAGGCATTGACCAATTACATTGTTCAAATTCAAAATTCCTAACACAGTGATGCGGTCTCATTGGCCGAATTCAGACAGCTCCGCTCCGCTCCGTTTCAGTGGAGCCGCACCCTTAGCACTTGATGACTTGATACAGTCACCATACACTCTCAAACAGCAAAGGTTGCGATCGTAGTAATCTTTAAACTGAAAGGGAATGCTCTTCAATGGCAACTAATAAAAATGAGTACCTAATTATTTGATTTATCTGAAATAAAATATTCAGTGTGTCGACTAATAAAAATGCAGCATATTCATGGTGTAATTGTAATTTATATCACTGTCAACCCAAGTCACATAAAGATACAGTGAGCAATGTCAACATCAAAAGTATTTACATACATAAAAGGGCCAAAAGTATAGGTATCGGAACGAGAGTTGAGGTCACGCACACATCAACATGTCATGTAAACACACGGGGAATTTGAAATTAGTGTTCTTTTTTCGTACTGACAGCAAACCCAATTGCAACTGTAAGATTGACCAAAAAGTTTGTTCAAGGGATTTGCTTCAATATTTTGACGCAAGTCATTCATTTATTCATTACATTTTTTGTAATTAGTACTTCATTTGGATGTGTGTGTAATCATTCACCTCAACTCTCGTGCCGATATCTATACCTTTGCGATACAGAATTTACTTTTAATACTATGCACGACCGTCTAATAGTTTTTCAAATCCTTATAATGACCATACCCACTACAAAGTCCACAAACACACATTACGCAACCTCTTGCCTCATATGTATTGCAACTGCATATTACCATCATCTAGATTATGTCATGGGATTACTGGAACTTGAATAATAGCTTTCTAGAGGTCAGCAAAGTGCACAATTAGTATCCCTACCGCGACGCCGAGTCTCCAACGACCAATCAGGACTTAGTAGTCCTAGCACGTCTGCGGAGCGTTTTCTATGCAGACCTTTGCGCACGGACATGGCCTAGCCTAGAGACATTGTGTAGGTGATCTATGATTGAAATGATATGACCATGATGTCCTTATTTCCGGGAGTGCGAAAGTAAGTTTCGCTTTCTGCTGCGCTCATTTCTCAAATGATTTTACATCATACATACCTACATCAAGTTCTCGAGTGGCGGCCACGTACCGGAAGGCTCAGCATGGGTACTCGTTGGACGTCTTTTGGCTGACATGATGATGATACATCATCAGTTTATCTTAGTCCACTGCTGGACGTAGGCCTCTCTAGCTAAATATGCGTGAACGCGGAGGAAATACCTATACCTATAATCGCCAGGCCGGGAAAGCAGGTTGACGATCGCAGTGATCGCAACGTGTCCCCAATCTTTTATCACATTTTTAACTTCGTTAGGGTTGCAGCCTCCAGAACGTTACAGTGGCTACCTACAATCATTATGGCCCTTATGCTTGCTTGCCACCTAAAAGAAGTTTCTAGAGCCTCATAGCTACCCTACTCGGCAGGTCAATGGTGCAGTGGACTAAGGCGTGCGTCCGCGCCGATGCAACTACTAATGCGAACCGAGAGTAGGGAGCAGCCAGAGGATTAATTATAAATAAAATAATAAATAAATAATTAATTGAACCAGGCGTTACTTTGCGGAAGTCCATATTAAAGGATGAACAATATTGCTTTGCTCTTCCGCGATACAGAATGTGTAGTTAATTAGTGTAACCCGTTTGTTATAGTTATTTGCGTATTTATTTTTGCGGTGGGAGAGTGGGAAAATTAATTGCATGCAAAAAATACGCAAGTAATTATAGCGGGTTACACTAATTAACTACACATTCTGTATCGCGGAAGAGCAAAGCAATATTGTTCATCCTTTAATAAATAAATATTTTTGGACATCTTTTTACACAAACCTAGTCCCATGGTTACTTGGTTAGCTCAATTAAGGCTTGTGATGTGGGTACCAGGCGACGATATATATAATAGATAGATGCATATAGATACTTAAATACATAGACAGCCATGACCAAGGAACAAATATTTGTGACAAATAAATACACAAATAATGCCTTCGCCGGGATTCGACTACCAACTGGGCTACGGAGGCTGACAAATTATACCTAAATATGCGTCGAGTAAATATACCTATAAAATATTATTCAATGGTTAAACTAACATATTTTACTCATCATAAGGCCCACGGTTGTATGGAAAAAAATCAATGACGACCTTGCTGAAAAAGCGACAAATTAAAATTTGTACGAGCAGTTTTTAACAAATCTAACCTTGTTGGACAGACTATACCATATAATTTGTATGACTAACTTTCGTAATACATGGTCGCGAACGTGATTTTTGTTTTGATTAAGCCCTTTCATTAATGTACATGTTTTTGTTATCAGCCTTTAATTCTGTTTATTATTACCATTGGGTTGAGCAGAGAATGCCTCAAGGCGTGAAATTCGCCATGTGTACTTTTTATATTGTGCAATAAAGTTGAAATAAATAATTAACATTAAATGACAAATGTCACTTATACCGCGACGAAATGTCCTAACAGGGAGTCATGAATTAACAGACTAGATATAACACCTAATTATCTAAAAATATTGAAATGAATGAAATGAAATGAAAAATGTTTATTTGATGCTAAAAATAGAAACAAAAAGAAAACTTAATCTATGTTAAAGCTACACAAAGCATCAAAATGGATGCCACTCAGCATATGCCGATAACTAAAGGGCTTTTAATAAAGTGCGCATAGTAAACAGTGTGAGCAAATTCCATAAGTGATATTGAAATTAACAATGTAATACTATATGAAACATGTATACAACGGCATATTAATTTATCAGGAGTGCTTAATATTGACCTAACAATAAATGAAATGTGTCGACAAGCAATTCGGCTAATAGGTACTTTAAGTCTAGTAACCAAAAACTTTCGGCCTCGTGCCACGCTGTCCATACTAAAACACCTAGTGCATCTGTTATTATCCTAGCCTGCACTACCTATCATCCAAGTCACGCTCCGGCCAGTAAAAGTACTTTCGTTCGGGGTCGTATTGCCTATCGCCTGTCACTTTAGTCTATAACCTAGGCATTTAAGTGCCTATTTAGAGTTTAGTTCTTACATTGTAGGCACACTCGCGAATGAATTTACATACAAATTATTTTGTTAAGTTACATATTTGATACAAGTTTGTATTTTTGCAAGGTAAGTGTAAAAGCACCTGTGTTCGAAACTGCACTATAGTTGCCGATTTCTAAGAATGAAGTTTTGGTGTGTGGTGACGGCAGTAAGAATACATTTGTCACCACCCCAACTCCTCCTGCGGGTGTCGTAAGAGTCGACTAAGGAATTGAAGTGTCACTGACCACTATTTGATAAAAGATTGATGATGGACAGCAGCGTCATCATAGTGGACATATTACTGCGATCGCCAATCCGCTTGACCAGCGTGGCGATTATGGGTATTTACCTCCTAATGCGTCTATACGCATAGTTAATAGGAGAGGTCTACGTCCTGCAGTGGACTATCATAGGCTGATGATTAGGGTTAGGAATTTTGGTGGCATTAGGTGGACAGAGAACAGTGGAGTCGTTGTTTATTTTTTTAATGATTGATTGAATAATTAATTAATCAGAAATAATAAATAAATATATTCTTTTAAACATGGTTCCGCCAATTTTAAGTATTAAATAATTTCATCTTTAATATTTGACTACCTATGAATTGAAGTTCAATCATTCTTTGTAATATAGCTTATGATTATTATATAATATTTACGGTCTTCGAGAGAACTAGAACCTTAAAAATTTAATAAATAAATTTTCTAATATACATACCAACATTTTTAGTTGAAAATTAATATTTTTCTTGTTTTTCAAAAATAAAATTCATGTTATTTATTTAAATTCCTTGATAAATCCAGCTTGAAATGAACACTATTTCCTTATTATTTTATAAGTTAATTATTTATTCAAGTTAAAAATGTTCGTAACATCGACTCCACTGCTCTATGTTGAATAAATGCCACCAAAATCCTCACCCTACTGATGATGATGATGATGATGACTTTTGACAGTTTAGAAATGAGCCTTATATATATGACGTTAAGACTATCGGAAAACGGTAAGTCTTACTCTCATATTAATAAGGTTTAATCTATAACACTCAAAAGTTAATTCTAAAAGTGGATTTAGACCAAACAAGCGAATAATGCTCATTCTATCCCCACTCTACGAAATTCGTTCGTTACACAAAACGAGATTCGTCGAAATTAATTGATTTCGTAGAGTGGGGAATAGAATGAGCATTCGCTCATTTGGTCTAAATCCACCTTTAGAAATCTGCAACTATAGTATTCGACGTGTAGTATGTCAAATACACAAGGTTTATATTCGAATATCGAGAAATCTTAGTTGTTCGAATTTAATTTTGACCAATATTGGTGCAGGTGCAGTATGGAGCACTGGTACTTTTACCCGACGGGTGACATAAAAAGAAAAATCATCATCATCATCATCATCATATCAGCCGAAAGACGTCCACTGCTGAACATAGGCCTCCCCCAAAGATTGCCACAATGACCGGTCCTGCGCCACCCGCATCCAGCGGACTCCTGCGACCTTCACCAGGTCATCAGTCCACCTTGTGGGAGGCCTACCCACGCTACGTCTTCCGTTACGTGGCCGCCACTCAAGAACCTTCCCGCCCCAACGGCCATCGGTTCTACGTGCAATGTGCCCGCCCACTGCCACTTCAAAAAGAAAAATAATAATAAGAATAGTTGTTTGTTTTTAACAAGACCCGAGGGCCCCGAGGCATTCAGCATTTCATCATCATCATCATTATCAGCGTATGTTAGTCCACTGCTGGACGTAGGCCTTTCCTATTAACTATGCGTATATGCATTAGTAGGTAAATGCCCATAATCGCCACGCTGGGCAAGCGGGTTGGCAATCGCAGTAATGTGTCCACTATGATGACGCTGCTGCCCATCATCAATCTTGTAGAATGGTCAGTGACACTTCAATCCCTTAGTCGACTCTTACGACACCCGCGGGAGGAGTTGGGGTGGTGACAAATGTATTCTTACTGCCGTCACCACACCGCTAAGCATTTAGTGGAGTTAAAAAAAAATACATAACTAATTTCGTCTCCGAGGTCCCCCTGTCAGGCGCGGATTCAAGGGGGGGGGGGGTCAATGCTCCCCACTTGCCCCCCTTGACATCTATATATTATATTACTCCTAGATCCTATGTCAAGGCTATTGATATGAGGACATTGGTATGTATGTTATGTAAACTTCGATACAAAATACCCCGATGAACGAAATCCTGGAAAACGAAAAAACTTGAGTGAGCACTGAGTATGAAAGTATTGAATTTGTAATACCTACTAGTATTGTAGATTCATCATCATCATCATCATCCTCGCTACATCCCATTATTTGGGGTCGGCTCTCCTGATATGTTTTCGCCATTCAGGGCGTTGTTTTGTCATTTCGGGTGTGAGGCCCGTCGTCTTTAGACGGTCTTCATCACGAATTAAATAAATAAATAAATATTTTAGGACATCTTTACACAAATCGACCTAGTCCCACGGTAAGCTCAATTATGGCTTGTGATTTTGGTACCAGGCGACTATATATATATATATATAATAGATAGATACTTTTTTAAACACAAAGACAGCCATGACCAAGGAACAAATATTTGTGTTAAATAAATACACAAATAATGCCCACGCCGGGATTCGAACCCGTAACCTCCAGCTTCATAGGCAGGGTCACTACCAACTAGGCTACGGAGGCTGACAAAATTTTAGTTTCTTAATAAACAAACAGACTCTAACCAGGTCTATAATTTACAACCCGGTTCAATAAAACAGATAAATTATCGATAGACGGACAGATTGCTCTTAATCCACTGATAATATCTGTAGTTTTATAATTTATACATTTACAAGGGAGAGGTATTCTGTGGAATGCTGCTTTGATGTGATATATCTATTAGGTAAGGAAAACGTTCGAGTACTTGACACTGCTCAATAGCCCAACCTATCTCTCACTGCTATCATAATATCTTGTAATTTAAGATGCCGCGTGGTATCGGCAGTAAGAATACATTTGTTATCACCCAAACTCTTCCTGTGGGTGTCTTAAGATTCGACTGAAGAAAGTGTAACTGACCATTCATTCATTGAAGACTGATGATAGCTGGCGTAGATATGGGTGAATATCTGAGCGTTTCAACCGCCTAATTTTGGTGGCATCATTTTTGGGTCATTTGCAGAAAAAATGTACCTTTTAATTTCACGAAAAAAAGTATGTACTTAAATTGAGATTTCTCAGTTTAGTTACTCCCATACTAGAGGTATGAAAAATTCTTTAACAAATTTGAGATTTTTTTTATCAGTTTCATTACATTTCGTTTCATACATTTAGTATGGGAGTAACTAAACTGAGTAATCTCAATTTACATACTTATTTTCGTGAGATTAGGGACATACTTTTTTTGTTTCATAACTGAAAAGTATGCACGATGTCGAGTAAAATGATGTAATTGCAGTCCATGATCGCAAAAAAAATTAAAAGGTACACTTTTTCTGCAAATTACCCTTTTGCCGAAGTTTCTATTCGTTACAATGTGCAACTTTATCATTTTAAGGAGGCGCGGTACCTTATACAAATGACGAAGTAGGTATAACATTGAGACGTTTCTTAGAAACTTCGGCAACAATTATACCACCAAAATTAGGCAGTTGAAACGCTCAGATATTCACCCAGATATCTTAGTAGATGTGTGTCTAGCAAGTCGTTGGGGTTCTCTGCCTTTTCGCCGTAGTATGTAGTACTACTTATTCTGTGGCCGTAGTATGCGATACATCAAATCTAAAAGAAGTTTAGTAAGCTCGAATCCGCCTCGTCGAGACGCCATTAAATCCGAGCCAATCAGCGCTTCCGGCCGCTTTCCTTTCCACGTTTCCACGTTTCCCAGCCGGTTGCGTAACTCTGTTCCTGGTTCACGTACTGACAGATCGTAAATTATATTATAAGCTGTAGCCGTACGGTCGCTATCAGATATATCATAGCGTCCGGAGCGCTCAAAAATATCTAACAGGGTGAATATCTGAGCGTTTCAACCGCCTAATTTTGGTGGCATAATTATTGCCGAAGTTTCTATTCGTTACAATGTGCTACTTTGTCATAATTTGAAGGAGGCACGGTACCTTATACAAATGAGGAATTATAACATTGAGACGTTTAGAAACATTGGCATAAATGATGCCTCCAAAATTTGGCGGTTGAAACGCTCAGATATTCACCCTCTCCATCATTATGGCAATAAAGTTCAGCCTCTGAAACCTAACACTGGCAACGATAAATATACAGGGTGAAACATGAGTCGTGAACAGTAATACGTTTTTTAACTCTATAAACAACGAACAATCAAATGTTAATAACACTCACAAGTTAATAAAAAAATTACAAGTTATTTATTTAATTTTTGTATTTTTTTGGATTTATGTTTTCGTATTTTTTGGCTTTAGGATGTCCAAAAGGATTTTTAAGACAAATTAATGGAATAATTTTAATAACGGCAATTTTATCATTTCGTGTAAAATTAAATGATATTTATTACATTTTACGTTTTAAATAGCTTAAATAGCCGTCATAATTTCTAAAAAAACACTTTAAAAATGGGTTCTCTAAATCATCTCCGAAAATTGTTTGTACGAATATTACATCGCAACCAATTTTTCGCATAAAGTCATTTCGCCGAATGATCATGTTCCAATTGAATTTTATGAAATCGTTTCATTTCCCAACGAAATGGTTGGCAATTCAATCTTTGGGCTTGGTTTTTAATTGGAACTTTTTATAATACATATTTTCATGTGGTTAATGGTTTAGTTGGTATAATATACATTTACTTAAAAACAAAACAGTCGGTTCTGGCGCTTCGCCGGCCGCTGTAAGGTCGCAGTTTCACCTAACACTCCTCCTCGTTTCGCTCGTCGTCGTACCTTACTGGGCTCTGTGAAATGTTTTTTTAATGGTATTCTTTGTTAGGTAAGTTCAGAAACATGGTTCTGCTAAAAAGTTTCCACATACGAGTATACGAAAAGGACGACGAAACGTTTTTCAGCCACGTGAAAGATTTGACAAATGATGAGTATGCTAAAAGCATTGTGTCATCACAATAATCCGTTTTATAATAATTCTGCCAAATGAAACGTTGTCATACAAAAATTTGCTAATAGTTGGTTGTCAAAGTGAACCATCGGCGAAATGTTGATTGGCAAATGAAATTCGGGCAAAAAAAGTTCGGAGAAAAGGCAGAACCCCTTAAAAATTAGAAAAAGCCACAAAAACATGACTATTTCTAAGTAACTTGTGGGGCATTCAATTTAGTTTCATAGTTCAATTAGTTGTTTATAGAGTTGGAAAAACGTATTGCTGTTCACGACTCATGTTTCATCCTGTATAATAGATAGATACATTACATTGTGATATAAATAAATTATGACCTCGCCGGGGTTCGGACCCGAAAGCTCCGGCTTCGTAGACAGCTTCGCACTACCAACTAAGCTACTGGAGACTGATATTCAACGCTAATTTATTTTATGACTGACAGGCTCCCGGGCCCTATTTCACCATGCTGACAGGTGCGAGAATTGGGATGATGACTGTAGTTAAAATAAATTATTTAACATTTTACACGACATAATACACGAAGAAATTATTATACTATGATGTAGGTAGATTGCAGTAATTTTTGTACAGAACTTCTATTTAATAAATTGAAAAGAACTTAAAAGAATAAGGTCATTTGGCAGTCAAACGTGACGTCACTTTTGAGCAGGGATAGGAACCGGTTTCTTAGAAAAACCTCGAAATAGCCATCGAATAATATTGAAAAAATTTTTACAATTTTTATGTAGTTTTTAACATTTTATGTAATTATTAACATCGTATTTTTGAATTACTCCATTAACAAAAAAATATATACCGAAGAACGAAAAAGAACGGAATTCGAACCGTTCTTTTGTATGGAGAAAAAACCGGTATCTGATCCCTGCTTTTGAGTACCTATTTCATATAAAATTCCATAGTGATGACCGTTCTGACAGTTCGAAAAAAGATGCTGATTTGACTTGCCAGTCATCATGCCTATTGTAAAATATCAACATCACAGACTTCCATAGGCTACAGCTACCGCTTACTATCGATGGTCCATTTGTTTTTTGCCACCAATACCTACAGAAAATTATTAATTATAATTGATTACATATAACTATTAAACTACTTTTTATTTTCCGAAACCCGTGACAATGGTCGCAAAGTTTGAACAATTTTCATTAAAATGTCGGAATTTCGCTACAATTGGCGTGTTTTTTTATGGTGATTTTGTTTCGCCAAAAAGAAGTTATTTACTGTATATTTACTAAAGTTCAAACTCATTTTGATGGCAAACAAACGCGCCTTTCCGAGGATAAGTGGTAAATGTAGCCTATAGCAGAGTTGGGCTAAAAGTAATCTGATTACTCCTTCCGATTACAGAAGTAATTAAATTACTTTTTGCTCTACTCTGGCTTATAGACGCCCCCAATTGGAGATACCAGGGATCGGATACCGGTTTTTTCTCCATACAAAAGAACGGTTCGAATTCCGTTCTTTTTCGTTCTTCTGTTTTTTTTTTTTGTTAATGGAGTAATTCGAAAATACGGTGTTAATAATTTACATAAAATGTTGAAAACTACGTAAAAAGTGTAAAACATTTTAAAATATTTAGCTATATCGAGGTTTTTATAAAAAACCAGTTCTGATCCCTGGGAGAAATATTAAATTTACAATTGTAGCACCATTCAACATGGTGAAATAGGGGCCAAGAAGGCGGAAGAGCGAGCGGAAGCGGAGCGGGCGGCGGTTTTCTCCGTCGATGACCTCTGGTGAACTTGGTTAGAATGCGAATAGAAAATCTAGACGAGTTGGTATCTGTGCCTTTATCTCTAAAAACAAACGTAGTAAATATACATAGGGCTTGTTTCACAATCTCCAGTTAAAGCTATCTGTCAGATAAATATAACACGCTCTCTTTATTCTTACAGGTGAAAGAAAGAGATAGTGTTATTTTTTATCTGACAGATAGCTTTAACTGGAGATTGTGTAACAGGCCGATTGTGTAATAAAAATAGTGATGATCCGTATACATACTTTTTGACCCACTTTTTGTATTTTTTTTAAAGACTGATGTGTTTTTCTACGCAGCGACGAGGACGCTAGAACCTAGAACGCACGTTTTTTTTTAATTTTGCCAAGTGTATGATGATGACGGGATGAGATTACGGTCTAAGTTGTATCATTTTAAATATGCATTTTATCGCATTCGAAATAATTATAGTTTCGGAAGCAGCAGCTTTAACGGCATACCACGGGTACGTGTCTTCCCTATTGAGGTATGGGTTAATTTTATGGGGAAATTCAGTAGATGCAGACACAATATTCCTCACACAAAAAAATGTATAAGAACGCTGTGTGGAGCGGATGCATTCTATCGTGCTCGCAATAACATATAGGAGCGAGCGTGAAGACCTGCTTTATGTATCGAGTAAAACCTAACGTTACCGAGCCTTGCAAAGTCATGGTACGGCTGCCGGTATGGGTAGTGCAGGCATATGTAAAACCATCATCATTCAAGGAAAAAGAACAATAAATGACGAAAAACATGAACAAAACAGTCATGCCCTAAATCTTTAGATGGATGCTCGGAGTTCATCGGCACAGCGGCACACTTTTAGTATGTTTTTCCTGAATCTCTTATAACAAGTGCTAATTTGCATCTTTGTCATGCTAATGAACATATACAGGAATACTAAAAGTGACAGAGTAACAAATTCACACAATTGCTACAAGCCAACTTGTAGATATTAAAATAAGACAATACGCTTCGTAAGCATCATGAAACATACTCTAAAGTAAACTGAAGGTTTTGCTGGTGGTAGGACCTCGCGCAGGGTCCGCCCGAATATCTACCACCGTCTTACCCGTTAACCTGCCGCTAAATAGCAGTGTTTGCACTGTTGTGTTTCGATTTGGGGGTAAGATACTGGCATATAGAGGCATTCCATCTAAGTCCTCAGGGTGGGCAGCGCATAGGCGATTTTTTTATTTCTTTGTCATGGGCCTCAGTTATTGCTTTCCATATGGGCTGAGAGCTCAGTTGTCTACCTTCGTCACATAAAAAAAGGACTATTAGTACATATACCGGGTGTTTCTTGTAATACAGGCAAATAATATGTTTTCCCGTGGTGTGGTGTGTCGTAATAATGACTGATTGGTTAGAAGGTTATTTTAATTTATTGCTCATATTAAGGTGGATTTAGCCCAAACGAGCGAATGCCCATTCTATCCCCCACTCTAAGTCAGCATATTCTTGCTAAATGCGTCATGTACGCAGCAGATATGACGTGTTTGGCAGGGGTAGGCTGGAGGAGAAGGAACTCAGGGAGCTCGACCTTAGAGTCGTCCTACGGTTCTGCAAAAAAATTGGAAGGCCAGAGGGAAGGGGGAACGCTACCGAAACACTAACCTGCAGCTCCAGCTAAGGGAAATGGGGTGAATGAGCATATTGGATGCTCGACAGCCCGCTCGAGTCGTCCCTCCGTAACATAAAATAACATAACATAACATCCCCCACTCGACGAAATTACGCCAAACGTGATTCGTCGAAATTCTTTGATTCCGTAGAGTGGGGGATAGAATGAGCAAGCGCTCGTTTGATCTAAATCCACCTTTATAGGAAACATACGGTATAGTTTTCCTACAGTATTTTTCTAGAAACTGTGTACCAAAAGAAAGGTCATTGGCTGATTGGCGTCATGTTGTCATTTTGTTGTTGTATTTTGGGGTTACATTCCTTAGTTCAACGACCGGTAAGCCTGAGTTATTTACGATTGAGGTATTTTTGAAGTTTGAGTCATAATATATAAGGATGTCACGGAGTGGGTCATACATGTTACACATCCGTTACAAACAAATTTTCTGAACATTTATGCAAAACATTTAGAATTTACATATTATTCTCGAAATATAAAGTACAGTCGAGGAATTTAATTTCCTACCCATTTCGTACCTTGTCACAGTGACAATAAATATAAAAGCTGCTAGGACTGTCATATTATAGCTACTATGACAAGGTGCGAAATGGGTAGGAAATTAAATTCCTCGACCGTACTAGCACTCGAATTCGTTTTCGTAAATAAAAACTACCCTTTGTACTTTTTCGAATCCAAGCTAACCAAATTTATTAATTACCTACTTAACTGATTTTCTATAATAATAATTTACGATTAAGGACATTCATTTTCATCAGTATATCGCTAAATCCACACCTCTAGGCGTCAGTCAATAAAACGCATACAAACTCTAATGTTTTTGCGTTACATAGCTACTTTCTTATTTCTTATGTTAATACACGTACTCGTTCGACCGTAGACAATTGGGCTCAATAGCTTCCTGCCAAGCGAACTAGCACAATGGGTCATTCAAGAATCAGCCGGACAAAAAGAAAAAAAATGACCAAGCTGCGCGGAAGGGTTGTCCCGTAGGGATTATCTCTTTTACAGAACTTAGCGCCGCCGATTTTACCTCCATACATGTCCAAACTCGTGTCTAAAATAGAAACGCTTAAAATCGACCTTAAACAGCAAGCACGAACATTAATAATCGGAGAGAGATAGGAGAAAAGTAAACTTTTTTTTGTGCGAAATCTTAAGAGTTCCTTCAACACAATTGTTGCAATTTACGACATAAATCTTCGTTTATGAGATTTGACAAACAATTGAAGTCTCGTATTTTATGCGTTTGACAAGTTCTTTTGAATTTTTCGAGCACTGTTTTTTGTGGTAATATTAAATATTTTAATTTTGCTGGTACGGTTAAGCGAGATAATAATATTTTTGACAAGTTATGCATTATTTGGATAGTTTAATAAGCTGGTCAAGGCATGCAACTTCCCGTAGTAATGACTCATACATAAAGTTATTTTGTCTCCATTCTGTCGACACACTTATGAATAATCAAAATTATAAATATCACTGACTGGACGATACAATTAGCTTAACTTATCAACACATTATCGTCTTTTTTTCAAAAAACAATATTCCAAACGTTTTATTTTATATGCAAAGAATAACCTAAGCAGTCACGATTATTTATATTTGAATTTCTGAATATTTGAAAAACTCCACGATCTTTATTGTGACATTGAATATGAATCGATTACGTAAAAAATAATTTTGTATGTATTATTTATTTAAAATACGAGTTTCCGGTGCGCGCGCAGCGCCGACACGTGACCTATCATTAAACCTAGCGAGACGACTTAACCTTAAAATATACAACATACTCCTCATAATAACCGGAATATATTCAAAGAACAGTGACTTTTGGTAAAATCTGCTCTAAAAATACGTCAATTTTGTAATTTGGAAGGAAATGTAAACAGCGAGCGAGCTTTTTAAGCAAACACGCGCATATACACGTGAATGAGATCGTTAGTTTTTTTATTCCATAATTGTGATAAACAACCATACAATCCTTGCAACTTCCTTGGTATCACCTACGCTGCTGGCTTTTGCTTTGATACCTATGAAGATTGACAAATACTTATTTTCATATTCATAAACACCAAATGCTTTTACATATTTTATAGTTGATTATTTTGAATTATTAATAAAAACTTCCCATGCACACACGTAGATCTGCATTGTTAAGGTAATGCATTTACAATGTTTTAATATTTTTGTGTTTATAAATATTACTTCAAATAAAAAAAATTGTACACCTAGGTGGATTAGAAATGTCTATATCCATAAGTATATTTAGTTTTACATAAGAGTCGTAAGAGTTTTGCGCTAATTAGTCCAAGATATAGTTACATAACCTTATGAATAGTTTTAAATAAGAGTTAAACCATGTAGTTAATTTCATAATGGCTTGCACTATACAAATTCAGTTGAGCTGCTCTAAATATCAACAAGACATTCCGCCGGCCGCCCCTAAGCCACGTAATCTTTTGTACAAATATTGCAAGTCCACTCGAGATGGTCCTTAATCCCTAAGAAAAGATCCAAAGCTATTGACAATTCGTCCAATTTTGCACCAGTAGCTTATTGAATAAGATGACAATTTTAAGAGTTAACACTGCGGAAGTAATGGCGTTTAAATTTGGGTGGTATTTTTGTCCAGTTTTAGCGTGGGCGGCCGCAGTGTGCGGTAGGCGAGTATGGGCGATCGGTAATACGTGTAATAACTACTTATTTGGAAGTTTGTTGATGAAATAGGAAGGAAGGAGTTGAGTGTACTGATTGTCACGTGACACGAAGATATAAAATTAAGGAATAGCGCAAAGTTTGTTGTTCCGATTTTATTTTGACTTTGATTAATATTTCACACCACCCTGCGGCTACCGCGAACACCGAAGTTCGAAATTTCGGAGTTTCTTCATTTGTCCCTGTCATTCCAATTAAGGAGTCATAAGAGTGACAGAGACAAATTCCCGAAATTTACGAACTTCGTTGTACGTGGTAGTACGACTGTATGGCCAAAAATAACTGCACATGAGGATTTCGTATGCAAAATAAGCTTAGTGGGGGATTTTTTAGGGAATTAGTTCAAGTTTCATAAGTAGTATCATCATCATCATCATCATCATCAACATCAGCCCACAGTCGTCCACTGCTGGACATAGGCCTTCCCCAATTCGCGCCACCATACTCGGTCCTCAGCTCTCCGTAGTATTGTTTTAGCAAACATTAGGTAGTATTGTAGTATGTAGTACCTAAATAGTAAATAGTAGTAGAACCTAGTACTATTTTATGTAATTTCAAAATTGTAACGACCTGAATCATCCAAAAGCCTCCTAGAGGGCCTATTCTGAGTCTCAAAACCTCGCTGCTACAATGAAAATAAATGTCATACTATACTTAAACCTTAACATCGTTAATCAAAACACATTAGTAAACGATTACCTAAAATAAACATATGTACATCTCTCCATCATAAATAACCCAATCCACACTCTCGGCCCGTCAATGGACTTCACATTAACGACAATACCCTTAAACAACTTTAACTTTAAAATCTACAAACGCAAATGTAAACCCTATTAACTTTACAATAACGACTATAACAAATGCATGTGTGTTATTGTTAAAAATTACCAACTTAATTGAACAGTTGCAAACGGATAAATTGAAGCTTATTCAGTTGTAATAAGGAAGGTAAGGAGTGTAGGAAAATGGTGGCGAGATATCGGTTCCTAGGCACGTGTGGTGATAGCGGTCAACGTGTGAACATTCTGTGTGAGAGGTTAGTATGGAGATGGCTTAATAAATATCTTGGGACATCTTAAACAAATAGACCTAGTCCCACGTTAAGCTCAATTAAGGCTTGTGATGTGGGTACCAAGCGACGACATTATGCAGGGGGTATCCGGGATCGTGATCCCAACTGTAAAAAATGTGTTAAGATAGTCTTTCTGAACAATGTTTCCTATGGGGCCTATACGAATAAACGTACTTTTTTCACTATTAAGTTCCAGTTCATTAATATGTTTACATTTCTCAATACTAATCCTTTCCCAATGTGTTTACATAAATATGAAACGAGACTGGAAATGTGAACACTTCCGCACCGGTCGATATGAAATAGATTAATATTTTTATTAGTTGTTCATATTTATTCCATGGGAAACCTTGTTCAGTTATACCATCTTAACACGTTTTTCACAGTTGCGATCACGACCCTGGAATCACCCTGTATAATAGATAGATACATATAGATACTGAAATACATTGACAGCCATGACCAAGGAACAAATATTTGTGATAAATAAATACACAAATAATGCTCTCGCCAGGATTTGAACCCGGAACCTCCAGCTTCATAGGCAGAGTCACTATTGACTAGGCTACAGAGGCTGATAAATGCTTTTGTAATGCCGAAATGCGAACCTTCGACCTTACTGCGAACTTCTAAATCCGCCGATTTCGAGGATTCGTCTCTGTCACTCTAAAGATGCTTTCTTTGGAGTGACAGAGATAAATCTTCGAAATTTATGAACTTCGTAGTTTGTGGTAGTAGACTGAGGCCCGTTTCTCGAAAGCTTGTAACTTGTAATGCAAGTGGAAGTTTCTTTTTGACACTAATAATTAGATAAGGACTTCCGCTTGTATTACAAGTTACAAGCGTTCGAGAAATAGGCCCCTGAATTTAATCCATTAATTTGGTAATGTAGTTCGCATGGGAGCAGCCACGGTGCTCAAAAATATCGTAACATGTGTATGTTACGATATTTTTGAGCACCGTAGGGATATCTAAAGGAGCATTTAATCCAAACGAGCATTCGCTCATTCTATCCCCCACTCTACGAAATCAACGAATTTCGACGAATCGCGTTTTGTGTAACGAACGAATTTCGTAGAGTGGGGGATAGAAGAGCGAAAGCTCGTTTCGTCTAAATGCACGTTTATGCCATGATAATAGGCTTGCTCAGATATTTATGAGCACCTTGGCCGCTCCGATATATCTAATGGCGTGTACATTGATAGTTACACTTGTCTATTCATACCAACTTATTTACCAAATATACATCATCAGCCTATCTCCGTCCACTGCTGGACGTAGCCTCCTAAGGCCCAAGGTCCTTCCTATAGAAATAATTAACTTGGTCATTCTTTCAGACCCCGGTTCTTCAACGGCTGTATAGTTATAGCATACCACGGTCCTACCAGTAGAACTTATTACAAAAGCCGTCATTTTGTTTTCAAATTTCACGCCAAGCTAATCTGACGTAATCAATAAAAAAAATATTTTTTAATTAAATTCAATTTGTTCAAAAAGTCATCATAAACTGATTACAAATATGCTCCAAAGCTGTTGGTGGCACACATGTGAGATAACATTTAAAAAATGTGATCTTAATGTTTGGGCCTGGACGAGTATAAAACAATAGTATCTACTACTGGTAGGACCGACACCGTGGTTTGCAATGACTAGGAGCCAAATTTCGCCTTGATTCCTAGGAGGGTAGGCCTCTCCTACTGACCAAGCTATGATTAAAAAGTTCCGTTTTCCATACATTTTTGTCATTTTTTAAGCACCCTAGAATTTTGCCAATAAAATAATGTACATTAAGATCACGCCTTCGATATTAAATAAAATTGATGGGCTGGTAGAGTCGATGATGCTAAGCAAAATCCAATACATTTCCCAAAATGTTTATATGAAAAGTTCCTCTTTTGTTACCGGACTTCTATACATTTGTAACAAAAAAGGCACGGCTCATACAAACATTTTGGGAAATGTAGTAAGTGGATCTTGCTCAATATCATTGACTATACCAGTCTACAAATTTTTATTAACTTCGAAGAAGTAATCCAATTTTTTTTTAAAGAATTGTTCATTTATTATAAATCCGCCTCCATACTGTGATCGCTCACTAGCCCATGTGTCACATGGCAAATCGATCCATCACCATGCAATTGTTGGTGCAAAGGTGGTCAAGATGTCACCTTGTATCCCGTGGACAATCCTAGTCCGAGCTAGTGATGTCGTTGCTGATATCGATATATCGACTTTGACGATGCATCAATTTTCATAGTATCGTCAGCCTCCGTAGCCTAGTTGGCTACGAAGTTCCGGGTTGTAATCCAGGGCATTATTTATTTATTTATTTATTACAAATATTTGGTACCCACAACACAAACCTTAATTGAGTTTACCATGGCGTGGGACTAAGTCGATTTGTGTAAGATGACATGTCCCAAGATATTTATTTATTTATCAATTAATCAGCATCTCACGCCAGATAAATCCTATTTCCATTCGTGAAAACCCCATCACAGTAAAATGATACCCGTAGCTTACATTCATATTTGGTAAGTAGCAACATTATCATAATTGGTTTTATTTTTCTCAATATGTTTATGAAATGATTCATGATTTGTTGAAGATTATTTTTATACCACAAGTCCACGACGGTGGTAAGCAAGTACCGTACTCTATGAACAGCTACCGTACCCTATGAACGTCTGCAACTTCAGGGGATTCACATTAGATGTGGTTTGCCGACACATTCAAAACAAATTGTACCAAAAATACTGCAATCTTCAGTTAAGTAATAATTTATTCGTGTATTATGTCATTGTGCATACTGTGAAATTTATTTTAACTACAGTGTTCATCCCTCTTCATTTATCGATATAGACATTTATTTCGTATTTAGTACAACTCTAAGCCCAACAATGACGCGAGCCCACTTATTCATAACTAATTTTTGCGATAAAACCCATGTTCACGGCCGCTGTAGAATGGATGAAAGACTTAATCCTTCCGAAGTGGACAATGACTTGACCACATTGTTGGTGACGGATGGACATAAGGCACGGACGGACGAAAGTGCAGGACTGTCTTTGGGTTTTTGCAATGCATTTCACGCTTAGAGTTTCGTCTAAATAAATGTTACTGCTTGCACAGTGGGTACATTAAGTGTCGATTGTAATAAAATTACATAATTATCTAGTTTTAGTGTTACGAAGTCAGATTTTGTTATAAATATTAGATGTCATATACCAAAGTTATTATATGTATAGGTAGTATTAAGTAGTGTGACTACTGGAGAAAAATAAAAAGTACTAATCATAATATTCAGTTAATAAATAATTTGATTTGTTTTTCACAATACGTTAAATTTTGTGTTACAACTTTTAGCGCTGAAAAAGGGGGACAAATCTCATTTTTCTATGAGCGATCAACAATACGAACCTATATCTTTTAAATTTGCCCCCAATTACTACTGCTCAAGGTTGTTGGATAGAGTATACCTACCACATAGTTTGTATGACTTTCGTAACACAATTGCCTTCATCGTAATTTTGTTTTGATTAAGGCCTTGACTATGTGCAATTTTTTTGCTGTCGACTTTGAAAATATTCATTTCATTAAAAAAAAATACCTTGGGATACCTAACACAAATCGACCTAGTCCCACTCCCACGGTAAGCTCAATTAAGTCATGTGAGTACCAGGCGACGATATATTCAATAAATAGATACATATACGTATAGATACTTAAATACAAAGACGGCCATGACCAAGGAACAAATATTTGTGACAAATAAATACACAAATAATGCCCTCGCCGGGATTCGAACCCGGGACCTCAAGCTTCGTAGGCCCCTGCCAACTTCACTACCAACTAGGCTACGGAGGCTGACAAATGTATTTATTTGCAATCACGATTACACATTTATACAAGTAGGTACATAGCATAATACATGAACCCTGGAGGGTGTGGCAAAGAATTACTTACATTTAACATTAAAAAGTCACAATTTCAACTTATAGTCACAATTTCTATTTATTTCTTGCTCATGATTGGTTTCTATGTATTTAAGTATGTATACATATACATGTTATGTATCTATGTGTTAGGTAGTGTCCTGCTGAAATCGTAAATAAACGGCCTACATTCCTTAAAAAGTTTAAAAACGGCAAATTCCATGTACAGTACAGTGTACAGTGACCGTAAGTATGGATACCACAAAAAATAGGAAATGGAGGATTCCGATAGGCCATATTTTCAAAGTCCCTTTTTTTATTTGGAATTTTTAATATGATTTCCACTCAGGATTGCGAGCTCTTCCCATATTCTATTCTTGGTTTGAAGTCCTCCTATAATGACACCTCTAAAACTTTTCTTAAAAATTGACACCCAGTTCAGGGTGCTTAGACAAGTTGCCAATCGCTAACGCTTAATCGTCAATCGTAAACGAAAGGCAGCTAACTGTCTATGGCGCACTAATACGAAAGAGTGACAGAGAGGGAAAACTACGATACGTATACGCTACTAAGCGCAAGCGATTGGCAACTTGGCTAAGCATCCAGAGGCCCTAGTGTACAGTGTACCTAGTGTGTGTAGTGTCATTTGTATGATATGGCGATAAAAACGTAAACGCGATCGAGACGTTTTTTATAAGTTATTACCTACACTAGGCCCTCAGATCACTGCTAGGGCTGTACTTTCGCGCATGCGCGCCGCGCGGGCTGCGTCTGCGCATCGGTACAGTGCGCAGCTTGGCCGCCTCCGCAACGCCTTGCCACACAAGTACTGATATACAGGGGGTGGTATTTATAGTCAGTCTGTCTGACGTTAAGTGAACACTTTAGAGATTAAGAACTGTCGAAACTGCACGTGACGGTCAGGTTATTCAAATTCAAAATAATGAATATAATTTATTGTAATGATTCATTGAAAAAGTAACCATTTCAATTTTGTATAGTTGTTTTTGAGGGAAATATACAGGAGTTCCTTATCTCTCGAATAAGTCTAAAGGTGAAGTATGAGACAGCATCATACTAAACGGCTATTTTTAATAGACAAAATACGCATAAACTTACGTTTATTATTATCCTGACGTATCGGGCATGACGTTACACCCGTGGTCGCAGGCAAACTCAAGACCCGCCTGTCAAAAATATGAGTGATACTCGTGAATGTTTAAACAAAAATACCTACGGATATGTGTCTTCACCCTCGGTACTTTTAAACATCCTGTACCCTAAGTCCGATAATTCGCCCATTTCTTCCGCTCAAACCGGTGCAAAATGTACACGTTATTGACCAGACACAATGGCTTAATGCCACAATAGATGACCATGTTTCTAGTACGTTAAAAACGCATTAACCACTCGACCAAACAAGCTTGACAATTTCGGCAATTTTCGATGAAAAATGTTTATTAGTGTATTAGTAAAATCACAATTTGTAGAACGAAATTGACATGAAAAATAGTATTAGATTAGAATGACTTGTATCTTTTGGTGACGATTTTACAATGATTTCTCGGTTTTTCGCTTAAATGGGTATATTTAAAATTGCATTTATAACGTGTAACACATCATCATCAGCCTATTTCAGTTCACTGCTGGACGTAGGCCTCTCCTACGCGTATTTGATGGAATCATTAATTAGGAGGTAATAATGGTAGTAACTGGGCATTTAATCCCGGGATTTATTTGTAGACAATCCCGGGAGTCATTATTATGCAATCCCGGGATTAAACAATACATATAAAATCCCGTTATCGCATACATTGGAATCCCAGGATTGCATGCCGTAGCTAGAATCACAATCTGGCTACAATCTTGTAGAAGTAGCAGAATTTTGGTAGGTACTATTTCTAGTTGGTTAGATGCGACCTGCATCCAGCGTGTCCCGACGACCTTCATAAGGTCGTCTGTCCATCTTGTGGGTGGACGTCTTACGCAGCGTTTGCCTAGGTCCAGAGGGGAGGCCTATGTTCAGCAGTGGATGTCTTATGGCTGAGATGATGATGATGATTGTTAGTTGTAGCAATAGAGCCCTCGTAACTCTGCCATGCATGACAAGCATGTGAAAACAATCCATTTCTACGAAAAACTAGCCAGATTAATGAGGCGTCTGCAACGCTCGAAGAATGCCCCAAGACTTTTTTGCAGTTGTACGTTACGTATGGAATTTACTTATTAAATTAATGAGACGACCGATACAGAAATAAGCAACATTAAATCGGTAATAATAAATAAATATCTCGGGACATTTTACACAAAAATCAACCTAGTCTCACGGTAAGCTCAATTATTTTGTGAGCGGTTTATTAACCATTAAATGCATGAATGTTTCTTTTCGTTCCAAAAATAAAATGTGTTTACCTAATGGCGTCTAAAACACGAGAAAAATAGAAAAAAAAATTGTAGATATATTTTGGGTGAAATTTTTACTACTATTTAATCAGAATTTTGATACATCATACATTATGCATTTTCTTGCAAAATCGTGCATGATAAAATATGCAAATATTGTTTATTTTTAAATTGAAGTAGGTATATTAAGTTCAGTACCTAATTGTAGAATCCTTAAGGTATGCATCACAAAATTCTAATAATAAATAATTTCTTACTTAGTTAAAAACGGCTAAACACAAGCAACGAAAACAAATTTCTGCTATCTTGCTTATAAAGACTTGTAAGTTTTTACAGTAAAAAATGTATAATATTTCACCAATAAACGCAGATCGTACCGCCACTTGATCAATTTGAAACTCAAACTTTATCAAAATACAGAACAAAAAATGGCTACTGAGTTCATAACATAGCAATTTCAATTCAAATACATTTTGTTGACGTTTCTGTTTAGGTTTTATATGAATGAACCGAATAATATTGAATCCTAAACACTTAAGCGTTCATTTTTTACCCTCTTGTTCAAATCGGAATGTGTAATGCTTTATATTTACGTTATATCACGTGTCAAAGCTTATTATATGGACACACGATTGGATTGAATTTGAAATAATTCTATGACCTTCAAATGGTAGTCAAGAACAATTAGTTTTAAAATATTGGTCTAAGCGTTGTCTTTTGACACGTGCACTTGCCTACTGATTGTATGTATGATTATGATTTTTTATGAGAGCGTTGTCGGCCCTGGATGCTTAGCCGAGTTGCCAATCGCTAACGCTTAGTAGCGTATCGTAGTTTCCCTCTTTGTCACTCCTTCATATTAGTGCAACAAAGACAGTTAGCTGCCT
Organism: Thaumatotibia leucotreta; assembly: GCA_025490895.1. Classification (NCBI taxonomy): domain Eukaryota; kingdom Metazoa; phylum Arthropoda; class Insecta; order Lepidoptera; family Tortricidae; genus Thaumatotibia; species Thaumatotibia leucotreta. Next base: position 163,550 of record JALPQI010030596.1, on the reverse strand, counting down.
TTCGTTTACGATTGACGATTAAGCGTTAGCGACTGGCAACTTGTCTAAGCACCCTGCTGACTGAGACCATAAGGCAGGCGCTTACATCTCCCAGCGAATATTCCGCTAAGCCGGTCGCCTTATGCCGTGGCCACGACATTGGTCTAAGGCGACCGGCTTAGCGGAAAACCATACGTGCGAGAGGGAGTACCCATATCGGCATTTCGCTCCGACTCATGGATTCGCTCGCCGCTGGTCGCCTTAGACCAATGTCGTGGTCGGGCCTTTAGATTAGACCAATGTCGTGGCCGCGGCATAATGCCGCCAGCGTTATGGGCTCCATGCCCCAGGCGGAACTCTTCGAGGGGGTATTCTTTTTGTTTTTTACTTAGTTTAAATTATCTTTATTATACTTACTTCAGTTATCATAGTTTAGTTTTAATTTTAGTTCGCTCAGCGAACATGCCCGACGCGCTGCAGTAGCGAGGAAACCCTATCACCGCCCTAGGGGGCTACGCAGCGATCGTGAGCTCGATCCCTGGCTCGGCCAATGAGTTTTTCAATAAACTTATGTACGAAATATCATTTGATATTCAGTGCTTTACGGTGAAGGAAAATATCGTGAGGAAACCTGCATACACCTGCGAAGAAATTCAAGTGTGTATGTGAAGTCCCTAACAAGTACTAACAGCATTGGGACCACGCAAAATAGGCACGTTTGATGTCGAGTTGCGGAAAAATGGCCAGAATACAACAACAACAACGTTAGTATCAAAAACGTTACGTAAAACGGGCAATAATCCTATAGATATTTTACAAAAAAATCACGTGTTAACGCACTTTTATGTAAACTAGTTTCATACTGACCTATTTCTTCAAAATAGCAGGTGCTATTTCGAATATATACTAAATATGATATACCAAGGCTCAACTCGCAACACTGATTTAAGTGCCACTTGAAATTCGATATCACATGCTGTTTCTTTGTTGCAGAAGGACGTAAACGACAACATTTTGTTTAGCAAAATTGTCTTTTCTAGTTGTGCAGTATTCCCATTGGTTGAATTGTGAGAGAGTGTCAGGCAAGCATAGTCTTAATAGACTAGTCCTAATGGACTTCCCGTCTTATTGGTCCGGCTGAATTGGTAACTTATATACTTGGAAATGGCATTTACACTATGATGACTACGGCATTTTTTACTTTTTCATATACTTTTCTGCACCGTCCATTTATTTTTGCCAAAATTATTTTCTTTTCTTCGCATATGTACCTATTGTCTTGTACAATTGTGTATATCATTGATATCCGAGTTGCAAAGAGGGCTTTCCCCCAACCAGTGTCGGGTTAAATTAAGTCACTCACTTCCGAAAAAACTCACTTTCAACACGTAGTATCATAAATGGCTATGACTCTCAATAAATATGACTCCCGATTTTTCCAAAGTGAAGAGAAAGGGAGGCATATAGACCATCGATCAAAGCTATTTTATGATTTCGGTCTTAACCCTAAATTCGACAAAAGTAATGTATTGTCGTGTGTTCAAGCGGCCGTGTCGTAACGGCAGTAAGAATACATTTTGTCACCATCCCAACTCCTCCTGTGGGTGTCGTAAAGTCGACTAAGGGATTGAAGTGTCACTGACCATTATTTGATTAAAGATTGATGATGGGCTGCAGCGTCATCATAGTGGACACATTACTGTGATCGCCAATTCGCTTGCCTAGCGTGGCGATCGCAGTTTAATGTGTTAATAGGAAAGGCCTACGTCCAGCAGTAGACTAGCATAAGCTGATGATGTGTTCAAGCCTCTTTAGCACTCAATAATGATAATTCTGGTTCAAGAAAAAATACAAAAGTGGGTCTAAGACCAAGTCCAATATTTAGGATGTTGTAGAATTAAAAGTTAGGAGTCGATTGCTCGCTATTTCAGAGAATAACCACCATAGACAGTAAAGCAGGTCATGAAAAGATTAATTTGAATATATCGGTGTTGCAAGCTCATATTCCGTTACCGGGTGGTGAATGGCCTAATGGGGTCATGCGCTATATAATCCTGTACTTACTTGCAATGGAAAAGTACAAATTTCCATTCAGCCGTGGACAAAATCGGTGAATTCATACATATTCCGTCGTTTCATTGCATAGCAACTGTCTTGTTTACAAATGATTGCTATCTTGAGTTTTATAAAGTTTTTGTAAACTTACTTTGAACTGATCGATGTCCTGTGTGTGTTTCTCAAAGAGTTGGTTGGTGCTTTTATTTATTTCGTGAGCATGGCTTTCGTCCCTTCCAGATCGGATCACGTTTTAGCCTAGTTTCAGACACTGGTCTCATCTTGAGCTACTAAGCTGTGAACTATGGGCTATAAACACGAAGAAAAGATCTGCACTCCCGTGTAAATAAAAGAGACACGGCGATACTCGCCCGGCGGCGATAGCTGATAGCAGGGCGAGTATCGCCCTTTATCAGCTATCACCGCCGTAATTTAGTTTTTGTATTGCATGCATCAGCCTATGATAGTCCACTGCAGGACGTAGGCCTCTCCTATTAACTACGCTATACGCATTAGGAGGTAAATGCCCATACTCGCCACGCTTGGCAAGCGGATTGGCGATCGCATTAATGTGTCCAGTGGACACATTACTGCGATCCACTATGATGCACTGTCCACTATGATGACGCTGCTGCCTATCATTCATCTTTTATCAAATAATGGTCAGTGACACTTCAATCCCTTAGTCGACTCTTACGACACCCGCAGGAGGAGTTGGGGTGGTGACAAGTGAATTCTTACTGCCGTCACCACACGGCCAAGTTTTTGTATTAGTATTAGTAATTTGGAATACAACTTTGAGTGTCAACGAGTTAAATTCGCACTTTAATAACGTTGAATATTATAATTATGGCTGTGGAATGACCTTCTGTGATTTACCCGAAAAAAGTGTACATATCTAAGGCCTTGATCAAAACAAAAATCACGATCGCATCAGTTGTGTTACAAAAGTTAGTGATACAAACTATATCAGACATACCTAGTCTGTCCAACGATCTTTGGAAGTAGTTAAAGACATAGGTTCGTATTACTGATTGCTCATAGAAAATTTGAATTTCGTTAATTTGTGATAATGTGAATAATGCGATCGTGATAATTGCACAATCGTTTTGCGTTCTAACCTCCTCGCTGTTGCGTAAGAGCAAAGATTTTTGTCTTTAAAAATATAAATAATACGTCGAGAAGAGATGAAAACGGTGACCATATTTAACCCTTATTAAATTTGGTCAAAGTTTTTTTGCAATCGAAGGGGCACGTCAAAAACGTACAGTATAACTAAGTTGTTTACGCCAGTCAATGTCATGTATACGTCACATTGAATACGAAAAATGGCGGTGAAAAGGTTACCGTGTAGCACAACCCCCCCCCCCCCCCGCGCAAGGTCAGAATACCCTTCATCCCACATCCCAAAACGTGCCACAAAACTTCAAATATAACAGTAAAGCAGTCCGTATCACCATAGCTTTAAGTCGCAGTTCCCATATCAAAAAATCACGTGTCGGGAATACTAGAATGTGACTAACTTTCGCAACACAATTGAAGCAATAAAGAGGAGCAAAGATTAAGCAGCAAGAGTAAAGATTTCTGTCTTTAAGAATACAAATAATACGTTGACAAGTTAAGGGTTAAATATGGTCATCGTTTTCTTGCAATCGAAGGGGCATGTCAAAAACGTACAGCATAATTAACTAAGACTTTACAAAAAACCGTTCTCCTCACGTGTGAAAGCCTATCAAAAAAGAAAAATAAACAAACCACTTTAATATTGGCAAATTCACCTTGCTGCTGAAACAAGTAAGGAGTAAAGCCAGAGAAAAAAAAGTCGTTTACGCCATGAGTCAACGTCGTGTATACGTCACGTTTAATAAGAAAAATGGCGGTCAAAAGGTTACCGTAAAGCACAACCCCCGCAAGGTCAGAATACCCTTCATCCCACATCCCAAAACGTGCCACAAAAACTTCAAATATAACAGTAAAGCAGTCCCTATCACCATAGCATTAAGTCGCAGATCCCATATCAAAAAATCACGTGTCTGGAATACTGGAATGTGACTGGCAAGCTACACGTGATCTCGTGGTACATTTATTGTGAAATTATTAAAATAAATACAATCTGAATTATACAGAGGGGGGTATCGAACGCTATTTCTGTTTTGCATGGGTTTGGTATTTTTATTATGAAAAGTGAAGTTTTTTGCGCAGTGTTGGTTAATACTATACAGAGGGAATACCTACATATTTTTTATATTTAAATCGGTTCTCGAAAACGAGAGAAAAAGTGATATACATCCGTATGACGACATTGACGACAGATCTGTTTATTTGGTTTTTATTTTAGAGTAAATGTGTTTTCTATAAATAAGTTTTCATGTCTCGCACAAAAATGAGTAATTCATAACTCGTTGCGACTATTATTTTAGACTATTCCTTTTCTCAAGATACCATTTTTATAGTCAATTAATTGTACAGTCAAAGGCAAAATAAGATGTAGGGTCAGTGCGGGTAAGTCCGGCATATTTTATTTGTAAGGAAAGTCCGTCATATGCGTCTTATATTGTTGGGTTAGGGGTGGAAATCAGTTGGTAGACGGACTTTCTTGATAGACGGTCTTATCCGCATTTACATAAAAATGTTGAAAAATATGTCCCATTGCACTTTAATTCTGTGTAATAAGAACGTACCGTCGTACCAATCGTACCATATTTATAAGAGATTTATACATATTTAAATTTGCACTTGACTATAATTAAATGAGTCATCAAATGGGTTTATAGCGTAAAAATAAATCATTGTATAATTATAATAAAAGTACATTACGATATTTACGATACATGTGCAAAGAAATTAAGTTCAAAACGAGTGCCGGTAAATTAAACCACGACCGGCACGACCGAATGGAGTGTTTTAAATCACCAGTTAGGAATTTCCATTTCGCACGTGTAATTGTACGATGTTTTTCAGTACAGTTAGCCTTGTGAAGTTTCAACCTGACACAAAATGAACCACTTCTCGCACTAGTGTGTTAAAAAAGGCACCACCTGTACTGAAAAATATACAAAGTATTTGTTTAAAAAGTAACTAAACTTGAACCCTCCATAATATATTTAACTCCAAGCTCCTATTCACTATATATCACTTTTACAGACGTCACAGGCCGCAGGGTAAGGCCACCGCTTACTAATGGATAGTCCATGCTCTTATTTGCTACCAACGTGGAATAGTAAAAGAAAAAAGTTTTTAATCCTTAAAAAACTATTTCTTATTTTCTGAAAGTCGTGACAATAGTCACAAGGATTTTAGGTAATTCTTGACATGAGTTTCGGCCTATGTCGGATTTTAGCTACAATTGTCGTATTTCTTGAGACAATTGTAATTTTTCTCCGAAGAAAAGTATCTAATAGTAGCTCTTTCATTTTTCAAGCTGTTCGGCTTTGGAACTCTCTAACTGTTAGCGTAAGGTGCGCGCAAACTCAAACTGCCTTCAAAAAGCTGCTCAAATCTCATTACTTATCTCCTCCATAATATTTTTGTTCTCATACCTAGTCTGTTTGGCTGAAATTGATACAATATATATTTTATCTATGTAAGCATATGTATGTTTATTCTGTTTAAGTACATATGTATGTTTATCTGCATGTTTATTTTTTTATGTAATAGTTAAGTTCTGATATTTTGCTACACCTACCAATAAATGCTTAATAATTATGTCTCGCTACCTAAGGGTTGTCTGAAAGAGATTGCTGTTTAACAATAAGACCGCCTGTTGTCTGCCTCTAGATTAGTTGTCTTCGTGTATAATGTTTATTTTGAGGTGTACAATAAAGAGTATTTATTATTAACTGCTAATTAAATATTAGATGTCATGTGCTTACCAAAGAAAAAAATATCAAAGCTTACCAACGCGGAGGAGGTGGGAGTTGAACCCACGACCCCAGCTTTCGCGGCTGATGCCTAAACCACTCGGCCACTCCAGCTGACCGTTCGTCAGTAAAAAACAAAAGAAATGTAAACAAATATAGCTGACAGTTACCCATATCCCTTAGTCGACTCTTAGGCTGCGTTTCCACCAGAGATGTGCGAGGATGTGTTTCCATACAAATGACACCTCGCTCGAGTCATTTGTATGCAAACACATCCTCGCACATCTCTGGTGGAAACGCAGCCTTACGACACCCACGAGAGGAATTGTCACCGTACTTAAAGAGTCAGTTACATTCCCAAGACAACACAGAATTCAATCCCGTTCAATCTTTCGCCGTTCAGGCAATTAGTCTCTGAAACTCGCTACCTCTCCCCATTCGACAAGCCCCGAGCAAGGCAATTTTCAAAAGACTTCTCCGCAAGCATCTTTTGACAGAAGAATATAGATACATAGTTTCCTCCGTCCTTTAGATATATAAATCGTATGTATTAGTTTATTGTATTAATATATAAGTAGTAATATGTAATTATATTGTAGGTTTAGCCTTGTTTTGTATACATTACTTATTAGGATCTTTTTTTTTAATAACAGTTGTTTCTATAAAGTAATCATTTCCTGCACCAACTTAAATGTCTCTGTTTGGCCCTATGGTTGACTGGTAGAGAATTCCATTTGGCATTAAGTCCGCCATTTGTACAGCATTGTTTGTTTTGTGCAATAAAGTTTAAATAAATAATCCCAAGTAAAATGTAACTGAAATAAAATCAAAATTATTCTACAGCACAATTCAGTTGCAAATGGAATCTCCTGCGAAGACTTGTAGATGAAGCCAGTCAACAGCCGGGAAATTATTCTTTGCGTCAACTGGGTGAAAACCTTAGGCGACATGCATTATTGAACGTGCACATGCGTTGCGCTTATGCGCGCCTAGTACATTGACATAGTGTCATGTCTATTATTATATATTATTTTGACAATTTTGTAAAATAAATATTTTTTTTTTTATACCACGTCGGTGGCAAACAAGCATACGGCCAGCCTGATGGAAAGCAGTCACCGTAGCCTATGGGCGCTTGCAACCCCAGGGGTGTCACATGCGCGTTGCCGACCCAATAAGAACTTGTACACTCCTCTTTTGAAGAACCCCATTCTGTAGTCCAACGGGAAAACCTCGGCAGGGAGCTCATTCCACAGACGGACCGTCCGCGGGAGGAAATTCCTCTGAAACCGCACGGTGCGCGACCATTTAGGTTGCAAGGTGTGAGGATGAGCGCCCAGTCGGTGGCGAGCGGTGCGATGATGAAAAGTGGACGTTGGCATCATGTCGAACAGTTCTTCAGAGCACAACCCATTGTACAGACGATAGAACACACATAAGGAGGCGAAGTCTCTCCTTAGACTTAAGGGTTCAATACCGCCTGTGAGTCTGGGATCGTCGACTATTCGGACAGCTCGTCTCTGAACCGAGTCAAAGGGTGCAAGCTGGTATACAGGTGCTCCTGCCCAGAGGTGACAGCAATACTCCATATGGGGTCTGACTTGCGACTTATATAACAGAAGTCTTTGCCCCGGAGTAAAGTATCCCCTCGCTTTATTGAGCACCCCGAGCTTTTTGGATGTCAGCGTAGCTTTTCCCTCTAGGTGACATCGGAATTGGACGTCGTTGGAAATGTCGACTCCGAGGATCCCAATACTCCCTGACATGGTAAGAGCTGTGTCTTGGAACTTTGGAGCCACAGTAAATGGGGTTTTTTAGCGGTAAACGCGCAAACTTGTGTCTTTGTGGGGTTGAACCTGACTAGGTTATCCCGACCCCATAACGAGACTCTAGATAAAGTGTTCTCGATGTCAGACACAAGTTTTCCGCGACTTTCCAGTACCACAGAGCGAGGGATATTAGCACGGGCTGTGTAAAAAGTATCCCCAGTACTGTCATCCGCATAGCAATGGAGGTCGCCGATAGACAACATGTCATTGATATGCAGAAGGAACAGCGTTGGGGATAGCACAGAGCCTTGCGGGACGCCAGCGTTTATGTCCATGCTATCAGAGCAGCTACCGTCTACTACGGCACGAATGCGTCTGCCGGACAAAAAGCTAGCAATCCATCTGCATAATCCCTCGGGCAGTCCATAAGATGGCAACTTCGACAAAAGGCCCCTACGCCAGACCCGATCGAACGCCTTCGCTATATCTAGGCTGACTGCCAAAGCCTCGCCTTGACTCTCAATGGCTGATGCCCAGCGGTGAGTGAGGTACACTAGAAGATCACCGGTAGAGCGACCGTGGCGAAAGCCATACTGGCGGTCGCTTATAAGATCGTGTTCTTCTAGGTAACCAAGGAGCTTAGCGTTAACTATACGCTCCATGACCTTAGAGAGAAGGGAGGTGATAGCGATAGGCCTATAATTCGATGGATCCGATCTGTCACACTTTTTTGGAACAGGGTGCACAAGGGCCGTCTTCCACGAAGATGGAACTTCCCGTTTGATACTGGAAAGAGCGAAGAGACGCGTTAACACAGGACACAACTCAGGAGCACAACGTTTAAGCACCACTGCAGGTATGCCGTCTGGCCCGCTCGACTTGTGAACGTTTAACGACAGCAACTCCCGCCGAACATCTTTCTGGAAGATGCGAATTTCTGGCATGGAGTGTGCGCACCGCGGGATGGTAGGCGGTATAATGCTGCCGTCATCGCTCACAGTCGAGTTCGAGGCAAAAAGAGCACCTAGAAGATCGGCTTTCTCTTTTGCACTACCCAACTAACATTTTAGCGATAAAACTAGTTCTACAAAAGCTGTATATTCTTTCGATTAAACACAGATAGCGATAGTGTGGCCTAAAATTTAGCGATATAGCACGCTATAACTCTCTTATAGGCGCAAATAGGCACCGCCGTTAGAGCTTGAAGTTCTATAGTGGTTCATTTTATGCGCAATAGTGATAAACTAGTGATACAATAGTGCTACAATAGGGATAATTGTTGCCGGGGGTGATAATAAAGGGCTAAAGTAGCAGTATTTTCGCTTATAGTTCTAATAACCGCGTAAAATTTCATCTTGTATCACTTAAAGCGTTACAAGAAAACTGCTATAGTGAAAATAATCGCTGTGCGTCGCAATATGGAATCTTTTATAGCTATAATTGTATGTGTAGTTTCAAATGTCAAAATATTCAATACGATTTCAATCGGTTTGTGTTGTGTGCAATGAAAATTGTTTGTAATGGCGACTTAATGGATTGTGAAATCATTACCAGGTGAATACACAAAGTTTCACGACGCATATTAGTGAATTCAACTAAAATTCTATTGCGGTTGTTACTTTTCTGTCATTATATGTGGTATTTTACATCTCAATTTTCAAGCGCCTCGTAAATTTACAAGTTTTAACAAATTTGGTATGCTAAAAGTACTGTAGCCTAGGTTATGTTCGGTAAGTAAGTTAATTATAATCTTTAGTTTTGTGAATGGTTATGCTACACATACTAGATATTGTAATATTAGAACAATTACCTTAACAATTGCTGCTTTATTACCATATTTTAATTATTTTTTGTATTTGTTTGTAAACAAAAATGGCGTTTTTACGTTCTAAACACATGATTAACTCTAAAGGTGATAATTTTACCTCAATTAGAACTGACAGCTTTAAATATATTCCCGATAACCATTAAAGGTTATACAGCGAGGTATCTTATACCACAAAGCGTTAAAAATAACTTTAAGTGGTAATAATGTTCGCATAAACACTCTAGTAGAGCTACGGCCATACCGCTGTTATAGCACTTCAAGTTCTAAAAAGCTAAGTGATTTAACAGGGAAAATTATGTCTGTTGTATGACTAAATTACTAAGTGCTATAAAAACTCATGTAACTCATGTTACCACTCTTACATTGCTTAAGGTTATTTTTATAGCTTTTGTAACACTGTAGGCGGCATTAAGCACTAAAAGGTAAACATAACACGATTATAGAGCTACAGCGCGAGTAAGTTGGACACCCCAAAAGAACCTCCAGTGTTAAAATATACTTAAAGTGGTAACCATAAGCATATAAAAAGGCAGTTAATACCACCTTATTACAGCTTTTAGCTACAATATGCAATCTTATTTCTATTATATCACCTTACTGGTACCAGTGTATTAAGAGGACTGTTTATTTCCATAGTATCACCTAAAACTATTATTATGCGTCTTATAAAACTACTATTTCACTCAGGATTCTAAATGAGTTGCTGTTATAGCTAATGTGTTTGTTGGGTATGGACCAGATTACCGTCAGCATTTCGCAGTGGTGGCAGGGACGACCGACAAAAGTTTCCCTCGGCAGCTTTGGCAAGTGACCAGAAGGCCCTACTCCCGGAAGGGTGGCCTGCAAGCTTCTCACCAAATCTGCCGACAAAATCAAATTTTGCTCTGGCAACAGCTCTTTTGCAGGACCTCGAGGCAGCATTCAGTCTGCGTTTCGCATCAGAGACGTTCGGATCCTTATCAGTTACGGCCTTGGTCCAAGCCCTGTAAGCAGCCTGCTTTTGAACCGCAGCTTCTTTACAGGGCCGGTTAAACCAAGGTCGCTTCTTTGCTCCTGTAGCGATTAGTGAGTTGGGAATGAAACAGTCCATTCCCAGCTGTATCGTCTCGGCGACATTAGTCGCACAGGAGTCAGGATCATCCGATGCGAAACAGAGCTGCCTCCAAGGGTACGAAGCGTAGAATTCACGCAATCCGTCCCAATCTGCTGACCCGTACTGCCAAACGCGACGAGTAGTAGTAGGTCGCGGTGGTTCTCGCTGCGCGCAAGGCGAATTTGTCCGGATAAGGCAGTGATCGGACGAGCCGAGAGGTGCATTTACTGCGATGGTGTATCCGTCCGGATGCGTGGTCAACAGAAGGTCAAGCAAGGAGCTCGTATGGTCCTCGATATCTGGTATTCTCGTGGGAGAACGTACCAGTTGTGGGAGCCCATAGGCCAGAGAAAATTCGTGAGCAGACCTTCCCGCAAAGTCGGTGGACCGGGAGCCCAGCCACTCAACGTGGTGGGCATTAAAGTTCCCCAAAATCACCAGCTCCGCGGATGGGTACTGCTCAAGTACTCTGTCGGATGTCGACTGTATGTGCTCGAAGAGTCGGGTTGTCTCTGTGTTGCCACTGTGAGACCTGTAAAGGCACGCGTAGACTCTGGTGTGGCCGCCGTAGTCCACACGCACCCACAAAACTGACAGGTCCCTGTCTTCAAAGGCAAGAAGACGACGACAGCATACATCCTGCCGGGCGTACATACATACACCGGCGTGTCTCACGAACTTATGTTCGAGTGTATAGCCGGGGTACAATAGGTACGATATATCCGCCGGGCAGGATATTTGCGTCTCCGTGAGGAAAAGTATGGTCGGCTGCGCAGTTTCTAGGTGGCAGTGGACTGCGTTTAGGTTAGAGTGGATACCCCTGATGTTGCAGTAGTCCACTTGTGTGGATGGAGATGCCGCTGATAGTCCAAACTTTTTCTGTTTTCGCGCCATTATAGTGGGTGTACTTAATCCTAAGAAGGGTTCGGAGTGCCGACGACTCAAGGGACAAACAAACGGAACAAATCTGGCAGGGGACAGCGCAGGTAGTGCGGTCTGCAGGCACGGCGTACGGAAGGGCCCCCGGTCCCCCCCTGTGGCAGCGGCCGGGTCCACTCCGGTCTCCTCCTCCGGCACGGCCACTACTCCAGGGATTTTGCGCAGGTTGGCGGTTCAGCCTCCCAGGGCGGAGATTACGTGGTTCCTGGGTTCGGGAACCCTACTGACCTACGGGCGGCCAGCGGTCAGCCGTTTCACCGGGTCTCCCTGATAGCCGCACCTGCATGCCGCGCCAACACAGGCCGAAGCCAGTATTGTCAGTTCCGTAGGTCCCCCCGTCGGCAGCACTCCGCACCCTCGTTGAGCCAGGCTACCTTACTCACCAGCAGGAACACAACACTATGTGTAGGGGATAGTGTTATTTGGCTGCGGTTTTCTGTAAGGCGGAGGTACTTCCCCAGTTGGGCTCTGCTCTAGATAAGAGCGAGATGGCATCCGCTGTGCCTACCACACAAAGCGGGATGTCATTCGCTATGCCCTACCTCAACTAAATTCTGTATAAATAAAACCATACCGTCAAAATGAGAACCCCCTGGCTAAATCCACAAGACTGTAACGAGAGTTACCAATTCTTTTGTATGTTCTCATATAAATTAAGTACAGTTAAGGGTCCACATATCTACCTACAGGGCTAGGCTAGACGTACGGAAACTCAACTTTGATTAATTAATTTTAAAACGTACGAAAGAATTGGTAACTCTCGTTACAGTCTTGTGGATTTACCATGCTCCTTTTTTGAAGTCGGTTAAAAAGAGCATTACATTTCTCAAAAACAGCTTCTACTTATACAATATTTCAGTTGAAAGTAAAAAAAAGTAAACAAATACGAGTATGGCTGACTTTCCATAATATTTGACGTCTTTGACACATATCGTGAAACACGTTCGCAGATATATATTTACGTTAATATTAATAAATATCAATAATTTTAGCAAAAAATATAAGTGAACACTTCAGGTTTAAAGTTTTAGAAAGAACTCCGATTACTCACCGTCCCAAATGGAAGATATGCGCTGGCAACACTGGATAGCACCAAGATTGTTCTGAAAGTGCGTGATTATGAAATAATTAAAGTTAGCAGAACGCTTAGCCAAGTTGCCAATCGCTAACGCTTGGTAGCGCATCGTAGTTTTCCCTCTCTGTCATTCTTTCATATTAGTGCGACAAAGACAGTTAGCTGCCTTTCGTTTACGATTGACGACTAAGCGTTAGCGATTGGCAACTTGGCTAAGCACCCCCAGGTTTGTTTACCTTTTTTGTACTTTCAACTGTATACATTTGGATTACGTGTTCGACACTGATAAAAATTGGTAGGCTAATAGAGTCAATGTTGCTGAGCAAGATCCATGACATTCCCCAAAATGCCCCGAAATGTTAGTATGAAACATTCCGTTTTTGTTACCAAAAACGTTGAGGAATCTGGTAACAAAAAGTCCATACAAACTTCCTGGGACATTTTGGGAAATGTGGTGCATCTTGCTCAGCATCTTTGGTTCTACCAGCTTACCAATTTTTATTACTATCGAAGACGTTATCCAAATGTACAAACTTTCTCAGAATTTGAGTGGCTTAAGGTTGTAGTACCTTCGAAACATTAAGCACAGATGTCGCTAGTGATTAGCTTCACAATACCATTGACTAAATTCGCTGTGATTCACGGAAGGTCGTCTGGTGTAATTGGAAGCACGTTGGACCGGCAATCCAGCGGGTTCGAATCTCGTGACAACCAGTCTTTCGCAGTTCATTTTTTCTATGGTAAGTACATCTGTTACGACATTGTGGGATTTTTCAGAATTGCACAAAAACCACAATATACACTATAGTCGTGATTATAGCAGAAAGAATACATTTGTTACCACCCCAACTCTTCTCGCGGGTGTCGTAAGAGCCGACTAAGGGATTGAAGTATCACTGACTATTCTTTGATAGAAGATTGATGATGGGCAGCGTCATCATAGTGGATAGGTACTGCGATCGCCAACCCGCTTGCCCAGCGTGGTGATTATGGGTATTAGCTCCTAATACAACACATAGGTTATAGGAGAGGCCTATGACCAGCAGTGGACTGGTAAAGACTGATTATGGCAGCATTGTATCGAGGAGAAGTTTCATAAGTTGCGAAACTTGCATAGAGAATGTTCTCGGGAATCTCAATTTAACAAATAATCTAATCAAGCCAAGACCGTACTAGATACATGCCTTATGAGTTATATTTACTGCTTTGTTTACTTATTTACGATGTAAAATAATTATTTATAACACATTTTTATAAGTTCTCATGGAAACATTGTCAATGAGAACTTACTCTTAAATTCTCATGAAAATACTCGGAAATTTCCAAGTATATTCCCACAATTTTGGGAATGTTCTACAACTTGTACATTGCTAATTAAATATGTGTGTAACAAGTAGGTAATTTTATTTCACCTATTAATTTTATTTATAGTACATTGTGCATCAAGGGAGGTAAGTACGGAATTACTAACGAGAGTGTTAGAAGCCCGACGCCGTTAGGCGGAGGGCTTTTATGACTCGAGTTAGTATTCCGCTTACCGACCGTGATGCATACAATGTTTTTCATCACATTTGCCAACCAAAAAATAAGTTTTAAGACATAATATTATTAAATGACGTACTGACATTTCTATTACTCCCTAGGGAATTTCACTTTTCTATTACTCCCGCTACGCGCGTAAGCAATGGCGCGCTTAGACAAAAAAAAATAAAAAATACATGTAAAAAAAATATATATATATAAAATGAAAAATACATTGCAGCGTCCAGGAGGCAAAACGCTTTCAAATAGTGTTATAAAAATGAAATGTTGGCAATTGTTACTTAAACAGCTGTGACCTACATTCAAAGTATTTTTTTAATCAAATTCACTTAATTACTTTTTTTTAGGGTTCCGTAGTAAACTAGGAACCCTCATAGTTTCGCCATGTCCGTCTGTCCGTCTCATCCGGCACAGTTATACAGGGGTATAGGTACGGGTATAGGTTGCGGCTAATTTTAGTAATAAAATGAAATGTTCATAACAGAGTTTTTTCGGGTACCTGATACCTTCTCTAGTAGAAAAGTGGGATGATTTTTTTTTTATTTTGCTGTAATCCTATGCAAATGTGGGATATCGTAAAATAGGTCTTTAAAAAATAAGGTTTCCAGAAGAAAGTTTATTTCTAAAGTGAACATTTTCGGAGATAACCGCTCCAGAATTAAAAAAAAATATGTCCCTTCCCTCTAATTTTTGATCCATATGTCCAAAAATATGAAAGATTTTTCATATTACATACAAAAATATGAAAGATTTTTCATATTTTTGTAGCTATGGACCCAGCCGTTTTTGAATAACTACGGAACCCTACACTGAGCATAGCCCGACATGCACTTGGCCGAGTTTTTAAATCCTAAATAATAACTATAGCGGCTGAAGGTTATAAAATCTTATGCAACATGTTGAAGTAGGCACCTCATATTTCAATATATCCCTTTATACATGAAGCCTACTTGCTGCAGTTTATACAATCGTTTTCTTGAAGGGTGTTTAACATTCGCGTCTATTTGGTGCCAGATTTGCTCGACTTTCGTTGCTACTGGATTTTATGGAATTTTCCATATTTGAAGATTTCATACGCCTGAAATAGATTCTGATGTATGACTAAACTGAGATTCGAATGGCATAAATATCTGTTAGTCTTACTCGGTATAC
The DNA here is from genome assembly GCA_025490895.1 of Thaumatotibia leucotreta. NCBI lineage: Eukaryota > Metazoa > Arthropoda > Insecta > Lepidoptera > Tortricidae > Thaumatotibia > Thaumatotibia leucotreta. The sequence continues at coordinate 148,258 of JALPQI010030596.1, read as the reverse complement.
CTTTTGGTTGTTTCAGTACGATAAGCCGGTCTAGCTGTGTCAGGCCATGCATTGTAAATAGTGATGTGTAAAATAATAATTCTATTGCATATCAGGGGGTTCTAGTACGATCTACGAACAAATAAAACATGGACGCCGCATGTCATACTAAATTGCCTTTCAAAAACGGTCATGAATTTTAGTTGACACGTGTCACCCCCTTTTTAAAGCATCACGGTAATGAATTTCAATATCAACCTATAAAAACTTAAACCGCCATTTAAAAATAGTTGTCATTGGTCCGTCGAAGTTTTGATTGGCTTTATTCTATAAACATTTGTCAATGATGTTGCGCCGAAATATGCGCGGTGTTAAGAAAAGCGCTATGTTCTGCCCATCTTGGCACAATTGAACAATTGGTTTTGGGGGCATTTTTGAGCTGGCATTAGACGTCCATGTTATATATGGTCGCAGAGCACGATCTAGTAATGCGATTCACTTTAGGACCTAATCTGGATCTCAGTCTGTCAGTTCCATAGAATAACTGTCAAAAACAGACAAGCCGAACCTAAACTGAATCGCTTCATGGTAGACCCCCTGGGAACTTTAAATATGATCAGAATTTTATGTCTTCTAACTAAAAAATACCACTCAGACGATGTAGATTACTAAAATGTATATTTTATGGCCTTATGTATTTTAATAAATATCTTGGGACATCTTACACAAATCAACCTAGTTCCACGGTAAGCTCAATTAGAATAGAATAAAGAATAAAAATGTTTTATTAAGGCTTGTGATGTGGGTACCTGGCGACGATAAGTAGGTATATACACGGTGCCCATGAGGAAGGGAAAAAAATCAACAGCTGATTTCTGACCAAATTTGAAGTTAAAAATGTCATATGAAGTTTTCTGGATTGAGTCTATTTTAAGAGAAAATTATATTTTTTCCTAAAACCGTTTTAGCCCGTTACAAAGTCAAAGTCAATCTATTCTTTATTCAAGTAAGCTTATTAATAAGCATTTTCGAATCGTCTGACATTATCAAGAGACAGAAAAAAATCTACTACTGCGCTATGATAAACGCATTTTAGGAAACGATTTTGTTACCATGTTGTCTTAGTCCTGTCACACTTAATTGACAGGCATCAAGTGAACAAACAAAATCTTTAATTACCCAGCAAATAAAAATAACTTTTAAAGTGCATTTTTCGCGATAGTTTCAATAATAAAATCCTTGTTTTGTGTATGTGCATTCAAAACATCAAAAAAAAACAAAAAAAAATTTTTTTTTTTTGCAGATTAGACCAAAATTCACTTAAAATTTTTTGCTTCTTTTAGTCTCAGGAATATGCTGTTAAAATTTTTCCCTTTCCTCACGGGCATCTTGTATAATAGATATATACATATAGATACTTAAATACATATACCTACAGCCATGACCAAGGAACAAATGTTTGTGATAAATAAATACACAAATAATGCCCTCGCCGGGATTCGAACCCGGAACCAGCTTCGTAGGCAGGGTCACTACCAACTAGGCTACCGAGGCTGTAACATATTGCTGTTATAAACAAAATCATTGAATCCCCCTCATTACGGCGTAAAAACAAATGTAAACAACTTTTTTTTCGTCATGTAAAACATTTTGGCTAAGAGAAAATAACAATAAGATGTTTGTTTTTACATCACAAATTGCAAAATACGTGAAAGTCCAAATGAAAATATATTTCAAAAGCATTGGACAAAACTATTTTTCTTTGACAATTTGTTTTCAACATTATAATTTCATTAGGTATCATAATATTTTCAAACTTTTTGTGCTCATTACGATAATGGCCACTTGCAAAATATATCTTTGTAAAAAAATGAATTTTATTGTGAATAATAGTATATTGTGCATCAAGGGAGGTAAGTACGGAATTACTAACGAGAGTGTTAGAAGCCCGACGCTGTTAGGCGGAAGGCTTTTATGACTCGAGTTAGTATTCCGCTTACCGACCGTGATGCATACAATGTTTTTCATCACAATTGCCAACCAAAAAATAAGTGGTAAGACACAATATTATTAAATGACGTACTGACATTTCTATTACTCCCTAGGGAATTTCACTTTTCTATTACTCCCGCTACGCGCGCAAGCAATGGCATGCTTAGACGGCAAGTGTGATGAAAAAAATTATAACTTAACTTTCGAAACCTTAAAAAATATTAACGAAAAAATACCCAGCCAGCCAGTACCCGTTTCGGATACCAAAAAATTACTGTGTCGGTAATAAAAAATATAAAATAGTTAGGTGACTTTATTAAATTATACCTGCTCTATTGGCTAATCGATAGATCAAAACGTGATGATTTTAAGCATTTTACGAGGCGCTAATTTGACTTATGTTAGTAGTATTATGAATAAAAATTGTTCAAATGTTACTCGCGTAAAATTACTCGGCATATTTAGATCTGTCAAGAAGATTCATGTGCAGACCATTTTTTCACGTATATAATCGACAATCGTACCCACAATAGCTACCTATGTATTTACAGAGTGGCCAAAAATTAAATGCATTCCCTTTGCCTGTGAGGCTTTGAGCTTTCTTTTCTGAAGAGTTTTTTTATACGTACATACTATAATATAACTACCTAAAACTACTACTTCTAAAACCTGAGCTAATATACCTTAAGTGTTTATTTTGCTTCCCAAAACATCACTCGCTGCCAAAAATGCATTAATTTTTTGATAACCCTGTATACACGGATGACTTGTTTAACAGAATATTGAGCAGATTGTTGAGTCTCACGGTATTAATAGTTATTTGAATGTTAAGAATAATAAGACTTTTAAATGTAACTAGATGTACGTACACAAGCTTATGAAATCAGAAAATCCAAGTTCTATTTTCAGCAATTATTTATAACATGCAAATCCAACACAGTATCAAATGTCAACAGCTCCTCACGTAGGCCTTCTGAATCCATCAATAAAATTAATTAAAACACCTAGTACGCATGAAAAACATTACATAACATATGGAGTACCATTACACCAAATGCATAAAAGAGAAACTACGAAAACGCTGCACTGCGTGACAAGCCACGTGAGGGTTCAAAGACTTTTTTCACAAATGTGTAATAGAAAACCGACCTAATCCTTTAGTTTTTTAAGAAGAGAGTCCATGTTTTGATCGTCATTTGTTTTCCAGCGGTAGAAATAGGTCGGTGACGCGGTTGCTTGTAGGTTGTGTCTGTAAAAGTTCCAGACAATTTGCCATTTTATTAGATTCAACACATTATCCCTTTGAAGTAACGTTAATCTATTATACTTTACATTTGCTTGTCTGTTCCGTTGTTTGGCGAACTTTGTTTTATTTATGTTTTGAAATATGTACAGTTACAGTAAGGTATTTTGCGGTGCGTCATTGGTATGTTGATAATCGAAGCTGAGTTACTTATTGTCACTTCTTGTTTTTTACTCTTTGAAGATAGGTATGTCGTTTTTGTTAATGACTTTTCTTTTTTTAGTATCATCGAGTACAATTTTTTTTAGTATCATCGAGTACACTATAACATAAGTACTTATTTATAACACTTTCACAGCCTTTTTTAGAAAGATAACTACGTAAGATTCAAACATATTCTAATATTTATGTGTACATATCGAGCTTTGTCATGGGTCCTCCTGACAAAAATCCTCTTAATTGGTCAAAACATGTCAAGCAATCGTCGATTTAAATTACGTCAATAACCCGGTTCACTAAATATTTCAATATACTTTATAGCCACGCTTAATAAACTATACCTAAGTCTCTACGCACTCATGATAATAGGTACAGTCAACTAAGCTATACTACACAGCTCCATATAATTTGTACTCAGAAGCATAAGACGAATAATTTGGTTGACTGTACAAAATTTTTCTTTTACTATGAAGAGAAAACCAAGAGGCATTAACTAGTTTTAGAAAAATCAAAACAATATCTGCCGCTTTTCGAAATTACTCGAGGGTTTCGTAAACATCATTAAATTTCATGAAGTAATGTGAAACCACAAAAAAGTAGGCAGTGAACCGTTGTTTTTCATAGGTTTCGCAATCCTTCGATTGTTTTGATTCATTAAGTACCATTTATGTAGATGTGTACACATGTAGATTTTTAAATGGATTTCTCAATAAAATGATACCTACTGCAAGATTGCTTACCTTTTTTTAAATACCTAACTACCTAAACAGAATATAGTCTCAGGCCATGAGTAAGTTCATTTCAATAAAAAAAAATTAGTCAGCCTCCGTAGACTAGCGCTCTTGCCCCCCCCCCCCCCCTCACCCCCACTTCCTGAACTGAACTTAGGGACGCCTAGCAGCTGTTTTGCATTACATCATGAAATACTATAATACAGCCACTCATGTGCTTTGAAATTTTGGTGGAGCTTTACGAGCCCCGATGCAGTGGAGTTCGTCTAGTTCGAAACATTTTTTACAAATTTTTGAATACTTTAAAAATGATCACATTATGCTAATGATAAATTGTATGAACGTTAGTCATGGTTAATGTACTACATTTCAAGAGACACAACAATCTGAAGTACGCTTTTGTTGTTTAGGGGCATCTACAAACCAACCACATCGCTGTCAGTGTGGCACAATGGTGGACGCACTTGGCCACCATGGCCTTTCATGTGTCCGAAGCGCTGGAAGGATCCCCCGTCACGCCAGCATCAACGATGTTATCCGTCGCGCCCTTGTTAGCGCGAAAATACCGGCCGTCCTAGAGCCCAACGGTCTGGCCAGGGACGACGGCAAGAGGCCTGACGGAATGACGCTGGTGCCCTGGAGCATGGGCCGGCCGCTAGTTTGGGACGCCACCTGCGTTGACACTCTGGCGCCGTCCCATGTTTCGGCCACCGGCGTTGCTGCTGGCGCCGCGGCATCATTAGCCGAAAGTCTCAAGCGCCGCAAATATGCTGCTTTAGGAACCAGCTACATATTTGCGGCGTTTGGTGTGGAGACCTTGGGGCCATAGGGGCCAAGTGCGCATGGACTTTTTAAAGATCTAGCGGCTCGCCTAAGAGAGACCTCAGGCGAGCAGAGGGCTGGCCAGTACCTTGCACAACGTTTAAGTATAGCTATACAACGGGGGAATGCGGCCAGCCTTCTGGGTACCTTGCCCACTGACAGCGATTTAGGCCAAATTTTTTATTTATAGGTAGTTAAGTTAAGTCCTTATATTGTTTTTTTAAGTTTTATGTCGTATTTTAATAATAAATATATTACTTTTGTTGTTTAATAAATCGATTTTAACAAACCAGTGTCTAAATTATATTTTCGTTCACCACCGTAATTCCGCGCTTATAAGCTTGACGCAAAATTCGCAGTGCATCAGGTGTACCATGTCGCCTTTAATATTAATGGCGTTCTTTACATTCATTGATTATTTACAAAATTAAAAATTGTGGAAAAAATTAAAAAAAAAACCTCTCGTAAAATAGTTTTTTTTTTAATTCTGATTTATTAAATCCAAATATTTTATACTCAATGAAACTACTTTAGTACTACTATTGAATAGTGAAGGTTTTGTCTCTAAACCTTTTCCCCCGGATGAACGGGATAATCTCGAAAAACTGTCTAACTGGACGAGAACATATGCATCGGGGCTCGTATTCCTATAGAAAATAAGAGTGACAGGCTGGTAACCACAGATACCAAAAGCAATTGAGTGGGTATATCATAAGTCAATGCCCCCGTGAACGAAATCCTGGAATATGCGAAGGTATTAACTACCTACCTAATAAGTTCCGAAGTATACGGTACGGTACAATCAACAACACACCTGTGAACACAGGCAAAATGCCAAAAATATGTAAAGAGAACTTTATTACCTGGACTTAAAGGTGTGTATACATATTTCTGGCACTTTGTCTGTATTCACAGGTGTGTTGTCGATTGTACATACGTAGTAGCAATGTACAAGTCGCAGAACATTCTGAAAATTGCGGGAACATACTCGGAAATTTCCGAGAATTTTCATGAGTATTTAAGAGTAAGTTCTCATTGAGAATGTTTCCATGAGAATTTATAAAAAAGTGTTATGAAGAACACTGTATTTCAGAATTGAGTAAACAAGGCACAAAATATACCTTGAAAGGCATGTATTTGTACGGTTTTGTCATGATTAGATTACTTGTAAAATTCGAATTACCGAAAACATTCTCTGTAGAAGTTTCGCTTCTTATGAAACTTCTCCTCGGTACATTGCTAGTACGTAGTAATAACTAGGGGAATAAGCTAATAACTAACGTAAAGCGACTGTATGAAAATGTACCTACTTAAGGTCGACTTTGGAAAATGTAGATGAGATGACGCACCGTAAAATTTCAACGTGAAGCTACGAACAAATAAAACATGGAAGCCGCACGCCATATTAAAATGCCTTTCAAAAACGGTCCTGAATTTTAATTGAAAAGTGTCACCCCCTGTTTAATGCGTCACGGTACTGATTGTCAATATCAACCTATAAAAACTTAAACCGCCATTTAAAATAGTTGTGATTGATCCATCAAAGTTTTGATTGGCTATCTTCTATAAACGTTTGTCAAAGATGTTGCGCCGAAATATGCGCGGTGTTAAGAAAAGCGCTATGTCCTGCACATCTTGGCACAATTGAACAATTGCTTTTGGGGGCATTTTTGAGCTGACGTTAGACGTCCATGTTATACTATATGGCCGCAGACGTGAAGTTATAAATGAAATTGTAGCAATAGATGTACAATTTGACTTTTAACGTTACTATGACACAGTTCTATGGTGGGTCAGCATAATTTTGTCGGTAGTATTAATTAACCTGTATTCTACAGCGATTTTGGCATCATAAGAGCTGAGACATAAATATCAATTAATCAACGTAATTTACTTGATATTTTTGTTCCGGCTCTTAGGGTGCATGCAGGTCAAAAGAGCATTCGCTGTTCTATCCCCTCTCTACGAAATCAATGAATTACGTTTCGTGTAACGATCGAATTTCGTAGAGTAGGGGGATAGAACAGCGAATGCTCTTTTGGTCTGCATGCACCTTTATGAATCGACCGTACTGAAACAAAACAAGAAATATTTTACAAGTTCAAAAGAATGAAGGTGCTTTCATCAATTAATTACTGTAAAGCATCTATGAAAAATAATTGCAAAAATGTATGCCTATAAAGTTATCTTGTGATAAAAATAACTAAGTAAGCAATATAGTCCGTGGGCTAGTCGGCCTGAAATTAGAAAACGGTATAATTTGGGGGTACCAAGTGTCCTTTTTACAGTAGTTAGACATATTCATAAGGATGTTAAAAAAGTATGATAGACATCTCAAAGTGGTAGCTAATAGGCATACGGGCTATTTCAAGATTTACGTTGTATGACAGGTATGGTTAAAATTAGGAGGTATAAATTTTCCTTTTCACGGCTGTTAGGTAAGCTTATAAAAACGTCAAAAATGCTAGATTGCCATTTATAAGTGCTACCTAACAAACATGGGGGCCAATCAAAGATGGTGGATCTCAAGTTTTACAAAATCAAGTATATCTCGAGAACTATTAAATATATCTAATTACTCTTTTGAACAAAATTAAAGGCATATCTGTAAGCTTCATATTTTGCATATACACCATATTGCTAAAACCAACCAATAATTAATTATGACCAAATTTATGAAAATTTCGTGATTTTGATTTTTTTTGTGTCGTGTTTTTACATATTTAGTAGTCATGACGCTAGAAAAATTAAATATTTTTTTTAAAGATAGTGTATTTAATAAGCTTTAATTTGATGTATATAACTTGTTGGCGGTATTAAAAAAAAGACCCATAAAAAATATTTAAATGAATTGTAGTCATAATCCACCGTATACTTAGTGATTTAAGAGGCGATGGAAGTGCCACTTGTAAATAATAGTGCTTATTTCAAATAACCAAGATTGAAAAATATAAAAAAAATTGCCCCTTAAATCACTAAGTATGAGAGTAATTAGATATATTTAATAGTTCTCGAGATATACTTGATTTTGTAAAACTTGAGATCCACCATCTTTGATTGGCCCCCATTTTTGTTAGGCAGCACTTATAAATGGCAATCTAGCATTTTTGACGTTTTTATAAGCTTACCTAACAGCCGTGAAAAGGAAAATTTGTACCTCCTAATTTTAACCATACCTGTCATACAACGGAAATCTTGAAATAGCCCGTATGCCTATTAGCTACCACTTTAAGATGTCTATCATACTTTTTTAACATCCTTATGAATATGTCTAACTACTGTAAAAAGGACACTTGGTACCCCCAAATTATACCGTTTTCTAATTTCAGACCGACTAGCCCACGGACTAATATTTCTTCGTATCTTGATGATTTTGCTTAACGAAATTTGTTAAATCACTAAATAAATCTAAATTGACCGTGTGGTGACGGCAGTAAGAATACATTTGTCACCAGTGTCACCACCCATCTCCTCCTGCGGGTGTCGTAAGAGTCGACTAAGGGATTGAAGTGTCACTGACCATTATTTGATAAGATTGATGAGCGTCATCATAGTGGACACCTTACTGCGATCGGCAATCCGCTTGCCCAGTGTGGCGATTATGAGCATTTACCTCCTAATGCGTCAATATGCATAGTTAATAGGAGAGGCCTACGTCCAGCAGTGGACTATGATAGGCTGAGTGATGATGTTATGATGTATGATAGGACCTTGTAGGTCCTAATTTATTAGTTGCAGATATTTTAACACATGATACTTTACATTAAAATAATTAACTTTTAATATAAATTAAGAAATATTTTCATGTAATTTATCACATGTTATATATCACGGCGCATCAACATTTCTTTGAAAACCATTCATATTTTGGCCATAAGATTTTACAAAAAATACCTTAAGCTTATTAGTATTTAAGCCAAAAAACTACTACTATAATATGGTCAAAGAACTTTCTTTATAAAATATAGCTATTTCCGTCTAAAATCTATGCAGAACACTAACTTTTCCTTTTAATAATATGCAGATAAGTACATATTATTATATTGAATGAGTCATTAGGGCGCTCGTGAGAGGACTGTCCTCGTTTCGCTATAAATTAGCGAGACCATACACTTAATTGATATGAGACCGACCAGGAAGCTACGACCATGATCGCTAACCACGTTTCCAACAAAACCACATGAAAGAAACCTACTGAAAGAAGATTTAAGTTTGAGAATCCTTTGGGAGCTAAAACGGCGCTTGCGTCTTTCTGTATCATGGCGTTAAATTGCTCTAAAGCTCAATGATCTCTCTTCCGGAAAACTCCGACTTTCCATCCAGTTTCTAAACATCTAAAGACCAATTTCGCTTGCTAGAAAGTTTGGCAGTTCCGACGATTCGCAATGAAAGTCGCGGGTTCTCGCAAAGTTCAACAACCGTCCTAGCCCTCCCCCCCTCTCCACCGAGGCACCTGCTAACCGGCGTTTTCTTTTGGTAATTAGCAATGAAAAAACTATCCAATTATAAAGGAGATCAGTTTGAGGAAATGATTAAAGCTCTTTATAGTGGTTTCCGAGATTTCTCAGTTTCTTTCCTTTGGCTTTATTTCTTCCGCAGTTATACTCCTTATGTCGGAAAAGGAGACAGAATTTCTTAAGTGGTCATCGTTTGATGTTGAAATGGCGGTGAGCGCATGTACTAATAGATATATATCATACTTTCTTAATTAATTAATAGGTACAACATCGAATGAAAACGAGTTGAGTAACCTAGGTAAGTAACTAAAAAAATCTTCTAGATGTTTGGCCTATAAACGAATACGAGTACTTACATAAAAACTAAAATATAATGATAAAGGAGCCCAATCTGGCTTTTTACTTAAGATTCCTTTATGTATCATACTTACAAAACTTGAAACCCTCTTATTTCCTAATTGGAATAATTTGAGACTATTGAGCGACGAATACCTACGATTCGACAAACTAAGGACTCACAAAATATGTATTCAATTCAAAATACGCTTTCAAGATTATTTGGAGTATAAATCTGAAAAATACCTACTTTTAAAATGGTAATATGAAGTTCAGTAATAACTTTACTATTTTAATTTCATATGTTCACAACTCAGTTAACACTCAGAAAGTACACAAAACATTGTCAGAGAGGTCATTAGCTATGAATATTATTCATTATATAAAGTAGAAAAGGGTTGACGACTATACCAATACGATTTTATGAGATCGACCGACATATGAATATTGTTGTCATGACATGCTGCTTGTAATTTTCTCAAAAACTCCTCATAAACAATAATAAATAACGGAATATTTTCCTTGGGTAGCCCAAATTCCGCGACTATTTTTTTTATTTGTAACGATTTTCTAGTGTCAAGCTGGTAGTGGTAAGCTGTAGCCAACACATGAACCAAAAATATTTAGACTGAGGACCTGATAAAGGTTACAGGAGTCCGCTCGATGCGGGTGACGCAGGATCGGTAATTGTGGCAATCTTTTAAGGAGGTCTATGTTCAGCAGTGGTCGTCTTTCGGCTGATATAATGATGATGATGATGATGTTTAATCATAAACTTATGGTCCATAGTTGGATGTACCACTGGTTATGGTATAGTTCGGTGATTTTACAGCACATATTTTTATACACTTAACTTTAGTGCTGATCATTCGACGTCTTTAAGCCCTCGCAAAACCGTTGTCAAATGCGGGTTGCTTTAAATCGCCGGTCTTAGGTTTTTAGCTAGAGTTTCGAAACAAAATTATCCCTACAAAATAATTCAGCACACAATGTATAGCAACACACTCAAGTTAAACGCTCATTGACAGCTAATTTCCAAAGAAAATTATATAACTGACATATCAATATTAACAAATGTTCCTACCTACATTGCTGCTCCGAAAATCTTAAAAAAAAATCTGTTGGGTCAAATTAAATGTAACTAAAATAAAACCTTTTCATACTACAGTATTGCTGGTGATCATTCTTAAAGTGCTCGCGAAACCAGGGTCACATGCGCGTAGCTTTAAATCATCGGTTTTAAGTTTAGCTAGAGTTTCGCAATTAAGCTGCAAGCCCACGTCTAGACGTATAGTTATCGATTCCATTGTCGTGCGCCGCCGAACTCGGCCGATGAACTCGAGTCCATATTCTGGTTGCGTCGATATCGACTCGATAGTGATTCGACCAAGCTCCTTTGTTGATGATGCAGTGATGAGTAGAGAAATTTATGCATTGAGAAATATCTCTTAAATTAGCAAATTAAATAAAAAACGTGCGTTCTAGTCTCCTAGCCATTGTGTAGAGCAGAAAGATCTATCTTAAAAAAATATAAAAAGTGGGTCGAAGACTATGTTCATTGTGAACATTGCCAATTTAAAGGATATTGAAAAATGATTCCGAATTTGTCCCTAACGACCCTAACTATGGACATAGCTAATAATGCTTTCAAATTACATTCAATTCAATTATTTTTTATACATAACCTTCAATCATTCAATTAGATCACAGCTGCATTTAATTAATATCGTAAAATTATCAGACACTACCATCAATTTTATTCTTTGGCTCAGTTTAAGGAGGCATGAGAATGGTTGTTGCCAATGGTAAAAGATAGTTCAACTTAATGGAAGTTCTTTATCCTTTTTGCAGTCCACAAAGTTAATCCACCTGCTTTAAATCGTCCAATACCTCTTAAATCACATGCGTTCATAAGCTATTGCAGTTTCAACCAAAATTCAGCCCGCTTTTTTTACTACAGATAAACAAACCGTTGAATTTTTCAAAGTACAATGTTATCTTCCTCGACTCAATGCTGCCAGAGGCCCTACCGCGAACTTCGAAATTCGTAAATTTCGAGGATTTATCTCTCTCACTCTAATGACGCCTTCGTTGGAGTGACAGAGAAAAATCCTCGAAATTTACGAATTTCGATAGGTATTGGTGGCAGTAGGCCAGGGGCTTATTTCTCAAAAGCTACAAACTTGTAAACAAGTGTAAGTCATTATCTAAATAATGACGTTCAAAGAGATTACCTTACCACTCATATTATAAGTAACTAACTTTTCAAAATGTGCCCCAAGTCATCCTGCCTTTCTATCTGGTCTTTGCCTTGACCATCCTGTATAGCCCAATCAGTAGAACATAAATATTATTCCGTGGTACGTTTGGCATAAATCTGACCAATAGTAGTCTAATTATATTTGAGCATCGTAACTTCTCCATGATTTGAATATACGGGGATAACCTTAAAATAATCTACCAAATAATAACAGTATTAACACCTCAAAACCGATGATCTGGTAAAGATAGGTGAAAAACATTTGATGCGGCGTGCGCACGATCAATCCCTCTGGGGGAGTGGACTTCTATAGGCTGATAATGATGATGATTATGAATCTTGATGATGGCTCGACTCGCTAATTTCGAAGCCTAATTATTATTTAAAATGTATGAAGTACAAATCTTATTCGAAACGCAAAACAAAAAATTATATTTACTCTTATAAGAGGCCAATCAAAATAGTCTCCCATCTAGAGTGAAGGACCTCAGGCAGAATGACCGCTAAAACTAATAAATTCGACAAGTTATTGCTTTCTTCAAAACTAATTGGTTTATGGAGCAGTTTTAAAATTGGCAAAGCTTAGTTCCGCTACTGGTCGCGAGATGGCGCTTTATTGAGATTGTATTGTAAATCGGTTTTGTGAGTTTTTTTTGCCAATAGTAGGTAATGAAATTTAATCTTGTATACAACATAAATGTGTTCAGCCAGTAAAATGATAGCTAAAGGCCTGGACACGACATTGGTCTAAAGCGACCTGCTTAAGGAGCATTTAGACCAAACGAGCATTCCCTGATTCTATCCCCCACTCTACGAAATCAACGAATTTCGACGAATCACGTTTTGCGTAGCGATCGAATTTCGAAGAGTGGGGGATAGAATGAGCGAATGCTCGTTTGGTCTAAATGTACCTTTAGCGGAAAACCATTCGTGCGAGAGGGAGTTCCCATATAGGCATCCCGCCGGGCCTTAAGGTGGATGTCCCTGTGAGATTTTCATACAAATTTGTCGACATTAACTCTGTTAATTAGTAGACTTTTTGTAATTTTGAACCTTGATAGTAAGTTGTACGTATCCCGTAGATGGCGCGTATGTAAAAAAAAGTCCAAAAAGTGGTATAGTATTTCTGAATTATCAATTTGAAAATTGATACAATTTCGCTCTTTGCCTTTGTATATGTGCGTGAATAATACTATCCATGAAAACTGACATGGAGGCAGATGACAAGGTAAGCTTAACCATATCCATCACAGATGTCACTTTAAAACTGCTAGTTAAATGACCTCACTAATTAGTAATATATTCGGTCAATAGATGGATTATTAAAAGTAAGCGTAATTCATAAAATAGGTATGTTGTTATTGTTTTTATTTTATCAAATAAAATATCCGGTAAAATTTTATCCCTCGATTCGCCAGGTCGGATCTCAAAATACAATATATCGGTCAGTATTTTTTATGAATTACAGCCAGTAGGTAGTTAGGTAGCTACTTTTGTATCTATGATGCTCACTTTAATTCTCATTTAGCGTAACTTGTACAACAGTTTGGAAGAAAGGAGCACATTAATATGATAGGTACTAATTAATATCTGAGAGGTAATAAATAAAATAAGTGGCTATAAATTAATAATAATAATAAACAAATAAATATATCGGGACATCTTAAGCTTAAATTAAGGCTTGTGTTGTGGGTAATAAGAAATAAGCGATGATACATATCATGTAACTACATACAGATACTTAAACACATAGATAGCCACGATCAAGGAACAAATATTTGTGATAAAAAAAATACACAAAATAATGCTTTCACTGGGATTCGAACCCGGAACCTCCAGCTTCATAGATAGGGTCACAACTAACTCGGCTACCGAGGCTGACGACTTTAATTTAAATGGATGCGTAAAATACTTTTTGGTAAGTGGTCATAAAATATTTTGTTCATTTGTCACAGCAAAGTCAATGTCATCTATGAGTCAACATTTTGCAATTTTGTTCCACAAGTCAATGCAAAAGTGTTTGTTTCGATAAAATCGATATCATAAACATGCCCACAACGATGGGCAGAACGAATAAAAATGAGTACCGAAAACACCGTTGTTCTGGGGGGAAAAGAAAAAGCGTCGAGTAGAAGCGGGGTTACTCCTTCACCATGGCACCACATAGTAAGTATCTCGCCGTAGCGAAAATTTAAAATTTGAAGCGTAATAGTTAAAACACCTATTTAATAAGTACAACTAACCTAACGGAATACCCGAGCCGCTTTTAAAGTAGTTAGAACATTTTTTCTTCTATATTTATGACACTCTCACATTTTACATTTGCCAGCTAATCTTTGTCGAATTCAAATGATTCTGTAGTAGATATACATATTATTACCTTTATTCTATTGCCAATTGCGACACGAACTTTGTCAGTTATTATTAATTTCAATAAAAAGAAACAGATAGCGAGGTATAATAAATTAAATTCACCAATGTGACTATTTCAGGAGGATAGCAGCTTGGCGGGATATTAAGACCGACCAAACTCACGAGCCTGAAACATCAGATTCCACCAATCAAACCCCAATTATTTGTGCAACTAATGCTCAGTGAGTGTTTACTACTTTTAGAGTTGTATAATTCATTATGGAATTCATATCATATGAACCTAATGTCGTCGTATTAGAGACTAACTGTAGCTTAAATAACTATGTCTAGGTACACATATATTGCAGGACAGCGAAAGTATTCAGTATGTTATAGGTGTGTAACTTGTCAATCTATAATATGTAATAGATAACAATACCCATATACTTTTCACTTGACATATTCCAACAGTCTTTACTGTCATTAGACTTACAAAGCAATACTAAAGTTTTAGCTAAACCACTAATTGGAGTTCGCGGCCAAAGAATCTACGAAAATATTGCCACAACAATGAAATGTTCATACAATAGTAAATCCTTATTTTCTAAAAACAGACGTTGAGATATTTTATTTATTGGTAATTTTAATTCTTTAATTTATAGAAACAATATTATTTACTTATTTTCACGTAAATATAAGATATTTTAATAAAAACGGAATTATCCGCAATTATTAGTAACAAAGTTGGTATTGCGCTGGTATCACCTCATGTGTTAATAACATTTGGTACAGCAATTTAACTACACATAAATTAAAACCCTATTTCTGCATACGTTTAGAAAATCCTGGGCATCTTCATACTTCACTGTCTGTCCATCTGTCTGTCTATCACCAATATGTATCTAATGGATAATTAGTTGAAATTTTCTCAGATGATGTACAATCAGCAGCAGATATTGCTAAGCGGGCAGAGTTTTCAAAATAAACTATGCACGACTATTAGAGTGTGTTAAGATCATTGTGAACACCCTACTCGTTAAGCAATATCTGCTGCTGATTGTACCTACCTAAAATATTGCCGATATAACAAGAAACACTAAAAATAATTAAATATTTATATAGCTATGTTTTGTCGTGTTTCGAATAATAACAACATAATTTAAAAAAAAAATTTCTTTATTATTGGACGATTAGTATATGAACAAATAAATATATTTAGCATGTGACCATCTTACACATATCAACCTAGTCCCACAATAAACTCAATCAAGGCTTGTGTGAGAACTAAACTACAAAATATGTAATATATAGAATAGATACATACAAATACTTAAATACATATTGAATAGTTGGAGTCCTAATTTTATTAATCTGTACGTTACGTAGGTATGAACATGGCATTTTGATTTTAGATTAGGCAATCTCTTATGGACCTCTAATGATAGTCTATCAGGTTTTATACTTGCAGACTATTTTATTCAAATAATTTTAAATTTTATAGTCTACCTAAAACCTTCTCTTCTTAAATCACTCTATCTATATCTATAGAAATCCGTTGCGTAGGTGTAAAGATTGAAGCATACAATAGGGATATAGGGACAAGAGAATGCGACTTTGTTTTATATTATGTAGTGATTTGGAAGATTATAACCCCTTTATTCATAACCGTCTCCTAATTTAGCAAACTGTTTTTGGGGTTCCGTTGCCAAAATTGCAAAAAACGAAAACCTTATATTCGTCAAGTCATGTCCGTCTCTGTCCGTGTCTGTCTGTCACATCCAATTTACTCGGAAACAATAAATGGAATACTCGGAAGTAATGATATTTGGTGAGGATTGTGTTGTATGAACCGCCAATGATATATAAGTAAAGATACGTTATACTCTAACAAAATGAGCGAAATAAATACTTCACACCATACTTCTACAATTTATTGATAGTTGACACTTTTCTTCCTACAATTTATTGATAGTTGACAAACACTTATCTTCATAATTCATAATGCGTAAAAGAGATGGTAAAATACATATACTCGTATTTAATAAACGAAAAAGAGACAATATGTATCTCTTATAGTTTTTGAGATAGGTTGTTTTAACTGTATTTTTTATGATAAATTGATAGTGGTACGGAGTCCGACTCGCACTTGGTGCGTTTTTTAATTCATAATACATACATAATTATTATATACGTATAAAAATCAACTACAGGAAACAACGTATCACTTCCTAGTAAGTTTGTGTGTCTGTTGGTCCATACGGAAGAAAACGTTGATTTAAACTGAATACCTAAATTCTCAAATTTGAAGTCTTCATGACCTAAAAACTAAATAAACCTCCACGTTAATGAAATCAGAAGATCTGTTTGTCTGTTCGTCTCTGTGCCTGTTCATAGCCTGGCTGAAAGTTATAGTTTGCCTGTCGATTTGCCTGCCCACCTGTTTTTCTTTGTTTGAATGCATGATTTTTGTACATGTGACCGTTTCAATTCGTAACAGATCCCTGTAAAATACACTGAGCAAATTTGATAGTCACCTACTTACCTATGTGTAAACATAATTATTGATAGGCAAGGTTTTATTGTATATTTATTTTAAAATGTACTTTCTGCAAATAGGTAGGTAGTTAAAATATTTTTTGTGCTGTCCACATGGCGTGTTAAGAAATTAAAACTTGTTTGAACCCATTGAACTTAAAGATCTAGAGTATTTCCGCTGGGAAACAATTCTTATTATAATAAGCGAACTCTGATTCAGAAAATATTATTTTGCATCCGTCTGAATTTCACAACTGATTCTTGTAAAATGGTATGTAATGAGTATAAGTTGAGTGGCCGTGTGGTGACGGCAATAGAAATACATTTGTTACCACCCCAACTCTTCCCTTGGGTGCCCTAATAGTCAAATAAGGGATTCGAAGTGTCACTGACCATTATTTATTGAATATTGGATGATGGGCAACAGCTTGCCCTGCGTAGCGATTATGGGTATTTACTTCCTAATGCGTCCGTATGCTTAGGTACCTAATACGAGAGGCCTTTGTCCAGCAGTGGACTAATTATAGACTGATGATGTGATCTGAGTTTAAGTTACCGTACGAGCCCAACACTTGCCCCATTCTTGATGGTGGATGTGATAAATAAAATCACTGATCTATGGTTATGATATAATTTACTGTAAACTAACGCATGAAGAGTATCAGCTACAGACGTATAAACGTTAACGAATAAAGTAATTAAAATAAGTGTATTAAGTCAGCGTGATCGTGGGTACAGCAATTATATTTAATGCTGTCGGGGGGATGTGCAGTGCTTGCAATGTACAGTTACTATAACTTTTCTTATGACATACATAAAGAATTACCACATGACTTGATGCCCACCTGACGGTGTGTTTATTTTGTAAAGTTTCAAAATCATTGTTTGTATGTCTGTCTGTCTCTCTGTCTGTTTAGGGCTCCCTCTACATGGCATTTTTTTTTCGAAACGCTTATGTTATAAGAGACTTGGCATAATCAATTTTTGTAAACAATATTTAGAATATTACTTTGCCAGAAACTATTTTGGCATATTATTATTTAGGTCATGTGTTATTTCGCAGAAATTGGATGTCCATATTTTTGGCATAGGTACATAATTATACACGGTGTTACGCGAGCACTGCCAAAGGTTTTAACTATGCATTCTAGA
The DNA here is from genome assembly GCA_025490895.1 of Thaumatotibia leucotreta. Lineage (NCBI taxonomy): Eukaryota > Metazoa > Arthropoda > Insecta > Lepidoptera > Tortricidae > Thaumatotibia > Thaumatotibia leucotreta. The sequence goes on along the minus strand of JALPQI010030596.1, from coordinate 130,180 downwards.
CATCAAAATAAACACAAAATATTATGAGACCTTATGTCAATTCCACCAAAAAAAATTTGAATACTTTTTAACATTTCCAGTACTTTTTATCACAACAACAATTTGTTTAAATTATTTATTTCAATTGTTTTTTTAGGTACAGGTTATTTCGTCAACTCTATTCGTATTTTTTGATTGTCAGGCAAAAGGTGTGGTAATATTAGAACACATTGTGGTAGCATTGTAATTCAAAAGAAGTTAAATGACGAGTTACGTCGAAAAACTTATTTCGAAAAAAGGTTGATTATCTCTGAAACCAAGCCGAATCCAGGAAATTTTATATAACATTAAAAACTCTAAATATGGTCAGGAATCCAGCATTAAAATCTTTCGGAATGCTGACGTAACACCGTGTATACAACTCTCCGAAACGTACTTCACATACATATATTTTACGTTAGGCAGAAATGCATTATCTATTATGGTAGATTGGGTTTGGTACATATACTTATTATAACGATATGTAATAAGACAATGTTAAGAAAAAGATGAGGTGATTGGTTGGTTAGGTTAGAACAACGATCTTGACTACCGTTCATTATTGCTGTGGCAAACTGGGTAAGGTTAGACTAGAACAATTGCGATCTCATTAGGAACTCACTGCTACGACAAAGTGGGTTAGGTTAGAACTGCCATCTCATTAGTAAGTCACTACTATATCAAAGTACGTTAGGTTAGGTTAGAACTGCCATCTCATTAGTAAGTCACTACTGTATCAAAGTACGTTAGGTTAGGTTAGAACTGGGTAGGACAAAGTGGGTTAGGTAAGGCATCGGTCTCACCGCGAGCTACTAAGCTATGAACTATCGGCTACAAACACGAACAAAAGATACGCACTCCCGTGTAAATATAAAATATTTTAAAATAAAAATAAAACCGCCTTCAAAAATTCGCCCAAACTAAAAAGTCAAGAATAATTTTAGTTCCTACTTCTTAGGATTTCCTACACAAACCTTTAAACCTTTTACCTTATTCATTGAAATAAAATATTATGGCTAGGTACGCTACAGATTTTTTAGAAGTCGGTGCCAAGCCAATTTTTTGCTTTTTAGTAGTGTAAAATCGTTATTTAGTATGCTCTAAATACTTATAATTAGAATGTACTGCACTGTAATAGGCCAGAAAACCTGAACTGGATACCTTAAATATTCAAAGAATTATCCCATTATGAAGGAGATATACATTGTATCATCAGCAAGTATGAATAATTTCAAAGATTATAGGTAACAGCCTTAGCATGCCTATATTATTTAAAGAATCACTTACCGCTAACCAACATGTCATAACTACTAAGCAAACACTTAAATAGATCTCGAAAATGTATGACAGTTGTTATATTCAAAGAATTATCCCATTATCAAGGAGATATACATTGTATCATCAGCAAGTATGAATAATTTCAAAGATTATAGGTAACAGCCTTAGCATGCCTATATTATTTAAAGAATCACTTACCGCTAACCAACATGTCATAACTACTAAGCAAACACTTAAATAGATATATTCAAAGAATTATCCTCCAACTCCTAATAGTTAAGGAGTTATACCTTTCGTCATCAGCTCACCAACATGAGACTATGACCACCTAAATGCAAATACTCAAATAGCTTCCAAAATACATGAACTGTGTTATATTTAAATAATTATCCCCCAACTCCTAATTTCTAAGGAGTTGTACCTTTCATCATCAGCTCACCGACATGAAAGGATGACCACCTAAACGCAAATACTCGAATAGCTTCCAAAATACATGAAATGTGTTATATTTAAGGAATTGTCTCCCAACTCCTAATCTCTAAGGAGTTGTACCTTTCATCATCAGCTCACCAACATGAAAGGATGACCACCTAAAGGCAAATACTCAAATAGCTTCCAAAATACACGAAATATGTTATACTTAAAGAATTTTCCCCCAACTCCTAATTGCTAAGGAGTTGTACCTTCCATCATCAGATCACCAACGTAAAAGTTCATGACTAGACCCAAATATTTGAATAGTCTTCGAAAATAAATGAAAAATGTCATGTGTGCCTTCAACATTTGAAGAGTTCCCTCGATTTCTCCAGGATCCCATCATCAGATCTGGATTCGGTGACAATGCGACCAACTAGAAGGTATACCCATTCAAACGAAAAAAGAATTTTTCAAATCGGTCCACGCGTCTTTGAGTAATCGGGGAACATACATTAAAAAAAAAAAAGATTTCGACGAATTGTAAACCTCCTCCTTTTTGAAGTCGGTTAAAAAGAAAGTGTATCTTTTATTTACACGGGAGTGCGTATCTTTTGTTCGTGTTTTTTAACCGATAGCTCGCGGTGAGACCAGTGCCTTAGGTTAGAACTGCCACCTTATTAGTAAGTCACTACTATTACTACTATATCAATGTAAGTACGTTAGGTTAGGTTACAATTGCGACCTTATCAGCAATTGACTGTTATGACAAAGTGGTTTAGGTTAGGATACAACTGCGACCTCAGCAAGTCAGCAGTAATTCACTGCTATGGCAAAGTGGCTTCGGTTAGGTTAGGTTAGAATTGCGACCTTGTTAGATTAAATTATGCTCAATTAGTAAGTCTACAGTAGAGTAAATTGTTTTTCCATTTCAACAATTATAAAGAAAAAGAAATGTATTTTCCTTTACTGTCATGGCAAAAAAACTCGACAAGAAAACGTTATGCATATCTTGCACGGGAAAGAGAGGGCTGGGAGATACTCCAACGACAAGTGAATAACTCTGTGATGATGATGATGAAGGTGACCGTCTGTTCATTATAAGAAAAAGATTTGGGAGTTCAACCCACAGTCCCTTATATTCCAGTATGTGTGTCTATTTGTCCGTCCGTGGCTAAGCTCGGCGATCGTTAAGGTGCATGCAGGCCAAAAGAGCATTCGCTGTTCTAACCCCCAACTCTACGAAATTCGATCGTTACACGAAACGAGATTCGTTGATTTCGTAGAGTGGGGGATAGAACAGCGAATGCTCTTTTGGTCTGCATGCACCTTTAGTATCAACTAGAAAGCTTAAATGTGGCATGTACATGTATATTTTTATACCACCGACAGACCGATGAAAAAAATTAAATTTTACGGTAAGTATCTATAGAGGACACGTAAAATGATGATGTTTTATTTGCACTTTCACCTTATGGTATGTGGTGTCTTTAGGTATGTGACCTTGTCATCAAAAGCGGTTGTTTATGCAATATAGAAATAGATAAAAATCTCTTGAAAACTCCAAATAATTGTGCCAGGGAGACACTAAACTTATTGTTAGAATAATATTTAACATATATTATTGTGAAAACACAAATCAAATTATTTATTAACTAAATATTTTGATTTGTACTTTTTATTTTTCTCCAGTAGTCACACTACTTAATACTATATAAATTATAAATATTAAATGTCATATACCAAAGAGGGCACTCGGAGTTGATTTGACAGCTTTTTAGTATTATCTTGGTATGCAGTTGGGTTCCGTGTCATAAGATAGGCCTGATGATGAAATTGGACGAAGTTCGAGGGAACTCGGAGTAGGTTTGAGACAATGATATCCTACGATGACTTTATAGGATGAGCAGTTAGGTCAAATACCACAAGATAGGCCTGATGATGAACTTGGAGGAAATGCGAGGGAACTCGGAGAGGTCTTGAGATAGTTGTACGTTGTATTGGCTTTTTAGTATCCTCTTGGTGAGCAGTTAGGTCCAGTACCACAAGATGGACTTGATGATGAATTGGCTTGAGCTTGGCTTGGCTTCAGATAATAATATGCTATGTTGGCTTTTTAGGATTAGCAGTTAGGTCAAATACCACAAGATAGGCCTGATGATGAACTTCGAGTAAGTGCGAGGGAACTCGGAGTTGGTTTGAGATAATGATATGTTCTGTTGGCTTTTTAGGATCCTCTTGGTGAGCATGTGTCAAATATCACAAAATAGGCCTGATGATGAATTTGGAGTAAGTGCGAGGGAACTTGGAGTTGGTTAATGTTAATGATATGTTGTGTTGGCTTTTGAGGATTAGCATTTGGGTCAAATACCACAAGATGGGTCTGGTGATGAACTTGAAGGAAGTTCGAGGGAACTCGGAGTTGGTTTCAGATAATGATATGCTATGTTGGCTTTTTAGGATTAGCAGTTGGGTCAAATACCACAAGATAGGCCTGATGATGAAGTTGGAGGAAGTGCGAGGGAACTCGAAGCTGGTTAAAATCATCATCAATATTATCGAAGCAGATGTTAAAACTAACATGAAAATGTTTATCACAATATGTAACTATTATGTAGATGACACGTGTAACAATGATAAAATGGTGTTAAAAAAGTGATATTTCTTGGACGTGAGAAAAACAATAGTTTCCTTGGGTTGCGTTGTTCTGTTCCGTTAGAGTTGGAGATGTGCTATAATTACTTATTCTGTGGTGAAAGTGAGTCTGTTATTTATATACTAACTTAGAAATTAGTAAATGTGTATTGTACAGGTTAAAGTATATATTCATTTGTTACTTAAGTACCAACTAGTTAATCTGCCATATCTGAGGCAGCCCTGTTGCGTGATTGTGCGAGTTGCGCGTATACAAACATACCCGTACGCACACATAGGCACAGACAAATGTCAGATTTAGTTTTTGTATGCCGTATCCACCCTGTGACATAATTGTATAATTTGGCATGTAATTCAGGATAATATTTTTCCACAGCTCCATTTCGTCACAGGTTTTTTTTCTTCTTGGCATTTTTAAATCACTCGGCAATAATTATTTTGTGAAAAGAGTTATCGGTATGGTTAAATTAATCGACATCCTTTCCAATAAGCGACAATACCAAATAGCAAAATTGGCTAAGCAGGTATTTATACCCACTAAAGTTAAGTATGGAGGGTAGGTATTAGAAATGAGAAATAAATAATGTTGATAAATTTAAACCTTATCCCCTGATCTGTGTAGGCGTACTGAAAGGACGTCTGTCACCAATGTAATTGAAATTTGAATTTTATTTTCAAGGTTTATTTTCCAGTAATAGGTACTTTTTTGACAGACCACATATACATATGACCACATATATATATGTGTATATACACGGTGGAATTTAATCGGTGAACAGGAACCCATTTTTCTAATTCAGTAATCGATGGCGGTCACGTTTATGTAGTACTTAAGTGGAACCAAGTTTTTTTTTTAGCATAACAAATTTTTATGTTGAAATTAAACTTTAATTAAAATTTATTGTCACCCTACTAATGGTTTAGTCTGAAAAGTTTAATACCTCTTTTCAAACTATCAGCCATGCATCGCTCTTATTTTACATAGGAATAGAGTCTATCGCAAAAATTAAAGCATGTGAGTGGTTATTGCTCATTTATGTTTTAAGTTTCTATGGCTGATAGTTTGAAAAGAGGTATTAAACTTTAATTTCAATAAATTTTAATTTCAACATAAAAAAAAATTATGCTAAAAAAAACTTGGTTCCACTTAAGTACTACATAAACGTGACCGCCATCGATTACTGAATTAGAAAAATGGGTTCCTGTTCACCGATTAAATTCCACCGTGTATATGTATATATACATGGGTTACTTTTTCACCAGTACAAAAAATCAACATACGTAATAGTAGTCCAAGTTACAGAATACTAGCATTTTTTGTTAGTAGGTACAAAAAAACTGAAATACCAATGTTTTAACTTATCCGCAAACCTAACAGGAAATTTGGGAATAATGTGCATAACTAGCAAAACACACGAACTGGCAACTATTTATTTAAAACGTCATCGCACGCGGCATGGCGGGTTGGAAAAGCGGCGGCGGTAATGTGCATCGGGTATCAACTTATCATTATGACTTGGCAAAAATATCTTACTAGATCCCAAATCCTCCGTCTTACTTGCACGGGCTTAGGACCGTCAAAATAAAGAATTTTTCTGTGTGTTAAAGGGTTTAGCAGCCTTACCGAACAAGAGGTGCCTTTCCCCACGGATGAGGTCAATATTTTAGCTGGTGTACTAGCAGGACCTAAGAATACTCCATGCTTAATATCAGCTCTAGATCTTCTTTTGTTTCAGAGTTATTCAATATAATGTAAAATATACAGGGTGTCGTTGAAAGTGGCATATTTCGAGAACTGTTCAAGTTAGATCAACCAAACAAAATTGTGTTTGATAACAATAAAATAAACTACAAAATGCATATTTTTAACCTGCATCTTGTCCTTATTTTTCATAATAAAAAAAGAGTTCTTGTTTTTTTTTCCATATTTTTTTTTATTTCACGCGGAGGTACACCTACAAAAAAAATATGCATACATTGCCACTAATGTCCACTGTATACATAAATAAAAATATTTCCGTAAATCATCGTGCGTCATGCCAAAAAAAAATATTTCAGAAGTAGTCGTTACTGGCATACAAATAAAGTACCAGTGCAGTGTGAACATAAGTTAGTGTGTAGGTATACAATCTCTTGACACTTACCGCACAAAATATCATTGACGTAAATTGACTTATTAGTGCATTTGCTATATAAATCAGCCTCTTGACAATTTTGTATGCATTTTTTCTTTCCACATATATTTTTTAACGTTTTTTCACAAGGCTTACACTTAATGTTTTCCATTTTCCAACAGAAAATGCAACAAATCAAATGTCGAAAACAATACTATGTGTCAAATGTTTATCTCTCTTTTATACAGAGTGGTCCAAACCTTGATTCCTCACGTTATGTATGAGCTATCAGAATATACCCCATGCATGTTAGCCGATTTTTTGTAGTTTTAAAGTTATTGATTTTTGAAATTTTTTTTTTGAGAAATTCTGGAAGGAAGGAATTTATTAATGAAAATAAAACTATTGGGTTTTTTAACTAGTTTCTTTTTGTAAAAGAATTACTACTAATAAAGCATTTACTGACAAAAAAAATTAGCGTCCTCAGTTCGATACAAGTAGGATAAAAAAATACCAAATTCAAAATTTTACGCTAAAAACGCATCAAAATAGCATTAATGTACGTAAATAAAAAATAAAACATATCCTAAGGAATTTTAGTATTCTAAAGACCGCCCGAGACCTTGAGCCTTCGTAAAAGCAAAAAAAAAGTGATACTTAATGACGAGGATCTTTCGGAGTAGTCGGTCAAATAAACTCAAAAAAGCTTAAAATTTTAAAGTAGTTAAAAAATACTTGAATAAGTACACAAATAGAGTTTACGTGTATTTTCTGTTTTTGTTTATTGATGAGAACAACAAAACAGACGAAATTTTACTTTATTTTTAAATAAAAAATTTAGAAGCTTAAGTTTATTTGACCGACTACTCCGAAAAATCCTCATCATTAAGTATCACTTTTTTTTGCTTTTAGAAAGGTTTAAGGTCTAGGGCAGTCTTTAGATTACCAAAAATCCTTGGGATATGTTTTATTTTTTTATTTACCTACATTAATGCTATTTTGATGCGTTTTTAACGTAAAATTTTGAATTTGGTATTTTTTATCCTACTTCTATCAAAGTGAGGACGCTAATTTTTTTGTCAGTAACTGCTTTATTTGTAGTAATGCTTTCACAAAAAGAAAATATTTAAAAAACCCAATAGTTTTTTTTTATCAATAAATTTCTTCATTCCAGTATTTCTCTAAAAATTTTTTTCAAAAATTCATAACTCGAAAACTACAAAAAATCGGCTAACATACATGGGGTATATTCTGATAGCCCATGACGTAGAGAACCTAAAAAAATTTTTTTGACGTCAAGGTTTGGATTGGACGACCCTGTATAGCAAATGTACTAAATAAGTCAATTTACGTCAATGATATTTTGTGCGGTAAGTGTCGAGAGATTGTATACCTACACACTAACTTATGTTCACACTGCACTGGTACTTTATTTGTATGCCAGTAACGACTACTTCTGAAGTATTTTTTTTCGGCATGACGCACGATGATTTACGGAAATATTTTTATTTATGTGTACAGTGGACATTAGTGGCTATGTATGAATATTTTTTTTGTAGGTGTACCTCCGCGTGAAATAAAAAAAAATATGGAAAAAAACAAGAACTCTGTTTTTTATTATGAAAAATAAGGACAAGATGCAGGTTAAAAATATGCATTGTGTAGTTTATTTTATTGTTATCAAACACAATTTTGTTTGGTTGATCTAACTTGAACAGTTCTCGAAATATGCCACTTTCAACGACACCCTGTATATTTTACATTATCTTGAATAACTCTGAAACAAAAGAAGATCTAGAGCTGATATTAAGTATGGAGTATTATTAGGTCCTGCTAGTACACCACCTAAAATATTGACCTCATCCGTGGGGAAAGGCACCTCTTGTTCGGTAAGGCTGCTAAACCCTTTGTCGAATGTTTTAAATTATGTCGGGGAAACATGATAAAATTACAAAGTAGCACAGAAACTTTCTTTATTGAGGCGTATTTCAAAATTTTAAATCAACTTTATCTACACAAATATCGTTAAGTGCTCTAAAATGCGTCCAGAAACAATAGACAATGACCAGCATTACCCACCATCAGAACTTGGCACATACATAAAGTTAACATTATATACGATTTTTCCGGAGGTTATGAGTTTTAAATTTGGAACAGCTGTCAGATTCAAGTGGGGTGCCTATTCTGGTATCTATAAATATTCAGCCAGTCATCAACACAATAAGTTAATTCAGTATATTTTTTAGTAACAATCGGACGATATTCTCATATCGAGTGACAAGAATAGGGACATCATTCGGTAGTCTATGACTTAAAAAAAATACAGAAATTCAAATCGGTGCCATTCCTGCCTTTTGTTTATTGCCTTACAAGTGAAAAGTTGTAAATACTTTGTGATAATATTGATAATTATTTGATAATGAGTGGCAGTGACTTGGATAACGATATGAGCACTCCGCTGGACATACTCAATGCAGCTATGACAGCAACTAACAACCTGTTGCCGCAAAAGTCGAGAGCCAAGTATGAGAAGGCTCTGTTTCTGAACGCATCTTAGAGCACTTATGATATGTGTGTAGATAAAGTAGTGTATGCAACTATACGTAATCAGGCATTACGTACAGTTGCATAAACTACTATTATGTACAATGATTGGAATCAAAAAAACATACCTAATTAATGGAGTCCATTTCTCATGCTTATTAAATAATTTACATGAATGTTTCCTTCGATATTTCCCATCACAAGTTTTCACTTTTAAGTTCATCAAAATGCTCTTATTATTGGACTTGGGCCTCTTCAACGTATACTCGCCGTTTCACCTCACCCCACAAAAAAAGTCACACGGGGTCAAATCTGTTGACCTGGCTGGTCATAACACTGGCATTTTCCAAGCGGGGCACACTTTGTTCAGCGTTAGAGTTTACTCTATACATAAAGCATTTTATCACGCTCACATGATGCTCCAGTACATCATGAATCAAGCGCCGAGCGCCTACTTTACGTATCGAGTAAACGCTAACTTAATCGTTACTTGCCAAATCATGACACTTGCCTTTTTCTTTGGCTTGTTAATCTCACAACCATACTTATATTTATACAATCATATTTTTTCAGTTGAATATTGAAATACAGTTGAAGATTGGGAAGATACTTCAGCGGAAAGAACCTAATGAAAATGTAACGGAACACGTTTCAAGAAAATGGTATTGAACTTGGTGACAAGAAACATTCATATATTTGTAATTAAGTATAATGTTTATATACTATTTAATTTTCGACATTATTATGAGCTGTGTTTTGCCGAATAAATATTGTTACTGAATACAAGTGATGAAAGTGAGCATTTTCTACATGAGTGTCGGTGATCGAAACCGACAAGAGTTAAAGAGGTCTACATTTCAACATCAACATCAAACTATGTTATGCGAATGCATTATGCGAGAAAATATCTGCATACAGTACCAACCAGACTGTGCAGAAAAATAGGGGAGAGTGGGGTACAGTGAATAAAGGTGCACTGTGAATATTTTGCATTAGCTTTATTTATCGCTTTAATAATCCGGTATTCTTTTTTCACGAATTTGCTCATCTGTGTGATATTAATATTGGAGTAACTAAATAACGGAAGATACTTTCAATTATACCTGAAAAGTCTTGTTCTTGGTTTTTTTACCTCAAACTAGGAACTGTTCTGTGATTTTTGATTGAAGAGGTAACTTTAGTTCACTTTTTTATAATGAAAATGATTTTAAAGCTATATGTAAATTATATACTTGTGCTGGAAAATGTGTCCTCTAAGGAATAGGTGGGACAATAAGGTATCTAGAAAATTGCAAATAAAAATAACACCACTACAACATTTGTAAAAAAAAAGGGATCCACTGTACCCCACTCTCCTCTACTATGAAAATTCAGTCTTGCACTCGCGCAGAAAAATATCACATTCTGTGGAGTGAAGTTCAGGTAGAGTTCTTATGAAAACTGTCACCACTCTTAGTAACCTCGTATGTCACTATTGAATCGGAACTGAGATACGTACGCACTATAGGAGTATCTTAAAGTCCGTTGGCTCAACTGCTACTTTTATTCCTATGTAAAATAAGAGTGACAGCTGGTAACCACAGTTACCAAAAGCTATTGAGTGGCTATTATGGATCGAATATTCGCTGTGTCGAAAATCGTAGAAATAATGTATCCTAAAATCAAAATTAATGTTTCGATTGGACAATCGACGTATATTTGTGACCGAGATTGTCATCCCATAATCTCGGTCACAAATATACGTTGGCTCGACTGCTACCGGCTCGAATATTCGCTGGGTCGAAATGTGTATAAACGAGACCATAATTGTAATTGGTTACCGGCGCAAACATCACACTTGTAAAAAAAATTTAAAAATTGTCTAACTTATACTGTTTGGTTAGGTATTTTAAAAAGGTAAAAAATCTTGCACTATCTTTTTATTGAAAAATGTATTTAAAAATCCAAACTAGGTACTTAATGAATCAAAACAATGTAAATCACTGTATTCCTTTGTTATATTACGTATATTTGGTAAAACTTATTTTCTACTTGTAGTTTTCAATAAAAAGATACTGCAAGATTGTTTACCTTTTTTTAAATATCTAACCAAACCGAGTATAGAATATAGAGCAAGAATATATTATGTATATGTATAAAAACTATAATATGTATGTGTCAACCATTCGGCAACCCATTATCTCGATTACATCGTTAATAGTAGCCCCAAACTTTGGTATTAGGTACTATTCGTCATCTATTTACTGAAGTATTCCTACATGGATATAAAACAATTTGTACATAGCACAGACGTTGATACAAGAACAGACGAGGCGATGAACTTTCGATACTCAACAGATTGAAACCTATGTTTAAGCTATGCATATATTTAGGCCACCAATATTTAAATTTTGCGAATATTAGTTCTCAGCAGAAGAGTACAGAAGAGTAGGTAGGTACTGTAGCCGTGCCATGAGCTGGAAAGTAAAGGATACGTAATTACGTAAGGTTTTACTCGATACGTGCATTCTATCGTGCTCGCGCTTACAAATAGGAGCGAGCGCGATGGCCTGCTCAACGTATTTAATAAAACCTAATGTTACCGATACTTGTAAAGTCATGGTACGGCTACTGTTTATTATATTTACTGTATCGTTGGCCAGTAAGTTAGGGTTTTCGATCTTTTGCAGGCAACGCTATATAGGCGTGTGGTCCAAACAGCTGTCAGATTCATAGGCACTGAACATAAAATATCGAAATTCTAATTGTATTTGGAGGTAACCGTTATAATGGCGGGATCCTGAATTCGATCGATTCATATTGCATTATTTAGTACTGAATTTGTACTATTTAGTACCTGTTGTAAAAAAAATTGTACCTCTTCTATTTCAAAGTTATATTCAATCAGTCTGGTCCCGCCATTATAACGTTATAATGGCGGAACCAAATCCTGAATTCGATCGATTCATATTGCATTATTTATTTAGTACTGAATTTGTACTTTTTGGTACCTGTTGTAAAAAAATTAGTACCTCTTCCATTTCAAAATTATACTTCAAACAGTCTGGTCCCGCCATTATAACGTTATAATGGTGGGACCAGGTCCTGAATTCTGTCCATATTCTGTCGATTCATATTGCATTATTTAGTACTGAATTAGTACTATTTGGTATTGATACCTCTTGTAAAAAAAATTAGTACCTCTTCCATTTTAAAATTATATTTCAAATTGTCTGCTTCAAATGATCTGGCGGAACCAGACTATTTCAAATATAATTTTGGAATGAAAGAAGTACAATTTTTTTTACAACAGGTACCAAATAGTACAAATTCAGTAAGTACTAAATAATGCAATATGAATCGACAGAATATGGACAGAATTCAGGACCTGGTTCCGCCATTATAACGTTTTAATGGCGGGACCAGACTATTTGAAGTATAATTTCGAAATGTCTCGCCATTATCGTTATAATTACATTTGGATCGTTACATTTGGAGTTTATTAATTTCATAAATGTATGACGACTAGAAAACGGTCGCCGAACTGAAGATTGGGCCCTAAAACAGGAACTCAAAATGACTGACACTAAACAAAATTACTAGAACTTTGTTCATTTCATCCTTTAGTAGATTGGCTACCAAACCAGCTTCGAAATGGGATTAAAATCCCAATAGGTAACTGGCTTTAAATCGGGACTTATCATTACCGGTTTGTAATCAGGTTTGTACCAAATCCAGATACGAGATGGGAAAGTTAGTCCCATTTCATCCTACCAGACGGGAAACTATAATTCCCATTTGGCAGCCAGCTATCAAATCCGAATACCAAACGGTAAGTACTAAAGGCATTTCATGGGAATTGACTCGGAAACGTTTATTTATTTTAGAAAACATTATTCCTTATGTAATGGTTTTAAGAATAAATAAACCACAAAATATATAGAAAATTCAATTCGCGTATTTATTTTGACAGTTTGTTGGTCCTTACGCCATATCACCGCCCCAGTGTCAGAAAAAAATATTAAAAACCCTCACTGAGGAAGCGGCAGTGTGAACAGCCAACGATCATTTACATATATATATAGGTATATTTGTTAATTTTACTGACATAGGATCTATATCTACTCTTTGTTTAGTGAGCGAGAAAAAAGTCGACAAATCATCCCTTACTCGCCTCCTGTGGAACCAGTAGCCGTACCATGAGCTGCCCCTGCGTTATTAACGCGGACTTACATAGGTGCTTTCTATACGGGTGGCTCGCCCCAAGACGCGATTACGACCGGGATGGAAAGTAAGTCCGCGTTAAAAACGCAGCGGCAGCTTATGGTAAGCACACAGTGCCTGAAAGTATCCTTTCCCTCTCTAGTACGTTTTGTAGATACTAGGTTCAAGAAGTACCCACCTACCTACCTTCAAAAATTTATAATAATACATTCTGTTGCAATGCTATCAGACAAACATCTACAGCTAGGAAAACAGCCACTATCAACCATTTGACCATTGCCGTCGGCTATACTAAATAGGTGGCCAAGAAACAAATACCTACATTCCCGTGAGGTTGGAATACAGAGTCCCTCTAGAAGGTTTTTAAATGTTTCAGAGCGGTCGATAATAGTACATTGTGCATCTAGGGAGGTAAGTACAGTATCACTAACGAGAGTGTTAGAAGCCCGACGCCGTAGGCGGAGGGCTTTTGATGACTCGAGTTAGTAGGTATGCCTCTTACCGATTGTGATGCATACAATGTTTTTTTATAACACTTGCAGACAAAGAATATATTATGAGACGAAATATTGGTATTCCCTAAGGAATTTCACTTTTCTATTACTCCCACTGCAATATGCACAAGCAATGGCGCGCTTAGAAAGCAAATGTGATGAAAAATGTTGAAACCGCGTAAAATAGTAGGTATTAGCTACTGTAACATGCCTAGGTAGTAGGTACTTCTGAAACATGAACTAAACTCAAGGCGGTCTAACTACACTGCATCCTAATACTCCTGAAACCTCTCTGACAACGGAAATACAGCACCTTGTTTATATGGTATAAAGCATCCGAAAATTGAGCGTCCAGCTGTTCGCCTGTGTCTGGAAAATCTTCGTTGCGTTTGTATTTAAGTAAGTACTCGTACCTAACCTACTTTTAATTGATATCGGACAATCTAATTAGCATCTTATGGGATGGTAGGCGAAAATGTAGGTAAACTTAGACAGGATAACACTATCCTTACATATTATGTAATGTAAAATGTTAGTTGGAGACTAACATAGTAGGTATGTAGGCTAACATTTAGTAATATAAATGTTACTCCAACAAGGTCTAAAATCTAAATGTCCGATAAACCACTAGTACATCATCAGTATCGTAGTTGGTAATAAAGCAAGTCGGCAAATGTCCATCAGATCATTCAATTTGGTCTACTACTACGTGTCTAATGAATATATTTCTTCAATCTTCTAACTCCATAGAACTACCCAAAATACCTACACATTTTATTACTTATTATACTTGAGGCCCTAGCACATCTTGTACAACAATATTGGCAGCAATTTGTGACCTGCTCGCAACTTCTCATCTCTTTTGAATCAATGTAATCAAAAAGGGACGGGTAGCCGCGACAAGGTTCCTGTCATGCACGATATGTGCTAGTGCCGTTGATCAAGTATAATACTATGAATTTCTTAGGTCAATCTATACTCGTAATTATATTGCCACATTGTTCCTAGCGAATAGAGACCCGCTGCGGTAAATACTAGTGTTTTGGGACATAAGTAACTTTCTTGATAACTATTTTATTTACCAGTAAGTAGCTGTACCAAAAAATATAATACTCTAAAGAGTTGTACATAACGGCGACGGATAGGTATTACCCGAAGAGTACGGGAATAACTTCTTTACTACAGCTGTTGTTATATCTGTACAGTTAAAAGTAGGGATTTTAATACCAAACCAACAGTTGGTTTTGCTTCACAAATATACAATACAATATAAAGTCATTTCCTAATTGGCGCCCTCTAGTTAGAACTTAGACCATTTAGAAAAGCTGTTCTTTTAACTGGCGCCATCTAGTTTATTGATGAGTAATGATTGTACAACTGACATTGGGTACTGACGGGAGGTGTAGTAGTGTGCGTTACAGGGTAAAATTACATAATTTTCTAGTTTTTGCATTATTGCGATTTAGAAGAACAGTATTTTGTGCAGGTTGCTATCAATTTGTACATTAGATTTTTTGCTCCTTGCGCGTATCTCAAAACATGTTAACTCTGATCTTCGGTTTAGCAGAAAATTACGAAAATATGGTGTTTGTGCAATTGTAGCGCCATCTTTTAGCAGATAAGCGGCAGGGATAGGGTCGAATCCACCTTAAGGCAGGTGGCAGGTGTAAGTAGGTACGTCCAATTACAATAATGTGAAAATTTCAAGCATTCAAGTTTACGTTTTATGTTTCCTCAATTTTTTTTCAGTATGTCGAATCAGTTGAACATGAACAGTCCCTTTTATCGAAGCCATAATCGTAAATACATATTAAAACGATCAAAATTTAATTTAATCACATGATAAAATAATCATCAAACAAATTTTTGAACCATGAAAGGGCGCGAAAAATAGTTTGCCGTTCTGAAATTGGTACCATATTTGATTTGCTTTATTTACACTTCTCTATCAAAAAATTCTAAACAGTCTATGTCAACATGTCCACAAAACTTTATGATTATGTAAAATTAATCGCAGCAAGTTACATAATCAAATAAACGATCATTTATATATTTTGCTTTTTGTTTAAATTGATTTTGTTTGTTTTTATCCAATCCATATAGGTATGTTGTGGGAATTAATAAAGAATTATCTATCTATCTATATATAATACTATGAAATCCGTCAAGATTGTTTACTTTTTTTAAGGAAAAAATACTATAAATAACGTGAAACTCTAATATATTAAAATATTATCGAATTGGGTCGCTCACGTATTTAAGTCGATGATTGCTCGACATGTTTCGGTCAGTGGTCACTCACGTCTGATTATCAAAATTACAACTTATTTCGTAATTTGACCATATTACAATACTTGAGCAGGAAGCAGAACCCATTTCCTTCTCAGCTCGTCTTATCTTCATCGGGCAACACTCGAAAAGATTTGCAATAATAATTCGTACATTGAATGGGGAGTAAATGGATTTTTGAAATAAAAAATACCATTACAATTGAGATGTCATTTGTTTGAAAGGCGTTCATTTTAGTATGTGCTGATATTGTATTGGAATTAAATTGTTTTCGGTTATATCGTAACATTATGAATAAGGGGGTTAAAATACAACCGAAAACCATTCTACTTCTTACGTCTCTTAACAGCCAGCCAAAAGTATTTTCGTCCCTTTGCGGTCTTATCAATATGATATCACATCATATATAATGTATTTGACCGAAAGGGACAAACGATACTTATCGGCTAACTGAGTTTAGAGACGTTTATGAATCTTTTTGGATCAAAGTATAAATAAAATACCAGTAATAATTCAGAAAAAAATAATGGAAAACATGCCACATGTATTCTAGCTTTGAATCATTTATGGAGGGTTTTTTAAAACATTTTTTATGATGATGTGTTATTTTTTTCCTATGTTTATTTTAGAAGATAACATGGTATAACATGTACCTACATTTATATACCTATAAAATATATAAAATGACGCTAAGGCGTATGGCGTAGGTATGCTTTTTTTTTATCAACCCAATATTTATTGCCAAACGATAAAGTAACCTACCGGCACCGCTTATTTTTTATCTGAAACAACATTAAATTGAATTCACCTTAAATCAAACGTCCCTGAATATACTCACTCAGTTCATAACATTGAAGTAAATTCTGAACTTTAAGTTCATAATTTTAAGTCCTCAAAAGCTTTTAAGAAATGGAAGGACGGTACCAGGATTACATAAGTAATGAGGTTCCCGAAAGAGTACGTGACTCAGGTCGCGTAAAGCATGGAGGTGTCATGCAAAATATCGGTTTGTAAAGTCCTAGCACATCTTTTATTTAATAGATTCCGACCAACCAAATTTTGTTGACAGTTATTTCCATGTGGTATCTCTTGGCTATGTGGTGACTGGTGACAGCAGTACGAATACATTTGTCACCACCTCAACTCCTCCTGCGGGTGTCCTAAGAGTCGACTAAGGCATAAGGGATTGAAGTGTCACTGATCATTATTTAAAATATTGATGATGGGCAGCAGCGTCATCATAGTGGACACATTACTGCGATCGTGAATCCGCTTGCCCAGCGTGGCGATTATGGGCATTTGATTTACCTCCTAATGCGTTTATACGCATAGTTATTAGGAGAGGCCTGCGTCCAGCAGTGGACTATTATAGGCTGATGATTAGGGTGGATCGCTCTTGTATGAAAAAAATATTTTTTTCGAATTTTGAAATGGCGGGCCTCCGGAAAGTTAATGTGATGGCTAAATATAGCTACAATCGAATATGAGCAAGATTGGGTAATTTTAAGTACTGCCGCAAGCCGAATAAAGTATTTTCATATATCAAAAATGTCACCTCAAGACAATCGTTGTTACATGGGCTCTGTTAACATTATACACCAGTTATAAAGCGTTTTCTGAATAATTAAAATATATATTTACAAATTGAAAATATAATGTTACTGCATTATTCTAGAAAATTATCAACTATATGCTCTCAAAAGATGGACTTGATTTTAGCGTTAATGTTAGATTTTGACCAGCCATATTTTGTTCACAGTTATACTTATTTCCTTTCAGTGTCACTAATTGTCTATGATAAATATAGCAATAGAGTAGGTTGGTCCTAATTTTGAAACTTAAAGTTTTGGTTCCCGCATCATGTTGCCAGAAACCTGATTCTTATAAACGGTGCGGTTTAAATTATATTATTTAGACTGCATTTTATAATCGTTTGTTGTGAATGTAAGTGTAACTCAGTGTAAGTCACGTTAACGTATATTTTTAACGTTTTTCTTAAATGTGTTTAAATGTGATTACTTAGGCAACTGTACAGTCAGGAAGTATTATTGTCTTCAGCTATTTAACTGTATCTGCAAGCGTTCAACCACCATATATTATAGTGCTTTTTCCGCTGTGGCTAAGGTTTCATTATTTCAGTTAGTTTGCAAGAACTGGGTCATAAATAAGAATAATATAGGTAACAAATGTTATCGATTGGGACAAGATTCGTCCAGGTCGTGCAAATACTAGGCACATCGCTACACAGAATATATTCCTGTCTGTGAATCGCTCCTTTATTTACTTGTATCTTATTTGATGGACGCATACACAAAACTATGTTATTGATGGTTAAAGGAGGGTTATAACGGAAGAGCACATTAATTTACTCTGACAACCCATTTCTCAATACATTGGCCTCATAACACCTGATACATGTGACGTAAAAACTATCGCAACTAACTTGCATTCCTATGAACAAGTAAAACCCATGGATATGAAAAAAAATGTAGCGGTTGGATGTGATGGCACTGCAGTTACTTCTCGGGTGAAAGGAGGTATCATCAGGATAAGTAAGAAATCCAGAGAAAATTTGTAATAACGATGGCTGACAACTGCTAACAGGACACTCAGCTTTCTTGCCAAAGCCAAAGTTCTGTTTGATGCCCTGCTACACTCAAGCTACTGAAATAATCATAAAAAATAGTAACATAATTTTGTACTGCTGTATGTGGGCTAGAGAAACAAGAAGAGTGGATGAAAAATAAGCTTGCTTCTTGTCGCGTAATGTCTGTATCTAATACGAAAAAAGACTACAAAATATACATGATTGTACTCTACATTTCGGAATCAATTTAAGGTTCAAATTGATTGGGTACTAAGTGTTTGTTTGTTTTAATTTTGTATTTTTGATATGAAAAGTACATAAAATGTCAAAAAAACTATATTTTTATGATAAAATATATTTTATCCCACAAAAATTGTAAACATGATTTTTAATTTTTTGACAATATTTCAGATGGCTTGCGGCAGTACTTCTACTTCTAATTTGGAAAAGTGTCCATACAATTATTTAATTATGTATCCCTAGACTATCTTTTTACAACCCCGCCTTAGGCAAAATCGAAAAAATCATTTTTCGATCCACCCTACTTATCATGTATGTATGTATGGTATCACTAATTGTCTATTAAAAAAAATATAAGCATAGTAAAGTTGGTGTTAAAATTTTGATAGGTACTTTGAACTTTTAGTTTTAGTGGTGAATTTAATAAAACGTTACCTGGCGAGTTACCATGATGTACTAATGCGGTTCAGTTTAGGTCGAGAGAAAGGGCCAATGCTATACGAGTCGTATATCACTATCCCTTTCCCTGAACCTAAACTGAATAGCATTAGTACGTCATGGTAACCCCCATGAATCTATAAACTAAACGAGAAGAGAGAATGAACGAAGAAGTGAAGGACAAACTATTTATAATTTGAATTATAGTATTTAGACTATATTTTATTTCTCACCATGATAATTCGTCAGTTGTAATATGAATTAACGTAACCACCAAATGACGACTTTTCAGGAGGGCCAAAAAACGAAATGGACATTTATAAAGTATGTTGTATCTTTTTAGTTAATTATCCTATTGAAATGATGTTTATCTTGTTTGTTTTATCTTTGAGAGGTCTATTTGATAGACAGTTACTAACTGCGACCACACTTATAGTTCAGGAAATGGCTGGTGCTTACGTTAAATATTTTCAAAAAAATTTGGAGATACGTTAACAAATCAATGAAAATCATCAATAGTGGATTTCGGAATTTAGTGTAACTCACAAATTGAAACCGAATTGCTTATGAGCCATACAATGCAGACGGTGCTTACAGCGATGACGTTTATAAAAATATGGTGAGTACATTAGGAAAGACATGTTTTGTACTTACAAATTCGTACTTACGTTAAAATATTGTCTATGATTTTTGGAAACCTTTACATACGTTAATAAAAAAAAACGTAGAAACCTAATAAAATGGCAAAGTTTTTGTTAACGTATTCGACATTTTTTTCTAGATATCAATATTTTATATACACCGTTCGATAGAGCAGAAAATTTGCAGTCGAACGGTATACTTAACTCAATTTCGTCATTTTGGTGGTTACATTAATTCATATTACAATCGACGATATACTCGCTTATGGTGGGTACAGGTAATTATATGTCTCTCGTTAATTTTAACTGAGTGCATGTCACGTAACGTATTCCCTGACTCTAATGTGTGCACAGTAAATCAAAAATATATTATTATGCAATGTCAGTACCAAAATTCTTAATATCCGTACACAAAGTGTGACTATCTCAAGATTTTTTAAATTTCCAGCAAAAAGTGTAAGTAAAATTTCAGTAGTCACACTCTAGCAACTCGCGGCCTTTAGGCATAGCACATGATTGATGCGACAGTATGTCGCCGCGAAATAGACTATCCGTCCCTCTTTTTAGGGTTCCGTAGCCAAAATGGCAAAAACGGAACCCTTATAGATTCGTCATGTCCGTCTGTCCGTCTGTCCGTCTGTCCGTCTGTCACAGCCGATTTACTCGGAAACTATAAATGCTACAGTAACGAAATTTGGTAGAGATATGTGTTGTATAAACCGCTACAGGATTATGATACTAAATTGTAAAAAAAACCATTGGGGTGGGGGCCCTCCATACATGTAACTGAGGGATAGAAAATTTTAGTTGTATATAAGCGTGTGGGGTATTAATAGAAAGGTCTTTGAAAATGATGTGAAGGTTTATAAATCTTATTTTTATTTAAGCAAATCGTTTTCGAGATATCAGCTCTCAAAGTCTGAAAAATGTGTCCCCCCCCCCCTCTATTTTTTAAACTACGCTATGTAAAATTCTAAAAAAAATATATGTTATGCACATTAATAAACTCTATCAACGATTTTTGGTTTGATTAAATTATCTCCTATAGTTTTTGAGGTAGGTTGATTTAACTGTATAAATTGATAATGGTACGGAACCCTGCGCGCGCGAGTCCGATTCGCACTTTGCCGGTTTTATTAATATAGTTACTAAAAGACGGGAAATCTATCGCGCAGCCACATACTGTCGCACCAATCATGTGCTAAGCGTGCGAAGTGACAGGTAGCCGCGAAAAGACAAGCCGTAATTTTTTTTCCTGGATGAGTAAGGACTATTTTTTGGCATATTATTTTTATATTCCCTATTACGACTGAGAGTACTTTTAATTATAAGACAGTTGGCGAAGACAAAATGGCATAATTGAATGCAAATCACACATGCAGTGTAATCAAAAGTTACAAAAAAAAACTCGTTGTAATTTAGGTGGTCTGATTAAAATTGCGAGATTATCCAAAGGAAGTACCAGGTAGCTGAAAGTGTAAAATTCTTGACATAATTATCCATTTTGTGTAATTAATACGTGTGATCATAATCATTACAGTAATGGTATACGGATATTACGGATGTCACCAATTACAAAAATACCTTCATTCGTTTTATTTTTTCAAAGTTTTGGCTTAGCTATCTTTATAAAAGCTTCAAAAATTTAAATACTTTGTAATTTTTTAACGTTTTTTATTTTCAAAACTGTACAATTTATATACATAAATTCTATCTAACTAACCAAACCTAACGACCTATGTCTAAAGATTGGTCCTTGTAGCATTGTACCGAGGATGCTGGCGGCATATCTTCGCTGTATCAGAACACTGATGCGTTGTGCAAGGAAATTAAAAATAGCAGTGTTTGCACTGCTGTGTTTCGGTTTGGGGGTAAGATAGCCGGTGCAATTACTGGCATAGATAGAGGCAATCCATCTAAGTCCTCAGGGTAGGCAACGCATAGGCGAGTTTTTAGTCACTAATGCCACTATTTCCATGGGCCTCTGTTCGTTCTGTCCATCAGGTGGGCTGAGAGCTCAGTTGTCTACCTTCGTCACATAAAACAAAATTAAACTAAATTAAATTATAAATTATGATAATATTTTAATAATAATTAATATTTGAATTACCTCCTAATGCGTCTATACGCATAGTCAATAGGAGAGGCCTACATCCAGTAGTGGACTAACATAGGCTGATGATGATGATGATGATAATGATGACTTGAATTAATATTTGATTTGTGGTTTTCGCAATTACTTAAACGAAATTAATTGAAACTCGCTTAAATTCAACACAAATAAAAAAATTCCCTGTGTGAAAAAACAAATTAGTACACATAAA
Organism: Thaumatotibia leucotreta; assembly: GCA_025490895.1. Classification (NCBI taxonomy): domain Eukaryota; kingdom Metazoa; phylum Arthropoda; class Insecta; order Lepidoptera; family Tortricidae; genus Thaumatotibia; species Thaumatotibia leucotreta. The sequence goes on along the minus strand of JALPQI010030596.1, from coordinate 107,941 downwards.
ACAAGACAACTTCGCCCAAATAGAATATTGTATCTGGGCGGATTTTTATTTTGTTGTAGTTTTTTCAGATTTTCCAAATTTGGATATCTTCGTATTTTTTCTACTCAGAATCGCGAGCTCTTTCGATCCTCATTAGCAGAAAAAAGTGTCCCAAGAATTCTTTTTTTTTTGTCTTCCACTGAGTTACGGTCGAAAAAAGTGTATGAAAAATAGTAATCGAATGGAATTTTTTTGGTACACTTTTTTATTTCTATCACTATCAGGATCGAAAGAGCTCGTGATTTTGAGTAGAAAAAATATAAAAAAGTCCAAATTTGGAAAATTTTAAAAAACGACAACAAAATAAAAATCCGCCCATCTGCTAATGTAGATGATGAACCACGCCTGCGCATTGGCACCCTGCGCACGCGTCGTTCAAAAAGCGTCGGCGCGCTAAACGATCATAAAAGACAGGATAAACCGATTTTGGTAAGCCTTTCATTGAGACATATACGTATTCGTTTCGGTTTAATGACTTGCTATTCGTCGACGTCGCCGTGTGCTGAGGGCAATAAGAATACATTTGTCACCACCCCAACTCCTCCTGTGGGTGTCGTAAGAGTCGACTAAGGGATTAAAGTGTCACTGACCATTATTTTATAAAAGATTAATGATAGGCAGCAGCGTCATCATAGTGGACACATTACTGCGATCGCCAATCCGCTTGCCCAGCGTGGCAATTACGGACATTTGCCTCCTAATGCGTCTGTGCACATAGTTGGTTGGAGAGGCCTGCGTCCAGCAGTGGACTATCATAGGCTGATGATGATGATGATGATGATGATGATGATTGCTATTTGGGTATAATATATAGTAACTTAAACATGTAAATGTATATATATATATATGTAAATGTTTTGTCAGCCTCTGTAGCCTAGTTGGTAGTGACCTTGGCTACGAAGCTGAAGGTTCCGGGCTCGAATCCTGATGAGGGCATTCTTTGTGTATTTATTTATCACAAATATTTGTTCCTTGGTCATGGATATCTATGTATTTAAGTGTCTATACATATGTATCTATCAATTATATATATCGTCGCTTGGTACTCACATCGCAAGCCTTAATAGCTTACCGTGGGAATAAATTGATTTGTATAAGATGTCCCAAGATATTATATTATTCTATTAGAGTGGCTAAAAAGAAGTGCATTTCCGCTGCAAGTGAGTTTTTGGGAAGCAGAGTAAGGGTTTTATTTTTAATTAATTCAAGTCTCAGAAGTAGTTCTAAGTAACTAGTTTTAGTAGTACCAAGTTAGGGGATAGTTGGTAGGTACATATTTCCAAACAAAATTTTGTCAAGCTCCGTAGCCTAGTTGGTGACCCTGCCTACGAAGCTGGAGGTACCGGGTTCGAATCCCGGCGAGGGTATTATTTGTGTATTTATTTATCACATATATTTGTTCCTTGGTCGTGGCTGTTTATGTATTTAAGTATCTATAGGTATGTATCTATCTATCTATTATACATATATATATCGTCGCTTGGTACCTACATCACAAGTCTTAATTGAGCTTACCGTGGGACTAGGTCGATTTGTGTAAGATGTCCCAAGATATTTATTTATTTATTTATTCTACTCTTCCGAAACTTCCAAAAACCTCCTGAGTCCCAGAACCTCACAGGCAACCGGAATGCACTCATTCTTTGGCCACCATGTACATTATTAATAATAAGAATGTATCTTATAAAAACAGCATTGATGTTTTCAAAACCATAGACTGAAAAAATCCAGCTATTAAAAGCACTTACAGAGCATTAAAATAATCAATACATTCCACGCCTTAAAAACGCACTCTATCGTTAATAAGTAAGTGACAGCACCACTTACTACTCTACAAAGTAATTTTACCTCCCTACGTATAGCCACCCATCCAGAGAGTTTACTGGGCTAAAAGGTAAACGAACCTAGGAAGTCTTCTCAACTCACACACACTAGCGCACGATACACGGACAGACCAACACACACTAATGGAAACTAAGCGTGAGAAATGCTGATAACTCACTCGCTAGTGAGCTATCGTCACTTCCGACTTCGAATTTTGAATTTATGTTCAAATATTTGAAAACCGAACGCATGTGTGCGTAATTTAAAAAGAGAACACGAAACAATCACGCTGCTTTGTCTTAATCGTTATGGCAATTAATATCAATTATTCAAATACACTGTATCATATACAATTGTCTTTATGCTTGTTAAATAAGGTATTAGAAAGAGATAGGGAAGTAATTAATGGCGCTGTGTCTGTGTGCGTCGCGTAGGCGATACGTAGTTAATGAGGCTTGACTGTAGTGGTTGGAACTCGTATGACTGGCTCGGCTGCCTCCTTCAACTCATGCCAGCCTGGTACTTCGGATCTCGATTGCGCATACATTTTAGTACGAGTTTTTTTTTCGTTTAAAATACACAAACAACCTGCTTGACGGGGCCATTTCTTAAAAATATCTTTGCATTTCCGTGTTGAAAAAGTAAAAAGGTCATTCCCGCCTAAAATTCTTCGTTTGTGCGACGAAAAACGACTTATTTTGTATTCATTGGGCGTTGCCGTGATTAAGTTGTTGGTTTTATGTTAAAATGCTGTACATAGTTAATGCGAAGCATTGTAAATTGTAAAGCAATAAATGCAAGAATGTAAGAAAGTGGATTGGACGTTTTAAAACAAAGGTAGTTTAGTTTATATCGGTTATAAAATATCAATAAACGGTGAAACCCGCTCCTTGGGTCTACGTTTCGTAGCCCGTCTACGGAATTCGCTAATCGTAGCAGACTTTTAGGATCTTTTCTTACTTTCGAATCAAGCTTTCGCTTGGAGTTGGGGTTTGAAATCACTGTTCTGCGAGAGTACAGTCTAAAGTAAGTTAACTCTAGCCAAGGACCCTGTCAGTGGAATAATCAGATAATCGCCACATTTTTAAAACCGACTTCAACTAATTACTACATGATTCCATCGTCGGACCCCGATTTGGTGCCAATTTCATATTTTTAGAATCCACGGATTAAAAGTTAGAGAGGGAAAGACACACAACAAAAATATCGATATTAAAAAAAAACTTTATTTTGAGACAGCTAAATAATAGTACATTGTGCATTTAGGGAGGTAAGTACGGTATTACTAACGAGAGTGTTAGAAGTCGTCAATACTTTTTCATCACACTTGCTGTCTAAGCGCGCCATTGCTTGCGCGCGTAGCAGGAGTAATAGAAAAGTGAAATTCCCTAGGGAGTAATAGAAATGTCAGTACGTTATTTAATAATATTATGTCTTAAAACTTATTTTTTGGTTGACAAGTGTAATGAAAAACATTGTATGCATCAAGGGAGGTAAGTACGGAAATAACTTAATAAATAAATTAATAAAATTCAACTTTTTTTTTACAAAGATATATTTTGCTAGTGGCCGGTATCGTAATGAGCACATAATAATTTGTCTTTATTCTGACAACTAGACCTTTACATCTCTAGTAGTATAGATATAGATGCTTAATAATATTGTGAACTTGTACAATAAGAAATATTTTTGTTTATTATTAGGTATTGTCCTTTATTTATCTCTCTTTTTAAGTTAGGTTTTTTATAAAAATGTCTATAAAAGTATAATTTTATGTAATAAATTCTATAATGCATGTTTTTTTAATAAAATGTATTATTATACTGTTTTGAAAAAATAAGTCCACCTGAGTTTCTTACTGGTTCTTCTCAGGAACGGTGTAAGGTTAGAAGTGTTAGAACCAGTAGTAGATTTTTTTTCTCTGTCTTGATAATGTCAGACGATTCGAAAATGCTTATTAATAAGCTTACTTGAATAAAGAATAGTTCGACTTTGACTTTGAATGCCGTCTTCGGTGGTTTGGTCACGTTTGTCGTAGGCCACCTGATTACGTAGGAAACATATGCCTTAACCTAGCCCTTGACGGCCCCCGACCCCGCGGCAGACCAAAGAAGCGATGGCTAGATGTCGTGAAGGCTGACATGAGTGTGAATGGGCTTACAGTAGAAGATGCCCAGGATCGCGCAAAGTGGAGGAGGGTAGTTCTATGCGATTATTCTATCGCACCAATCAAGTCATTACCATTCCCAAATTATTGACGAACTGCGTATAAATAGTGGAGTAATTTTTGGTTATTTTGTAGCAGACGCATGTTTGTCTGCTATTCTGGCATAATAGTCTCGTTTGCTTTTATAAAACGGAAAATAAAGTGGTGATGGTATGAACAATAAAAACGCATAAAAAATCGCATGGAAACAACCAGGAAATGTAGCAGGAAAGCGGACCCTGGCAAAGGCCGGGATAGCGCTAGGTAGAAGAAGAAGAATTCAAGTTTAAATGGAGTACTTTCGAACTTTATTTTTTCACACTGCCCCACTTTGCTATTGGGCAATCGATAATACGAAAAAAGCAATTAATAACAGTGTTATCAAACCACTTAAGCTAACACGGAAGTTCTATCATTAGAAATGAAATTACAATTACAAAGTATGACTCACGCAAATACTAGTTATTGATGAGTATCGCGAGTATCTAGTATAAATACTCGCTTTGCTAAATGCGATACCGCGGTGCCGGGAAAACTCAGGGTTGCCACTTATGGGAAAACCGGTTTATTTTCACCTTTTTTGTTTCTTTCAATTACGTAAAGTAGGGGCTGGAGTTTATTGACTTAAATCTTGAAGGCTTTAAAGCTCGAGTCTTTTATGTACTCGATGACAGTAAAGGTAATGGATATTTAGACCTAACGAGCGAATGTTCATTCTATCCCTCACTCTACGAAATTCGTTCGATACACAAAACTTGATTCGTCGAATATCGTTGATTTTTAATGTGGAGGATAGAATGAGTATTCGCTCGTTTGGTCTAAATCCACCTTAACACAAAAGTTTCGTGTCGCACAATGTCGTAACATACGTGCTTACCATAGAAAAAAATTACCGCGAAAGACTCTGGTTGTCACGGGATTCGAACCCGTCTCTTCCGAGTTACCGGCTCAGCGTGCTCCCAATTACACCAGACTACCTTCCGTCGATCACAGCGAATTTTTCTTATAGTATTGTGAATCTAATCACTAGCGACATCTGTACGAAATTTTTAATTTAAGGCTTTAAAGTTAAGCTTCTAGATTCAGCATCCGCGACTGGAGGCTTAGTTTACGCCTCGTCGCTTGAATTCACAACAATAGGCAGAATTTGGAGACAGACGGACGGACGGTTGGACGGCGGGTTGCTTATATTCAGGACGAACAATTTTCGTACAATTATTTAACACTATAAAAATAACAATCAACAGTCCTACTGCGCTATTTTAGGTGGCGTGGCTAGGGACCATACTTTCTGCCCACGCCACTAATTTTGTTCAAAATCTCCAAAACCTTTAACGTACTTTTTTTTTAAATGACGTATGTACATATCTTGAACATTTGTTTACAATAATCAGGATTCAAATTGAGTCTGTGGCGTGGAAGCATCACACTAATTTTAACCGACTTCAAAGAAAAGAGATTCTCAGTTCAACTGTGTTTTTTTTATCAAATCGACAACCCTGCACACAGCATCAGACTAAACACGTTCCTTGCGTCTGCGCACACTGGGTTACAAGTTCAACGACCTCTGGACGCAATAACACTATCAGCAAGGACTGTATCTAACTTTTCCGATGTTCTGCACTCTGTGCGGAAACTGATGGCGTCTGGCAGTTTGGCACGCCCATACTTTTCACGTGCATTTATTATCCGAACAAACTCTGTAAGGAAAGTATTATACACCCATATTACACCCGTGAGTTCTTACCCCTTCTTTGAGTTCTTAGTTAGTGGCCGTGTAGTGACGGCAGTAAGAATACATTTGTCACCACCCCAACTATTCCCGCGGGTGTCGTAAGAGCCGACTAAGGGATTGAAGTGTCATTGACCATTTTGACAGAAGATTGATGATAGGCAGCAGCGTCATCATCGTGAACACATTACTGCGATCGCCAATCCGCTTGCCCAGCGGGGTGATTATGGGCATTTACCTCCTAATGCATCTAAACTGTATATTTAATAGAAGAGGTCTACACGTCCAGCAGTGGACTGAGCTGAGATAGGCAGAGGTAATGTGATGTGATGTATGTATGCATTTACCTCCTAATGCGTCTATACGCATAGTAAATAGGAGATACCTACGTCCAGCAGTGGATTGATGGCTGATGATGATGACGATATCAGATTTCGTGGAAAGCTACCCCAATGAAATCTTCCACGAACGCTTAGTCTGACTTTGAAGCTATACTAGATCTAGATACCAGGAGATTAGAAGCTGCAACATACGATTTAACCACCCCGGAATCCCATACATTTACGTGTCTAGCCATTCACAAATTCTTTTACAAACATACTCTATGGGTGAATCAACTTTTATCTGTCTGTTATTGCCATGGTTACGGTCATCTGAGTCACGCAGGTTTTATGTAAAATAATGCTACTTAAATTATGCAGACATTCAAAAGCTTTATGAAGGGGTCAGATCTACGCTGGTGTCTGCGACCATTATAACATGGACGTCTAACGCCAGCTCAAAAATGCCCCCAAACAATTGTTCAATTGTGCCAAGATGTAGTGCTTTTCTTAACACCGCGCATATTTCGTCGCAACATCTCTGACAAATGTTTATAGAATATGGCCAATCAAAACTTTGATGGATTGACATAGGTTAGACATAGGTTAGATTACTATAGGTTGACATTCAAATTCATTATCGTAACGCATTGAAGAGAGTGACACTTGTCAACTAAGATTCAGGACCGTTTTTGAAAGGCAATTTAGTATGGCCTGCGGCTTCCATGTTTTATTTGTTCGTAGGCTGGTGTAATTCAGCCACACTTTGCGAATAACCGTCTAGTTGTATATTCCTTGGTGTCATGCCGACTTGCTGATATAACTCTAGGGTTTCACCAACTCCTTCCGGGTGTGTGATGTTGTATATTACGCTTAACTCTTTACGTTACTTTACAATGCATATAAATAAAAATATAGTCAATAGGTACACGTCATGTTTCGGAGAGCCTAGGACTCCGTTATCGAGCACTGAGTGACTAAATACTAGCGATGTAACGAATATCGGTTCGGAATGCGAATGCGAATATTGAGTATTATACACCTATACATACATTGCTGGTATCAAAATGCCAAAGGGCATTATGTCCGCCATTTATACTCTTTTGTATTATTTATATAATTTTGGAAAACCATCCTATCTTTAACCAAAATCACTTGGCGACATCAACGGCGAGCTGAACGTACGGCGGTCAATTACAAACCTCTGATGCCCTCTAAATATAAATGTGCAGCTTTCCGTGGCAGCTTTCGGTTTCAGGCTACTAAATGCTGGAATGATTTACCGCCCCCGATTAGGTCCTGTGCATCTAAATCTAGCCTCCAGCATAATCTGCGTCAATTTTTATTAAATATTCAGAAGTCTGAAACCGTTGCGCTGCATCTTGTCTGAGGACCTCGAGTGGTAATTTTAATTTTATTTGTTTGGTTTTGTTATCATACAAATATCGAGTGCGTCTAACTATCCTAACCTCATTTATTTATTTATTTTAATTTTTACATGTATTTATTATCAACTACCCAACTACGTATTTATCTACTTTGTTCATGTTTTACCATTTGTATGTCACTCGGAGGTTAAGACTGAAAAACAGCGTTGCAATTTTGTCCTTACAATTTCGCAACATTAAGCTGAGTCTTAACCTTTTCTTTATTACACACATTGCTGAACGCTACGGGCAAACCCAATTTTTTATTTTATAATATTAGATATTGTATTTTTAGATGACTATACTAAATTCTTACGAACTCTTCATTGTATAAATATAATTTCTCATTTTAATAATCTTGAAAAATTGCTACGACTAGGTAAATGTTAGATACAAGATAGTAACATTTTTGTTTTCTATTATTATTCTTTTTTTTTTACTTTTAACTCAGATGTTTCCATTGTATTTACTTTTGCTGTTCTGTAATGTGTGCTTTATGTGAATAAAAATTTATTCTATTCTATTCTTTTGTATGTGCAATATTGTGCAATAAAGTTGAAAATAATAATAAACATTCAATTAAAACCCAAAAATATTGCACAGGCGCAATGAAACGCAAAGAATAGGTCCTTTTGCATCAATATCTTTCGTTAGTGAAGTATTTAGTAGTGACATTAAGGGACATTTTACCAGAAATATCTATTATACTGAATACTTAGTATTCAGAAGTAAATTCAAAACTAAACGATTAGATTGACTCCAAAGCTACTAGGTGTCACCGTCTTCGCAATCGCCACGACTGTTTTGTTTAATTATACGTATCATTTGTATTTTATTAACTGAAAATACTGAAATATTACGTTTTATTCATCATTCAGTTAAAATATATCATTTTTAGAGTCGCATGTTTTTGTACCTAGACATCTAGACATTAAGGTCAACTTTAGAATGTAGTATTTCTTGCCTTAAGTGAACGAAATAATTAGATAAAAATATTCGCAATATTCGCGTAAATTTTTTGCGAATGCGAATACGAATGCGAATATTTTAAAACATGCGAATATTCGCGAATGCGAATGCGAATGCGAATATTCGTTACATCCCTACTAAATACATGTGAGTTTAACAGATTATATCTGGGTGAATCAACTTTTTTCTGTCTGTTATTGCCATGGTTACGGTCGCCTGAGTCACGCTGGTTTTATGCAAAATTATGCTACTTAATTTATGTAAACATGGATATAGTCCATGTTTGTAGATGGCTCATCAAGGAAAGAGTTTATTAACACCAGAAATATGCGTGTTTGCATAGTTTAAGTAGCATAATTATGCATAAAACCAGCGTGACTCGGGCGACCGGAACCATGGTAATAACAGACAGAAAAAAGTTGATTCACCCATCTACAGTTATTCACGAAAGTTTAAATTCAATTGTTTATAGCAAGGTTTAAATCGTAGGTACTAATAATGGGAACGAGCATACTAGCTTAAAATCTTGTATGGAATCAGGGTTTTCGATCTTTTTTCCGCCACCAGGCGTTAGGTTCAAGCAGCTGTCAGATTCATAGGTACTGAACATAAAGTTCCAAAATTCTATTGTATTTGTAAGCTTATGATTTTGTAATGGATTAAGAATAGAAAATGGTCGCGGAACTGAAAATTGAGCTCTAAAACAGAGGCGCAGTCACTGGTACGAAAGAAAATTGACTTGTCCTGTCTTTTTTATTTAGACATTAATATTTCTAAAGTAATGGTTTTAAGAATAAATAAACCAAAAAATACAAAGAAAATTAAATTAGCGTATTTATTTTGACAGTCGTTTGACCTTACGCCACAGTGCTGCCATCTCATCGACACATAGTGGCCGAAAAAGTGTCAAAAACCCTTATTGATGAGTATGAAGACCTGTCATAGTGTCCCGGGGTGAACGTCTGATGCAAATGTGCGGAACCCGTCCCTTTATGGGATCGCTCCCAGGAACAGCTGATTATTATAATTATGCTAAGGATGCTGTAAAACTTGCTATATTTACCTATTCCTCCTTTTTTGTATTGTATTCTATTTTCCGCAACTTGACATCTAAACGTGCCTGTTTTGCGTGATCCCATCGCTGGTCCATTACTTGTATGTATGTATGTAAATTCTTTATTGTACACAAAACACAGGTAAAAAAACACATACAATAATTTAGATAGGTACAAAGGCGAACTTATCCCTGTAAGGGATTTCTTCCAGTTAACCTTTGAGCAAATGAGTCAGTAAAGAGTAACAAAGGTAAAATATATATATAAAACAATATATATATATAAACATTCACCGTATGGTAAACGATCACCGTCGCCCATGGACACCCGCGATACCCGTGGTATTACAAGTGCTTTCCGACCTTTAAGATGGGAATATGCTCTTTTCTTGAAGATTTGAAGATCGTAACGGTCCGGAAACACAACAGGCGACAAATCATTCCAGAGTTTAGCCGTGCGAGGCAGGAAATCTGTCAGAAAGGTAAGGAGGCGAAGAAGGATTGAAAATAGGTAGGTACCGTAAAACCACCTAACTACTAATAATCCAAGCGCTCCCAACAATGGTCCAAAACATAATCGAATATCTTTTATTAGGTGTAATTGTTATATTAATTGTGCTATTCATAGGCAAAAACTCCCCATAAACAAAACGTGGACAAGGCCAAAAAGAATATTGGCATCTACTGATGCTTATTAGGAATCGAAATTGTGGACCATATTTGCAGTTTACTGTACTCGTAGTTGAGTGGTTTTGCGGTACGTTAAAAAGCAACACTAGAAAAGCAATCGTAAAATACGCCCTAGTGATTATAAATAATTGAAAGATAGCTACTTAATAGGAAGAATACAATTGTTATAAAAAGGTGCGATTTTCAAACATAAAACAATTGAATAGTGTTTATTAACTCATTTCCGTTAAATACTATTATTACATAAAATTGTGTGCATCTTGCGTGCACTTTCGAAAATGAATAGAAAAACTTTTTACAATGCGTTTGCGCATAAAAGTTATAGCTACTTCATTGAAAAGTAAAGTAAGGTAACTAAGCACTAATAAAAGAACTAGTATAACCAAGAACGAACTACATTTAACCATTTAACGCGGCTATCTGTAAATGCCGATTTTTTAAAACTTAATAATATGAGGGTCTTGGCATAGAGTACGATTTTGTTCAGTCGTCGTCAAAGATATCATTACAGTTTAGGTGCCAAAAATAAATTTGCACGACTTTATTGCCTTGACATTAAGGTCGTGTATTTGTTTGTTTGTGTATTTTTGGCACCTAAACCGTAATGATATCTTTGACGTCGACTGTACTGTTAGGCGGATAAGTGGGGATGCTTTTTTTATTTTGTCTTAATCGAATAGTATTTTGTATCGTCAAATAGGTCATTCAAAAAAATAAGAGTCCCAAAAGAAAGTTAATATTTTTGGAGATAACCGCTCCAGAATAAAAAAAAAATCCAAAAACTATGCAAAAAAAAAATGAATAGTGGCCTTACAGAATACTTTAGAACAAAATAGTTTTGAACATAATCGACCTAGCCGTATTTGAATAACTACGGAACCCTACACTGCGTATGGCTGATAGCCATACGCAGCTGCGTATGGCTGCGTATGGTAGGTACTCTTGGCTGTTTTTTTTAAGTCGGTTTAAAACGGAAAACGATCGCTTCTGATCTAACTCGTACATCTAACTCACGTAGTGTTACATAACGCTTCATACATACAAATAAGACAAGAGGGCATATCACACATTGCGAAAGACATGTTCTCTCTCGTACTTGTATATTATTCGTACGTAAAGTCACAGGTAGGCTTGTCGATACTGCAGACCCATTCTGCAATCGCATACGATAAGCGATATTCATATAAGTCACGTGATGACAATAATATATGGCAATAGTCATGTGACTTTTCGTACGAATCTGGCATTCTCATACATCTCTGGCAATTCTCTGCTTTCCGCCGAAAATTGTATTGCCGAAATTCACTTCCCAACCAACTTTTCGCAGAAGTGTCATTTGGCCGAATTTCATTTCCCAACTTTACATAAGTCAACCCAACCTTTTTTTTTTTTTTTTGTTAACCCAGGGGAATCCGTTATGGATACCACCCGGCCCGGGAGTAACCGGGTGGTTATGTCCGACTCGCACGGACTAAACCCCTGGGGTGTTCCACCACTCGCTCTATGTGCGGGGTTTCGGGAACGCTGCTGCACACCTCCGAGAAAAGTCAACCCAACCTAATCCAACCTAGTGGGTAATTCTCATTTACCAACTATGGGGTTGGGAAATGAAATGGTTGCGAAATAATTAATTGCCCAATGTTATTCGGCCGAATGACACTTCTACGAAAAGTTGGTTGGGAAGTGAATTTCGGCAATACAATTTTCGGCGAAAAGGCAGGATACCCTTTATTACTTATCGCATATCGTATACGATTGCAAAATGACACCTTGGCTAGGCCTATTGGTTCGCGGTGGCCCCAAGCGTATGGTCGGCCACGCAACTTTCCTGTTTCCACCAACTTCTTCGTTTGTCGTTGAACGTTCTTAGGTCACTAACACTTCAATCCCTTAGTCGACTCTTACGACATCGACACCCGCGGAAGAGTTGGGGTGGTGACAAATGTATTCTTACTGCTGTCACCACAGAGCCAACATACATATTTTTGTAATTATCTTGAAAATTAGATACATATTTTGACACAAAGAAAACAAATTTTGAACACGCCAAAATGCCCATGCCACTAAAGAGTCAATATTTCAAATAAACGCAATACATAATACTAACATTTAGTACAATGTTAACTTTGATATAAAAACGAAGTGTAGTTAAAAATAAAATCCATCAAAAGACGACGCTACGCTTCAATTCAACGAAACCCATTCAACGTGAACTATCGACAAATTATCGGCCACAACATGGCGATTATCTATCGATCTCAACAACGTACACCGTCAAAACTACCAGGCTCCCATAAACGTGGGATAGTTTACATTTCGACCGCCGAATAGACACGTAAAAACCTCTCAACGAGCGAGCGAGATGCCGCCGGCTCGCTCGCTACGTCAGTTGACAATAAGTAGTGGGTGAATGAACCTTGCGAGTTTACTGGGCTAAAAGTTCAACGTACTTCTCTTCGCGGACATTAAGAACAAGATAGCAACTTTACACACGCCTTTAAACCCAAAACGGCTGAAACACCTTTTAATTCCGCTGGAAATTCGCATTAGCATTCATAATTGTAAAGATTCGATTCAATTGGACGGTTACGTGTTTTTTGACGTTCTCGTACGATTGAGCAAGTTTCTCACGACTACCACTACATAGGCAGGTTGGTAGTGAGACGTGTAGTTTACAGGGATGTGTGTATGTGTGTGTGCGACGTTGGTGTAGTCTTGAAAATAATTTCGCGGTCACACAGCTCGGGTTCAGAAGACCAGCCAGACTCACCTGTCCGTGTAGTTATTTATATCTATGCGTGGAATGTATACTTGCGATCCAAGTATTGGGGATACATTAGGTCATTGATTTTATGAAATAGAGATATACGAAACACGCCTTAGAAGTGTCTTATTACTGGCAAACTTTGTTTTGTTTTGATTTTGACATCAAATAGATTATACACAAAATTAATTGTAGGAAAAATAGACATAGTCATAGTCATAGTCATATTTTTATTTGCTTAGAATTATGGTAATTACAAAGAAATGCAGATCACATAAAAACAGGTAATACAGTTCAGCACAATTCACCATTATAATGGCATGCAAAATTTTCATAGTATATTATAATACACACATCGACATCTTAATAGAAAAATATTGTTTGCCTAATTATCGTTTAAATTTAAAACATAATAAAAATAATGTCAAAAATTACAATAAAAGCTTCATTACAATAACAATTCAAAAAAAAAACGCAAAATTCTTTACACAAAACGCCAATTTCATAGATAATGGCCGTAAGAGGTGAAAAACATTGCAAGAGGCATATCCTGCAGTGGAGTAAAATATGCTGAGAAGAAAAAGAAGAAGACTTAAGACCAGACTCGACCCAGCTGTCTCTGTAGATATTTATTTCTATGCGTGTAATGTATACTTCATCATCAGCCTGTGATAGTCCACTGCTGGACGTAGGCCTCTCCTATTAACTATGCGTATAGACGCATTAGGAGGTAAATGCCCATAATCGCCACGCTGGGCAAGCGGATTGGCGATCGCAGTAATGTGTCTACTGTGATGACGCTGCTGCCCATCATCAATATTTTATCAAATAACGGTCAGTGAAACTTCAATCCCTTAGTCGACTCTTACGACACCCGCAGGAGGAGTTGGGGTGGTGACAAAAGTATTCTTACTGCCGTCACCACACGGCGAATGTATACTTGCGATCCAAGTATTGGGGATATATTAGGTCATTAGTCATTGTCATTTCATTACCTATGAAATTGGCGTTTGTGTAGAGACATTGATGAAAGTCAGTTGTTCCTACAATTAATTTTGTGTATAATTGTTTGATGTCAAAATCAAAATAAACCAAATCTTGTCAGTAATATTAGACACTTCTAAGACGTATTTGTATATCTCTATTTCATTAAACAAGGTACTATCATACATTTATATCTAATCGAAACATATGAACTAGCAGCATAATGGCAAGAGTAGTTGTTTCAAAGCTTTACTTAAGAAAGAAACAATATTTAGTGTGAAAAAAAAAACATTTTTAACACTGTGCACTGCGGAAAACAAAAAAAAAACAAGTTACCTACCTCTTAAGAGACCAACTAAAGTCTATGACCAAAAACACCAATTTCATAGGTAATGAATGACCCAATATGATTTATGAGACGGGAGATTGCTTAAGACAGGGATGGGTGGAAAAAAGAGGCCTTTGCCCACCTGTGTGACAGTATAGGCTTTGTAAAATAATTTGATTCTATTTATACAGGGCGCCCCAAAACTATTTAGGGAATGTACCTTAAATATCGTAAAGTATTTTACTCAAAGAAGACTTTGTTATTTAAAAAAAAAATTACCAATTTAAAAGGTCAAAGACATAAACGCGCGCCGCAAATTCTTTCTTCCATATAAAAGACATCAACGCGTTGACACTCGACTGCCTTACAAATCGTTCCATTCGTTTAAAATTATTATAGTGAAAATACACTATTAACTAAACATTTTTCATGGTTGGCAATTTGTTTAGCCGTCCAGTGAGTAGGTTTTATAGCCCACTACGCTTTCCTTATTCATTTCATCTAGTAGGTACTCATTAAGACGAGTCAAACAAGAAACTTGATAGAATTACGTCATTTTCGTCCCCAAGATCCTGTGGCCTCCTTCCGGGTCCATTATTAGACTAGGCCCCTATTTCACCATTACGACAAGGTGCGACAATTGTATAATATCACTTTTACTGACGTCACAGGCCACCGTAGGCTATGGACACCGCTTATTAATAGATATTCCTATTTTGTACATATTTGTATTCAATTTTTTTTATTTGTATAATTTTAGTTTCATGACGCACTGGTGTTCTGCTGTAGTGTTATGTAAACTTTTGTTTTAATAAATAAATAAAAAGTCCATATACTAGTTTCCTACCAATATGGAATTGAATTATTAAAAAAACGTGTTGAAGTCGTTAATAAATTACTTTTAATTTTCCGAAGGTTTGTGATAATTGTCAGGTTTAGAAGGATTTTTGTTAATTTTTGACATGAGGTCCAGTCTGCGTCGCTATAATTGTGGGATTTTTCGAGACAATTGTAATTGCGCTCTGCAAAAAAGTAGCTATTAACTGCTAATTTATTAACGTTCTTGCAATACATTTTACATTGGTGGCAAACAAACACTCGTCCGATGGTAAGCGCCGTGAGCGGTAACCATAACCTATATATATATGGACGCTGGCAATAGGAAACAGGATTTTTTACAATTGTCGCACCGCTCACCTCTCACCATGGTAAAAAAGGGACTCCTTACTAAATTTCCTAACTAGTGAGGGAAAACTTTTTTTAACTCGGGTGATTGTCGCCCTCGTTTCTCTCGGGCTCCAACTTTCACCCTCGCCGAAAAAAAGTTTTTACAAGTGTAAGGGACTATTTTTTTCATAACAAGTGCGTCAAACAGAGAAATTACCGCGCACGAAGCGTGCGCAAAGTTCGTTTTTGCGCACTAGTTAGGAAAAGTTACATTTTAACTTTATAAAACGCTACCCGGCTTGTCTTGACCCAGTCATCTCCAAGGACAAACGCCCGTCATTTTGAAAACATAACCCTGTTCCGAACAGTAGAGACTTCCTTATCTTATGATGTTAACATATTTTATTTAATATCATGTTTTTTAATAACACTAACACAAAGTATCTATTTAGGAGATCCACAGATCAGTATAGATAGCTAACGGTGGCATGGAACATGTCGCAGCGTTATGGCCGATAGGCCTTTATAGTGTGACAGATGCGCGCCCTATGAGCCAGTCGCAACTTACCCGCGACTGCAGGATGAGCTCGGACATATCCGCAAAATGCCGAATTGTGCCGTTATTTCTTGTAAAAATAGGAGTGTAAATAAACATTTCAAAGACTATTGAGTCACGTACCACATGAAAGTATTGATTTTTTTAGTTATTATTTGACAAAACCACGTATTTTTACAAATAATATATAACAACAAACCGCTGACATAAATGTCATAATGATTTTACTTGGGCGTACCAATTGGTTGAACTATTCAGTGACAAATTGTATGTGCGTTTTACATTGACGGCTTAGAATAGCAAGCAAGTTGCAATTTGGTAAGTGACCGTGCAATGTATCCAATTGCTAGCGATATTCACAACCGTCCTGTCACTTCTTGGTACGGCCGCTGCGAGCAGGCCGCGAACTAGAGGTACGACTGACCGTGCCGATGACAAATAGGGTCGATAAATTGTTGATGTATTTGATTATATTCAATTTTTCTTTCATATTTTGACCTTTGTATCAATATCTTATCTTCATAAAGGTAAAACAATATATATAGATTATATCGCGTATTATATTATTTTGAGCCTTTTACAATAACCGTTGTCAAAGGTTGAAATTGTTTTATTTAAATATGTGACCATCGCGGAAACGGCTGATAAAATTATATTTATTAAGGGTACAATCGTCTAAATAATAATTTGTTCATGTGATTCCCAGCCACAATTGAGATAATGTCGTTAATAAATTGCTTTGTTCATATTCAAATATATGTTTATAATTGACATTCTGTAGTTTACTATTTACAAACCAGATCCGACACGAAAGTAAGAAAAAAGTTTTCTAATTTATTATCAAACGACATAAAATGAAAACAAACAATATAAGGACTTAACTTAACTCCCTATAAATAAAAAAATTGGCCTAAATCGCCGTCAGTGGGCAAGGTACCCAGAAGGCTGGCCGCATTCCCCCGTTATTTAGCTATACTTAAACGCTGTGCAAGGTACTGGCCAGCCTTCTGGTCGCCTGAGGTCTCTCTTAGACGAGCCACTAGATCTTTAAAAAGTCCATGTGCACTTGGCCCCCATGGCCCCAAGGTCTCCACACCAAACGCCGCAAATATGTAGCTGGTTCCTAAAGCAGCATATTTACGGCGCTTGAGACTTTCGGCTAATGATGCCGCGGCGCCAGCAGCAACGCCGGTGACCGAAACATGGGACGGCGCCAGAGTGTCAACGCAGGTGGCGTCCCAAACTAGCGGCCGGCCCATGCTCCAGGGCACCAGCGTCATTCCGTCAGGCCTCTTGCCGTCGTCCCTGGCCAGACCGTTGGGCTCTAGGACGGCCAGTATTTTCGCGCTAACAAGGGCGCGACGGATAACATAATGTTTATAAAGATTAGATACATCGTCCAAAGCGATATTTTAATCTGTATTTATTTCTTATTAAGATAGATCGATTTTAATGTTTTTCTTAATATTCCGGCCTTATCAAATATCTATGGATAATAATTTATCGACGTAGCCTCTTCTCTAGTGCCGCATCATATGGTAGCGCTTTAGCCAATCATAGCGTGGCAAGGGCCCGACCTCGGAGACACCGAGACTCATTACAATTTCGCTTCGTTACAAATCTCTCTCTTTCATATATCTATGAGGAGATCCCAAGTCTTGGCCGTGTGGTGACGGCAGTAAGAATACATTTGTCACCACCCCAACTCCTCCTGCGGGTGTCGTAAGAGTCGACTAAGGCATTGAAGTGTCACTGACCATTATTTGATAAAAGATTGATGCCGGGCAGCAGCGTCATCATAGTGGACACATTACTGCGATCGCCAATCCGCTTGCCCAGCGTGGCGATTATGGGCATTTACCTCCTAATGCGTCTTTAATAGGAAAGGCCTACGTCCAGCAGTGGACTATCGTAGGCTGATGATGATGATTGTTTTTTTAATAACAATAACACAAAGTATTTATTTAGGAAATCCCAAGTCTTTCTGAATTTCGGTACATTGCTACGACTGTAACATAAAGAGGCATCTCTTCAAAACTTTACAACCAATCAAACAACGCAGCTATCGTAATAATCGTAATAAATCAGTATTAGTATCTATTACGACATTTTATCGCTATCGGAAACTGTTTAATTCTGCCATTTTATTGCATGGGATGTCGATGCGGGGTCGATGATCGCCGCCATCTTTGTTTTTATTCTAGGCATAAACCAAGCCGAAAATCATGGCCAAAAAGTAGTCTGAATACTTTTTAGGGTTCCGTAGCCAAAATGGCAAAACGGAACCCTTATAGATTCGTCATGTCCGTCTGTCCGTCTGTCACAGCCGATTTACTCGGAAACTATAAATGCTACAGTAACGAAATTTGGTTAGGATATTATGTTGTATGAACCGCTACAGGAATATGATACTATATTGTAAAAAAAAACTATTAGGGTGGAAACCCTCCATACATGTAACTGAGGGATAGAAAAAAAAATTTAGTTGTATATAAGCGTGTGGGGTATTAATAGAAAGGTCTTTGAAAATGATATGAAGGTTTATAAATCTCATTTTTATTGAATCAAATCGTTTTCGAGATATCAGCTCTCAAAGTCTGAAAAATGTCCCCCCCCTCTATTTTTTAAACTACGCGATATAAAATTCTAAAAAATATATATGTTACGCACATTAATAAACTCTATCAATGATTTTTGGTTTGATTAAATTATCTCTTATAGTTTTTGAGGTAGATTGATTTAACTGTATTTTCTTAATGATAAATTGATAATGGTACGGAACCCTTCGCGCGCGAGTCCGACTCGCACTTGGCCGGTTTTTTAAATTACATTTGAGTATGTGTAGTTTGTAACAAAGTACAGTCAATTGCAAGATTAAGTATCCGCTCATAAATATGTTACGACGTTCTTATTACACAGAATTAGAGTGCATTGGGACATATTTTTGAACATTTTTGTGTAGGTACACCTTATTTTGTCTTTGACTGTACACATACAAAAGTAATCTTTTTTTTTATGTGACGAAGGTAGACAACTGAGCTCTCAGCCCACCTGATGGAAAGCAGGAACAGAGGCCCATGGACATAGATGGATTGCCTCTATCTATGCCAATAATTTAACCGGCTATCTTACCCCCAAACCGAAACACAGCAGTGCAAACACTGCTTTTTAGCGGCAGGTTAACGGGTAAGACGGTGGTAGCTATCCGGGTGGACCCTGCACGAGGTTCTACCACCAGCAAATCGGACTACTTTTTGGCCAACTCTGCTGAAAATCATGATGACGTTTTGTATGGCTCATACAATTCCAACTCATAACGGAGGTGTTTACGGGACACTTTGGAGTCAAAACTGTTTTGGTCAAAATGGATCTTTCTGGCAGCACAGACTGTAGAATGTGTGGTGAGGAAGAGACAGTGAAACAGTTGATGTACGAATGTCATGCCCTCGCCAGACAAAGGATGAAAGACTTTGGTTCTCGCTATCTGGAACCGAAAGTCAAAACGCTGGCTCTAGGGTCCGTTCTCAAACATATTGAGTTGATAGAACAATCCCTGGCAAAACAGGGGGTAATTACAAGAAAAATCCTGGGTCGAAATGTATCCGGGCCACCATTAAGATAAGATAAGATGAGGCATGACACCACTGTTACACTGGTCTCCCGCGAATCGCTATATAGGCTTTGCCTAGTGCCGGACCCCTGAAACTTCTGTGATTGCACTACTATGCACGTTTTAGTATGCAAAATTTAATACCTATTTGTGCAATCAAAAAATCTGTTAGTTTTTTTAAATATATATTTATTTTCAAAACTACAATTTATGTACATAGATTATATCTAACTAATCTACTTTTAACCTAACCTATAATATATCTAAGATTGGCCCTTGTGGCATTGTACCGAGGATGCTGGCGGCATTTCCTCGCTTTATCGCAATAACAATTTGCAAAATGTTAGTATGCGAAGTGAATCATCTGCAAAAAGTAGGTTGGCAAATGGCAAGTGATATTCGGTAAAATAAAATTCTGCGAAAAGGCAGAATAAGTATAACCTAACTTCTTAAAAATGCACGTTGTCTGACTTAAACTGGTATTCCCTTGATAAAATGAAGTAGTCCCATGGGAAATAATAATTAGGGCGGATTTTTATTTTGTTGTCGTTTTTAAAAATTTTCCGAATTTTGATTTTTTTACATTTTTTCTACTGAGAATCACGAGGTCTTTAGATCCTGATAGAAATAAATAAATGTCCAAAAAAAAATCCATTGAGTTACAAATTTTCATACACTTTCTTCGACCGTAACTCAGTGGAAGACAAAAAAATGTATGGAATTTTCGGGACACTTTTTTCTGCTAATGAGGATCGAAAGAGCTCGCGATTCTGAGTAGAAAAAGTATCAAAAAATCCAAATTTTAAAAATTTTAAAAAAACGACATCAACATAAAAATCCGTCCATTAATAACTTTTGACTAAAAACTTGTCGAGCCATGCTCAGTGCAGCTGCTCAGTGTTGAGTTCCTTATTTATTCAAAAACGGCTAGGCCGATTATGTTCGAAATAGTTTTGTTTGTAAAGTAGGTATATATGTATAAGCCATGTTTTTTTTTTTCCTATTTTACCCACAAATCAAAAGTAAGGTACACCTTTTTTTTAATTCTGGATCGTTTATTTCCGAAAATATTGACAATATGAAAAAAACTCTTTCAAGACCATTATTCTTTTTAAAATATTCACCAATTTTCCATCTTGTTTTATACTTAATTGTAAGTTTCCGCGTAGAGCAAAGAAAGAAACCCATTAATATTTGAATCATACTAAACAGTAATCATACTATATAGTAGTAAAAGTTGTTTAGTATGATCTAAAAATTAATGGGTTTCTTTCTTTGCTCTACGAAGTGATACATACTGTATTAGCATGGATGAAATGCATAGAAAGTAAAGTACTCGTACGCATCAAGAAGAATACTGGCCAAACCGTCTTTTAATCTTGAATGCACAAATATAAAGTTACGCAACATCTGCCGAAATCTGTCTAGAATTTTATGGTCGAGAGTCCATTTACCTCAAGGGCGTCAACCCCGTAACATATGCCATAGACAAATTCATACTCAGACGCGCTATGTAATGCGAAATCGTGGTTACAATGTTTATAGCGTAGATGGCGCGCAGAAGCGCTGGCGTTAAGTCAGTGTTAGAAGATTAAAAAATGCTTATTAATAGGCTTACTTGAATAAATAATTGTTTGACTTTTGACTTTTTATTTGTGACTCATATTTTTATATTAGTATCAACATACTTAGTAACCACATCCACAGAAGTGTTATTGAATCCTTAACATTTTTTATATACATTTATTTTCAAAAGTACAATTTATGTACATAGATTATATCTAACTAAATCTACTTAACCTAACCTATATCTATTACATCTATGTATTTATCTCGAACACCTCACCTGCTTAGACAACTACTCAAATATTCTGGGATAGCTATTATATTAAAATATACTAACTACAGCAGGTAGCAGCTTAATAGTTGGTAAGTAGTTACTAAAAATAAAATTATAGATGCTTTGAATATGAGATGTCATATACGGTATACGAAAGGAAAAATACCAAAGTTCACCAACGCTGGAGATGGGATTTGAACCCACGTCCTCAGCTTTAATAGCGGTCCCGGGTTTTGCAATTTGCACACATAATAAAAACGTGACAGCAACGACGCGACAACAAGCAATAAAGCAAGTCTTAAGCCTTTCACCCTAATTTCTTCTGAATATCACTTGTGAACCAACTTGTCGCTAAAGATTCATTTGAAATACATTGGTATTTTTACACCAAAATATTAATTGCCAATTTACATTTGTCCGACTTTCGCTTGTGAGCTAGGTTAGGTGGAATTTCGATAGTAAATATGCGAAAGCTACATCTGCGAAACGTTACTGTTACCAATGTTATACTTATAGATATTTCGGAAAAATTCATGTCTGCTATTTGGTTGGGAAGTTAAGTAATATTCGGCAAAAGTATTTTTGACACTGATTTCGAGCAACATCATCTATTTTAGCAGAATGTGACTGTAAGAGTAATTTAGCACTACATTACAAGTCTTGATATTCTCTTGTCTTCGTTGAATCGCGAGATAGTTCACTTACGTAAATAAAATGGCCAAGTATTTTACTTTAAGCCTGAGAATAAATGAGGATATGTCTCCAAGGCACAGAATATATAAATCCATGGGTTTTTAATGTGTCATTTTCTACAGGTTGATTTTTTATAATAACTTAGGGGGTTAATTCTGAGGTCAGGTTGATGAACTTTTACTGTGCGACCGACATCTGATTCGAGAAAAAGAATCTGATATTCCATACAGACTCTGAGATGTTAATAGGCGGAAAAGTATGTAACATCAGATTTTTCTTTCTCGAACCGGATGTCAGTCCCTGTATAAAATAACACACTATCATTTTTTTTGAGTTTTCATGAATATTTGTCCCGCAATGTCCCATAATAAAAGTTCATCAAAATTATTCATAGATTCATATTTTACTATCTTGTATCACCATTGTTGTAACATATGTGATGTCCTATATTATACAGGATGCTCGCGAGGAAACCGCAAGATTTTAACTATGCATTCTAGACATTAAAATAAACAAAAAATATTATGAGACCTTATGTCAAATACGCAAAAAAAAAATTTTTTTCTTTTAGACTTTTTGAATACTTTTTAACATTTCCAATACTTTTTATCATAACAACAATTTGTTAAAGTTAATTTTTGAAATGTTTTTTTTTATGAGACAGATTTATAAAAGGTTAATTATCTCTGGAACCAAGCCGATTCCAGGAAATTTTATATAACATTAAATACTCTAAATATGCTCAGGAATTCAGCATTAAAAGTATTCGGCTTCCACGTGAGCACCCTGTATGTCTGTGGCTTTCAGTGGCGGCCCTGATGTCTTAATATAAAATGGTAAGTTAAAAATTTGTAAAACATTTTAACACTGTAACAAACTGGTAAATGAGACTCATAGACGAATAAAAGTCTCCGACATAGCCCTCCGGTTCAGCAAGGGGGTGGGCACTCATCCTCACACCTTGCAACCTAAATGGTCGCGCACCGTGCGGTTTCAGAGGAACTTCCTCCCGCGGACGGTCCGTCTGTGGAATGAGCTCCCTGCCGAGGTTTTCCCGATGGACTACAGTATGGGGTTCTTCAAAAGAGGAGTATACAAGTTCTTATTGGGTCGGCAACGCGCATGTGACAACCCTGGGGTTGCAGGCGCCCATAGGCTACGGTCCATCAGCCGGGCCGTATGCTTGTTTGCCACCGACGTGGTATAAAAAAAAGCTGAAGAGGCAATGGGCAGGCCACATTGCACGCAGAGCAGATGGCCGATGGGGTCGAAAAGTGCTCGAGTGGAGACCACGGTCTGGCAAACGCAGTGTAGGACGTCCACCCATAAGATGGACAGACGATGATAGACCAGACGATCATAATTATGAAGATCGTCAGGAGACGCTGGATGCAACCGGTGTATGTGGAGGTCCAAGCGGGAGGCCTATGTTCAGCGGTGGACGTGTTATGGCTTAAATGATGATCATAAATAAAAATTAGAATAATATTCGAAAATGATAACATCTTTGGACATGTGGTGACGGCAGTAAGAATACATTTGTCACCACCCCAACTCCTCCTGCGGGTGTCGTAAGAATCGACTAAGGGATTGAAGTGTCACTGACAATAAAATATTGATGATGGGCAGCAGCGTCATCATAGTGGACACATTACTGCGATCGCCAATCCGCTTGCCCAGTGTGGCGATTATGGGCATTTACCTCCTAATACGTCTATAGGTACGCATAGTTAATAGGAGAGGCCTACGTCCAGCAGTGGACTATCATAGGCTGATGACGTGACGTGACGAGTGTAATTTAATAAATAAATGATAAATGAGATCGTCGGGACACGTTGGATGCAAATCGATTCCATTCCAACCAGTGTATGTGGAGGTCCAAATGGGAGGCCTATGTTCAGCAGTGGACGTCTTCATAAATAAAAATTAGAATGATATACGAAAAATGCTAACGTCTTTGACAGTCCCATTGCACATTTAGTAAATTCACAAATCCGTAAAGAACCTAGAATATATTTTGGACACGTACGATGGGAACGACCCTAACTCGTAAGGTCACTAACCTCAGGCTCGATGTCTAGTCCAAATTCGGAAGTAAAATTCGCAAATTTACCTCCCAAATATCAACTCTAATACAACGACTTAAAGACTTCATATTAGCAGATTTAACAACATACGAGAATGCTATAGATATACTGTATACGACTATTTAAAAAATATAACACTAGGGGTGAACGGACGGAGTGGAGATATCTTTTGAAATCTCTTTATTTTATATTTGCTTTTCAAAATTAAACCTTATTTATTTGAACTAAGCTGATCTTTAGCAACGCATGTGTTTATATACGAGGTATCAAAATTATATGTTAATATCTATACGAAAGTTGCCAAAATGTGCTTTAGAATAATAAGAATCCAACAGCCATGAACATACAGCGCGATTAAAAGTTCTAAGTGAGACTGATTAAAGTCGAATTTGAAAAATAGGCATGTTTGGGATAAGACTTTTAAAGGGTAAAGAAGTAAAAGGACAATGACCCTTGATTTTGACCTTCTGCGATCTACATTTCGGAGAAAGTGGGACATCCATCATGGTGGAGAAAGTCGCCCTTGCTAATGTGACGTGTGGCTATGATTTATTTCATTCGAAATTTAAAAATTGGCCAGTAACCTTTACGTTCGGAACTTTGAATTTGGAACGAATTTCGACAGGTTCTTTGGTCAAGCACAATGGTTTTTGTTTTTTTTTCTGCCACTATAGGGTGGTGAGATGGCAGCACTGTGGCGTAAGGTATAACGAACTGTCAAATACGCGAATTTAATTTAATGTATATTTTTGGTTTCTTTATTCTTAAAACCATTACTTTACTTCTCCCTCTAGGTAAGTATATATATCTCTCACTCTTCTTCTCCCTTCTTTTTTCTAAACATTCGAATATCCACTCAATTTCTCAAAGGTTAGTTGGAAGAGATCCCTTATAGGAATAAGTTGGCCTTTGTACCTAGATTTCTTTATAGCTGTGTTGTAACTTATTCTGTCTACAATAAAGATAATCAATGTTTTTTGTAAAACCTTAAGTCTAAAAAATGTATAATAATATAGTCTACAATATAGTGATTTACTACTACTACTTTAGGAATATTGTTTTCTAAAATAAATAAAGATAACTATTTAATCAACTCGCGTATTTCCATTGTGCAAGACATGTCCAGTTGTTGTAGTCAAACAAAATGGACGACTTCTTAAAAAAGGTTTAAGATTGAGACTTTTTTAAATCTAACTTTTTTGTGTTAACTTTTCTTAGGCCCTCATGCCTATTTCTCAATAGCTTGTAACTTGTACAGTCAAAGGCAAAATAAAGAGTAAAATAAGAACGTCATATCCAGCAGGATATGCCTCTCCTATTACATATACGAGTATTTGTATGACGCACTAAAAGGTACTATGTATATGTCCATAATTGCCACGCTGGGCAAGTAAGTTAGCGATCGGGGGGTGTCATGTCATGGTAGAACGCTAACACGATCCAATGGCAATGCCACCCCCACTAACGGTAAATTGGGTGACAACGTAGGAGTTTATAGTGGGTATTCTGCTCTGTGAGTGAGACCCACATACCAACCCCATATAGGCCACCCCTATAGGGGGTGTATGCGTAAAATCATTACCCCCCTGCGAAAACAAAAAAAAGTTAGTTATTGATCGAAGTAGTGTACCTAAGTTTTTAAGCTAACATGGCCATTTATTAACATGGTTATTTACTATGTAAATTGCAATTATTGAAAAAGAGTGCTGAAATATCAGGTGCTCAATAATTGCAATATACCTACATGGTACATATCTCGTTTTAAGTTTTACTAAGTTACACTAGACATGTAATTTATTGCCAAGTTAAATAATCCTTTTAATAACACTTCAATTTACGTACTTTACTAAGCATAAGTACGTGATGGGAATAAACTTTTTTGCCAACTACGAGGTAAATGTCCGAGAAGTTTTAAAACTCAGTTCAATATTTGACATTTGGTTATGTTTTAAAAGTGTTTAAAAAAAGTATGCTGTTCAGCAGAGAGTAACAAAAAAGTACACATGATTTGTCCGATGATTCCTCCCCTATGATTATAATTGGCGATTTTTTTTGTTGACTCCTCCCCCTATACAGTGTGACATGATTAATGGACAAGCCCTATAATGATGCTGCTGTCCATTATCAATGTCCCACTGCTGGGCAAAGGCCTCCCTCCACTTTTTCCAGTTCTCCCTGTCCTGGGCAATCTCTGGCCATCCTGATAAAAAGGAGTCCAGTTCGTCTCGCCATCGCCGACGTGGTCTACCAGGTCCCCGTTTTGAGCTGGTCCCCATTATGTTATACCTTGTTTAATTACTCAATTGTGAAATACAATATTATTCATAACTGTTTTTATGAGTTCTCAAGGAAACATTCTCAATAAAAACTTTCTCTTTAATTTTATTGAAAATTCTCGGAAATTTCCGAGTATATCCCGAAATTTTGAGAATGTTCTTCAACTTCTACATTGCTATTTATGTTATGCCTCAAAGAAAACGTTACACAAAAGCAGATAGATACACTTACATAAACGAATATTGAAGGGCATTTAGCAACTTTTACCTAAAGAAAAAGTCTACCCAAGGTAATCCCAAGTTCCATCGCCATCAATGTCAAGATTAACACAAATTTGATGCATAAACGAGAAAGTTCAACTTTCGCGTCCATGGCCCTAAAATCTATGGCCAATAAAAACCCTTCACACTTTTACCTTAACTGCCCTAAAGGCCATAACTTTCTATTTTCTAACGAAAGTTGAAAATAAGAGTGATCCCTGAGGGCACCGACCTAGCTCAACAAATGCCCATCTAGGTCAAATAGAAAGCGGTGAAAGTGTATATTTGGCCATGAGCTACAAACTAAACTCTCCCTAGTATTTTTATCTGACCGTCACTTTATCACCACAACCCAAAAGGAACCTTACATCTGTGACGTACACTTACATTTTTCTTCGTGACGAGAAGTAGGTCAGTAATGCCGTGTTCCAATTGTGGATAGTTGCATTGATGATGATTTATTTTTAATTTACCGGCTTTCTAAGATTATTGCGCGCGTAATTATGACTTGTGTGCATGAGAATTACACGCCTTTAAAATTGTGATGAAAATTTAACATAAACACTGACTCACCAATACCAGGGTGCTTAGCCAAGTTGCCAATCGCTAACGCTTAGTAGCGTATCGTAATTTTCCCTCTCTGTCACTCTCTCATATTAGTGCGACAATGACAGTTAGCTGCCTTTCGTTTACGATTGACGATTAAGCGTTGGCGATTGGCAACCTGTCTAGGCACCCAGTAGGCCCTACCGCGAACCACGAACGAAGTGTTGCCTCTCTCTCGCATTCGTGAATTTGTACGTAAGTGTGACAGGGAGGCAACACTTCGTTCGTGGTTCGCAGTAGGACCGCTGGGTGCCTAGACAAGTTGCCAATCGCTAACGCTTAATCGTCAATCATAAGCGAAAGGCAGGCTAACTGTCTTTGTCGCACTAATATGAAAGAGTGACAGAGAGGGAAAACTACGATACGCTACTAAGCGCTAGCGATTGGCAACCTGGCTAAGCATCCTGTAGGCCTAGCCTGACGCCATTCTCCAATCGTATACGATAAGAGATAAGTAATAAATGTATGAAAATTACAGATTTGAACGAAAAGTCACGTGACCATCTTCATACGTTATTATGGTCACGTGACTTATCGCTTATCGTATACGATTGCAGAATAGCATCTTAGCTAAGCCTGCAGCTTAAAAGTAAAATTCAATTAATGTATGGATACATACGTTACGTATACAGGGTGTTCCACGAGCCACTGAAAACCTTGAACGGGGTGATTTGGTAGGTTAAACTGAATAACTTTTACTATGGCGCTAACCCAGAAAAAAAATGCCTTTTTCATATAAAATGTTGTGATCAATCGGTCAAAATGTAAGAAAAGACAATTTTTTTTTTTTAGATTTCGTGTTTGGCCCCATATTAAAAGTTGTTCAGTATAGCCTACAAAATCACCCCGTTCAAGGTTTTCAGTGGCTCGTGGAACACCCTGTATACTATTATACGCCCTTTTTTATGTAACAAACAAGTATTTTAATTTAAAAAGTAAAAATTTCGCCTACATTTGTTAAATTGGACACCTTTGCTACTGGCAGATGTTACAGTTTGAACATGCAATTTAAAAAATAAGTTCGGGAAATTTCTAGTAAGTGTTTTTTTTTTATGCTATAGGTGGCAAACGAACAGACGAATCGCCTGATGGAAAGCGATTAACGTCGCTCCATGGGCCACCAGAGGCGTCGCAAATGCGTTGCCGGCCTTTAAGGTGGGAGTACGCTCTTTTCTTGAAGGTTTGAAGGTCGTATCGGTCCGGAAACACCGCTTGTGTTTTATTAAAATCATGATTAATTACTGCCTGGGTCTATAAACTGCAGTAGTTATTGGCTTATTGGTTACAGACTACGATGAAATAAATATCCAAAGTTCCGATGTGAATATCGCAAAACCACCTTAGGCTGCGTTTCCACCAGAGATGTGCGAGGATGTGTTTCCATACAAATGACAAATGACACCTCGCTCGAGTCATTAATGGGTGTCATTTGTAAAATGAAAAAATGAAAAAAATGAAAAATATTTATTGAAACAATTTGTATGGAAACCTAACTATAGTCCAAACGCTCCTAACAATGGTTCAAAACTTAATCGACTATCGTCCACAGACAAAATCTCCTCATTTATAAATAAAAACCTTGGATAAAGCCGAAAAGAAGATTGAGACTGGCCTACTACCGCGAAAATCGAAATTCGAAAATCGATTTTTCTCAGTTACTCAAGTGAAGGCGTCATTAGAGTGAGAGAGATAAATCCTCGAAATTTACGAATTTCGTTTTTCGCGTGCCGCTGATGCTTACTTAGGTGTTGAAATTGTGGACCATAGTTGCAGTATTGGACCATATAGTTGGGGTTTTGGGTAGTTCTATTTATGCGATTATTCCGTCGCACAAATCAAGTCATTACCATTCCCAAATTATTGACGAACTGCGTATAAATAGTGGAGTCATTTTCGGTTATCTTGTAGCAGACGCATGATTGTCTGCTATTCTAGCTGGCTTATTAATCTCGTTTGCTTTTATAAAACGGAAAATAAAGTGGTGATAGTAATGAACAATCATCATCAGCCCGTTGCAGTCCACTGCTGGACATAGCCCCCCCCCAAGGTACGCCACAGAGCTCGGTCTGCTGCTTTATGCATCCAGTTTCTGCCAGCCCCCTTATGCAAATCATCCCGCCATCTGGCCGGAGGGCGTCCCACGCTACGTTTACCAAGACGCGGTCTCCACTCCAGAACACGCTTGCTCCAGCGGTTATCGGTTCTGCGACATATGTGGCCAGCCCATTGCCACTTCAACCTACTAACTTTCTCTGGCGGATCACTTCGTTTCGAATTTTGTCCTTTAGAGAGACCCCAAGCATAGCTCTTTCCATAGCACGTTGCGCGACTTTAAGCTTGTGGATTAGCCCCACAGTCAGTGTCCACGTCTCGGATCCGTACGTCATAACAGGAAGGACGCACTGGTCAAAAACTTTCGTCTTTAAGCTCTGAGGTATATCCGACGAGAATATCTGTTGCAACTTCCGAAACGCTGCCCAACCTAACTGGATCCTCCTATTAGCTTCCTTTTCAAAGTTGTATCTACCCAACTGCATTAACTGGCCAAGGTAGACATATTCTTTGACAACTTCGAGAGGCGTGCCATCGATGTCTACTGGCTCCGGAATGACGAGATCATTAAACATGACCTTCGTCTTGTCCAGGTTCATCCGGAGGCCAATTCGCTGGGAGGCTACATTTAGGCTGTGCAGCATTTCTTGGAGTTCCTGCAGCGATTCCGCCATAACCACGATATCATCGGCAAACCTTAAATGCGAAATGTATTCGCCGTTTATATTTATGCCCCGTCCTTCCCAGTTTAAAGTCTTGAAGATGTCCTCCAATACATTTGTAAATAATTTCGGGGATATAACATCCCCTTGCCTTACTCCTCGATGTAATGGAATCGATCTTGTTTGACTGTTCTGTACTTGGACGGACATAGTCGCGGCGTCATACAGGCTTTTTAGCACCTCGATGTATCTATAGTCAACTTGGCATCGCTTCAGAGAGTCCAAAACAGACCAGGTCTCGACAGAGTCAAAGGCCTTCTCATAGTCCACGAAAGCTAGACACAGAGGCTGATTATACTCCTGGGTCTTCTGTATAATCTGCCTCACTGTGTGGATGTGGTCTATGGTGAACGTGGAATGAACAATAAAAATGCGTAAAAAAATCGCATAATTAAACGTTGACTCTGAAACAACATCTTTTTTTAATGAAAGCTGCTAAGTCGTAGGAAAATTAATTAACAATTTCCAGGGGTTCGCAGACTATGGTGCATGAGGAGGCCCAAAGGGGAAGACTATGTTCAGCAGTGGATGACTTATGGTGGAAATGCTACTATCCTTTCAGACAGCCGGTATGCTTGTCTACCACTATTACTAGTTTTTCCATAATAAATCATCATCAGCCTATAATAGTCCACTGCTGGACGTAGGCCTCTCCTATTAACTATGAGTATAAACGCATTAGGAGGCAAATGCCCATAATCGCCACGCTGGGCAAGCGGATTGGCGATCGCAGTAATTGTCCACTATGATGACGCTGCTGCCCATCATCAATCTTTTATCAAATAATGGTCAGTAACACTTCAATCCCTTAGTCGACTCTTACGACACCCGCAGGAGGAGTGCCGTGTGGTGACGGTAGTAAGAATACGTTTGTCACCACCCGAACTCCATAATAAATACTCGTAATAAATATAAAGAATTCCTAAAATCCACCCACTTTGCACCCAGCCAATTGGTAAAAATACTTAATTTTGTCCTTTTAATACTCGTATGTAACGTCAAATGTCTTAAGGTGCGTTCAAACCAAAAGAGCATTCGCTATTCTAACCCCCCACTCTACGAAATTCGATTGTTACACAAAACGTGATTGGTTGATTTGATGATTTCGTAGAACGGGGGATAGAACAGCGAATGCTCTTTTGGTTTGAACGCACCTTTATAGAAATGTGATGTGTGCCTGCGTCAATGTATTAAAACTCTATGTGAATTAGGGCTACTAATTATGCTATGCGCCAGGTTAATTCGGTAAATTTTGACCTTTGCATCTCGAGTTCTCGACCGATCAATATGTCATTATGACATTTATGACGTACTCGACTTAAGACGATCTGACTCAAATACAGCATCCCAAAACTCTGAATCACCTGACACTCTCATGACCTTTCAAAAGCGGATAAATCCACAAACAAACCTGTGCCCCTAATACTGTTCTCTGAAACAGAAACTTGTAGGAGTCTAACAACTTTAACTTTACCACTCACACCCGCAAACCATAAAGCGGTTGCTTGGGTTTTAAA
Source organism: Thaumatotibia leucotreta (assembly GCA_025490895.1). Classification (NCBI taxonomy): domain Eukaryota; kingdom Metazoa; phylum Arthropoda; class Insecta; order Lepidoptera; family Tortricidae; genus Thaumatotibia; species Thaumatotibia leucotreta. The sequence continues at coordinate 76,217 of JALPQI010030596.1, read as the reverse complement.
CGACAGGATTGATTTCGCGAGTTTCCCGGCTGACAGATAACTTTGCAGTATAGAACCATCGAGATCGTTTCTCCACTTTCTATGCCCGCTTTCACTTCCGAGCTCGAAACGACCACGAACTATTATTAATGTTAAAAGAAAAGGGGCTTAAGTACATATGAAGACGCGTACATTGCCAGCCTGTTGCTTTTGAGTTGATATTCGTGAGTCAGTGTTGTTTACAAACTTGCGGCAAAACAATGTCATGTACTGTTCGCTTTCTTCGCTAATGCGTGTCATTGAACCCTGATCACTAAAAATAGGCAGTTATAAATAAATAAACGAATGCGGTTTTGCTAATTGAATAAGTACCTGATCTGACTCGTGACCAGAAGGCTGGATCATATTGTGAGCACAGCGGATCTGCGTTGCCATTCAAAGTGGCAATGCTGCCAGCCTTCTGGGCACGTTACCGATTGACAGTGACCCGGGGCAATTTTTTATTTAAGTATATTTTATTTTTGTAACTTTATTTTAGGCTCTAGTTTAATTATTATTTGTTTTTGTATACCTAATAATGAGTGTAACTGTAGGCTACCTGTGGCTGAACTGTAGGCTTATATGATGGTACCGTGTTTAATCGTTTGTCGTTGTTGCCGTCAGGTTCTAACAAGTATGTAAGTGCCAAAGTGATGTGTAGCACGATAAATAGATAAAACGGGACCATCATAAGCCACCTGTATTTATTTATTTCCTTGATTATACAAAAACCAGAAACCAATATAACTGATGCCAGGTATATTACATTGGGATTTTAATAACATGATTCATCCAATTTCAATATAAATACTTACCTACATAATGCTGTTAAATAATTTCTTAGTCATCCTACAATAGCTACTACTAAAATTATTATGGTTCGGGCTTTTTCATGACTTCAATTCCTAGATATCCTGGTATTTCAATGTGGTTGACGATATTGTTATTTACTACTTAAGTGTTTTTGAAGGTAAACTGCAAACTAGGTACAACGGTAAATCCATTGTAGAAAATTTGTTAATTCTGAATTTAGTAGAAAAAAACCGGCCAAGAGCCTGTCGAGCAATGCTCAATGTAGGGTTGTTCAAAAACGACTGGGCAGATTATGTTCGAAATAGTTTTATTTTAAAAAAGGCATTGTGTAAGCCAGTGGGCTTATCACTACACTAATATTCTTGGAACAGTCAAGTGCAAAAATAAATATCGAAAGAATCTGCTCATAAATATGTTACGACGTTCTTAGTTATTACATAGAATTAGAGTGCACTGGGACATATTTTTGAACATTTTTGTGTACATCTTATTTTGTCTTTGACTGAACCCACGGATCAAGTAATTTTTTTTTATTCTGAAGTGATTATATGCGAAAATATTCACATTAGAAAAAAAACTTTGTTAATATATACCTATTCAATCATACCCCAAACTATAGGTTTACAGCAAAATAAAAGAAATCATACCCTCTTTACGAGTAAAAGAAGCTGTGGTTAAGGGCTTGTGCATAAAGCACGCAAGGTCCTATAGGGGGGGAGGGGGTCCAAGAAAAAATCACGAAAGATCATGTTATGAGAGGGGGGTTACAAGGAGACCTCACGTGTATTTTTTCTAAAATTAACAAAATAAGGAGCGACACGGTGAGACTGCAAGGGGGGGGGGGGGGGTAGCCAAGAAACTCGCCAACGAGGGGGGACAAAAAGTAGCCGAAAAAACTTCGCATGATTTATGCATGAGCCCTAAAGATAATATCACTATAACCACTAATCGTAAGGGGCTTACCCTACGATTGGTTTGCCTCCTACCTGTCGAATCGCACACACTGCGTAGAAATTGAATACTATAATCACGCAACTGGAAATATACAACAAATTCAATCTAAGTTTACTAAGGTTACCCAATCAATCCCCCAAGGCAGTGTACTCGGATGTATTTTATTCTTAATTTATATTAATGATTTGCCCAAAATAATAAATTGTTCTAGCATACTTTTTGCTGATGATATATCATTGGTGATCTCGTGCGATAATAATATTACGCTAAAAAATCATCTTGATAAAATTATTTCTGATATTGTTAATTGGCTAAACGAACATAACCTTGAAATCAATTTCACCAAAACTAAACTTATAGAATTTAAACCCTACCAAAAGCGCAGCCTAGATATAAACTATAGCTTCGAGAATACGAAAATGGAATGTGTAGATACAGCTTCACTGTTAGGAATTACTATCGACTCTGCTATAAACTGGAAAGAGCATGTTCATCAAATATCTCTTAAGTTGAGCCGATTCACCTACGCCCTTTATGAGTTGAAAAAATGCACCGACTTAAAAACCGCTACTTGTGCTTACTATGCCTACGCGCATGCATGGTTGCAATATGGAATTATATTGTGGGGTAATAGTTATGATGACAACTGTTTAAGCTCCAAAAACGCTGCCTAAGAATCCTAGTTAATAAGGATAATATGACAAGTTGCAAGCCATACTTCATTGAACAAAAAATTTTAACCCTGCCGTCAATATACATCCTAGAAGCTGCTATTTTTGTAAAAAATAATACATCACTATTTCCTCAGTACTCACACGGACCATCATTGCGACCTCGAAAAAAACTAGCCTTACCTGCCACAACAATGAAAATGGTTAGCTCTGGCCCGTTTGCCATGGCAGTAAAAATATTTAATAAAATGCCAAATAAAATCAAGGACATATATGACTCACGTAAATTTAAAATGCAATTAAAATCTTACCTATTAAATAAAGCTTATTATACCATAGATGAATTTCTAAATGAACATAAAAATTGTATTTAATATTGACATTCTATATAATAATTAAATTAAATTATTGATTGGGTATTTATATGACATTTATGATTTCTAGAATAATGTATTGTTTATATTTGTAAAAATCCTGTTATATAATATTTAGTTTCAATGAAATTGCTATGCTCTATCAGAGCTCATGTTTGAACTGTGTAACTAATCTTAAGACCTTATTGTACAACATGAATCGCAATAAATAATTTGAATTTGAATTTGAATTAATAATATGTTTAGGTACACAATTAATTAACCAACCGGTGTTGGTTAATTCATCCCCGTTTTCGGTTAAATTATATTATAATAAATGTTTATTTAGTATAGTATATTTTATTTGTATGAATTGACTATTGACATGTGTTTTTTACATTAAGGATATTGAATTTGAATTTGAATTTGAATTTGTTATAATATTAAGTTAGTATTACTTATTGTGTAAACTATCCAACAACCTTTGTCATGCTCATAGGCCGTTTAAGTGGGAAAGGTCCCGGATGACATGTCATAATTGTAGGCCGAGGCGAAGCCGCGGCCGACAAACATGTGATCCGAGGCTTTCCCATTTAACGGCCGAGGTGTGTATATTATTTTTCTGCTCAACGGAGCCGGCAGACGGCAACTTAGTTTAGCGTAGCGGCCGGCAAACAGCACTTTGAGGGCAAAATTTTATTTTCAGTCGATCCTAATTGTGAAAAACTATTGTTAAAGATATTAGGTACTAACCACCGGGGATTTTCACACAATGAATTAGCAAACAACGAAAATCATATTGTATTTTTTTAACAAACTGATTACGTGATTATTGTGGTAAGTGCTAATTGTACCCAAAAGGTGTTATAAAAGTATTGAAGCGTGATTTTTATATACATACCTACTTCCCAAAACGCTTTACGACTTCTGAGTAATTTCAAAAGGATTTTCCTTGATGACTTTTTAAACTTTATTATTGATTGACTTCAAATGGAATATTTAACATGTAAATTGAAAATATTGAACACCCTATATTCCGGCATTGTTGCAAATGCCTCCAAAACTCAATTAAGGCATTAGTCTCACCGCGAGCTGTAAACACCTAAGCTATGATCTATCGGCTATAAACTCGAACAAAATATACGCACTCTCGTGTAAATAAAAGAGACACGGCGATATTCGCAGATCAGGATGCTTAGCCAAGTTGCCAATCGCTAGCGCTTGCTAGCGCATCGTAGTTTTCCCTCTCTGTCACTCCTTCATAATAGTGCGACAAAGAGGGAAAACTACGTTGCGCTAGCAAGCGCTAGCGATTGGCAACTTGGCTAAGCACCCTGCTATCACCGCCTATATATTTTTTACACGGGAGTGCATACGCACACCCGTATCTTTTGTTCATGTTTAATAGCCAATAGTTCATAGCTTAGTAGCTCGCGGTGAGACCAGTGCCTTAGGCTTGTGATGTGGGTACCACGCAACGATATATCATATAATTCATTTATTCATTAATATTTATAATATAATAGATAGATAGATGTAAATACTGAAATACATAGACAACTGCGACCAAGAAACAAATATTTGTGATAAATGAATACACAAATATTGCCCTCGCCGGGATTTGAACCCGGAACCTCCAGTTTCGTAGACAGGGTCACTACCAACTTAGGCTACGCTACGGAGGTTGACAATGACATAGATAATTAATCGTATTAAGAGATTATGATACAACTTATTAATAAAGCTATAAACTATGCAAATTATACTTGTTTAGAAATCAAATATAAAACTAACTAATAATATTATCTTAATATAAAAATAGCCGCTGCGGCATCGCGGCATACTGCCGAACAGAAAAACATGAAAATAATAACGAATGTGAACGAACTAACTATTTCTACGGACAAATCCGACACTACGTATGTACATATACATATATATTTTTTTCTCAAACATGCAATGAAATGTTGTCATTATGTTCGTCATAATAGGCTTTAAAGTATGACGTTGCAGGCGGATGACCTCGAGATAATAGTAAAGGATTTTCATACGAATTTAACGGCCTAGGCCGGTAAGTAATATTTTTTTAAAACATGGCGTCGGTTTTCATGAACAGGCTAAACAGCTAATTCTGTTTTTTTTTTATTGTCGTATTTTTATTTCGTTGCACATGTTTGAGAAAAGCACTATACATATCTCGCCGTTAAATGGGCTTACCGGCTTCGTATCACTGTCCGGCCTCACTACGTTCGGCCGTCCATACCTACTCAGCCGATAAGCCCATCTTTCCCGGCGTCTGCAGTAATGTACTATTAATCTAACTATTTATAAGCAACCTTTGTCTGAAAAAACATATTTATATATAGGTAAATATTTGAAATTAATGGAGGGAAATACGGTTGGGGTGCAGGGCTGGTTCCTCCTCGTGGTGCACCCTGGGAGGGGGAGGATAGCCGCTCAGTTGCGCGCTTGCTATCTTCCCTTTGCGAATACCAGCCAAACGTCGTGGGGTAGGGGCGTTTGTCCTCCCATGGCAGGCTGCGGGGTAGGGGCGTTTGTCCTCCCGCAGTCAAGAGGGTGGACCGAAACACCATGTGACGGTGGCGGTCTCTGCTTCCTGGGGGCTTGGGGAAGTGGTGAGGGTAAGGCATGCTGGTTATGCTACAGTGTGTCTTTCGGTGAGGGTTCGCCTTAGGGCGAAAGTGCCGGTGGAGTCGTGGTGACATGTTCGCGATCCCATGGCTTCACCACTAAGGCACAGGGTTGGCAGCATCCCAGAGGTTTAGTGGGTAGGCTAGTCTTTAGTGGACTAGAGAGCCCCACATAACCAATGCGTAATATTCGGCTCTCACCCCGGGGGCCTTATGTTACGTAGTGGTATGCAATTCAATGCATTCCTCTGGGTAATCAAAAAAAAAAGGGAAATACGGTTGACTACTTGCTAACAATTGCTGGGTCATCGACACATAATTTCAGAGTTCAACCTGAAAGTTTCAAGAACTTAGCATACAGAAATGCATCAACAGAGCACTGAACCCGCGGTCACTCAACTGCAAGATGTTGAATTTAAGCTATCACGAGACATACGTATTAATATTAAGGTATATTTTAAAATAATTAATAAATACGGCCATGGTCAGTGTCGGATGATATTTATTTAATATTCAGAGATATTTTTTTTTTTTTTCCTGTTTTCTACTAATAAACTGTGTATTACAATAGACATATACCTATACCTACATTATTATACATACAAATACTTAAATACAAAAGTAACAACAAATACTTTTATATTAGATTTCAAGTGAAAAATATTAATCAGTATAGTTTAAATGATTTCATTATTTTTAAAAACTTTGGTAGATGCCAAAAAACAAATTACATTTCTCTGTAATATTATTATCATCCAAAAAATGTTTTGTAATATTTTGTGATAAATAGCTACATTTCTCATCTGCATATTATAATAGACATATATACCTAGGTACCTACATAATTGTACATACAAATACCTACTTAAATACATAGAAAACAACAAACACTTTTATATTGATTTAATTAAACTTTCACGATTATCACATTTTAAAGACAAACGGGTCTTAATCGCGTAAACTTACGTTTAATTCTATCCCGACGTTTCGGGCATGACGTTACACCCGTGGGTCTGCCTGCGACTTTGTTGTTTATTCATATTTTAAAGACAGAATATAATTTAACGTAAGCTTACGCGATTAAGACCCGTTTGTCTAAAATATGAACAAATACTTTTATGAATTTTATGATACATAAAGATCTCACCGAGATTCGAACCCGAGACCTCAAGCTTCGCAAGCTTTCCCCGTTGACATTAAAAACTTTCAGGTTCAACATAAACGATGTCAATAACCTGCGAATTAGCTTGGAAAGTGAAGGTTAGATTAATGACAGCAATGATCGTTAACTTGGACTCAGACCCACCCGCGATTCATTTAGCCAATTGGGTACAATTAACTTGAGAGACAGGCTTGCACTTTTTGCACTTTTTTGCATTAAACCGTCCTGGATGGCGTTTTATAAGTCGGATAATAATAAAGGAATCAATTTAAAGTCCCTAAAGTTTAATCGATTCGTTAAGTAAGAAATCTGCGTTATACTAAATTAAATAAGGTATAGTTATTATCCGGAGAAAGGTAACGTGGTAAATAGGCGTTATCAACTCGATATTAACTTATCGATAGGTTAGTTATATTAAAAAAACTGCTTTATTTGCTGTCCTTTAGTTTTGTTTAAAAGCAATATTTTAAAATGTTTAAATGTTGAAGCTCATTTTGCAACGTCTTCTAGTGATAACTAGAGGTACTACATGAAGACTATAGATACTTCGCAATCGCCAGTTTTGAAACATGCTGTATAGAGGGCTCTGTTTTCAACTATCTGTGTGATGACATGGATGACAAGCGCTGACGCTGACAGCATTTGACATTTGACGTCAACAAAAATGTTGCTACTTACAAAAAAAAAATCTACCATCAAACAGGAGGAAACAGTCGCAATCGCATTCTCATCTAGTAGAGCGAACAAGTTTCAAATGATATGATATAAGGAAAATCTCTTATGAGTATTTCTCAAACAGTTTATACATTCAGATCACGTAGAGTCAATGATACTGAGAAACATCCACTATATTGCACAAAATGTCCCCGGAAGCTTGTTTGAAATTTTCCTTTTTTGTTACCAGATTCCTACACATTATAATATTGGTAACAAAAAAGGTATGTTTCATACAAACATTTTGAGAGATTTTGGGACATGTGGTGGATTTAGCTCAGCATTTGCCTCTGTCTTTCCAACGAAAGCGTCTTTAGAGTGACAGATACAAATCCTTGACATTTCCGGCTTTTAAAGTTCGCGATAGAGCCGCTGTAAGATTTTTTAAGTTTACTCTCCCCAACCAGCTTGTTAGTAGCAAAAGACGACTCTTTAAAAAAATCGCTACCCATAGAAAATTTGAATTCACTGCCCTTTTTCTACTGACAATCTGGTTGAGTATAGGTAAATAGAGAAACTAATTTTCTTTCTTTAACAATTTTGTCGATAACTTTAGAAGTTTTTTAGGAAGTAGTCTGGCAACACCAATATGCGGCTGCCACTTGCCATCCGTCAGCGTGTGACTTAAGCGTTTGACATGTTCTAGGTTCAATTATAGTGAGTTAGCTGGTTTGTTAGATTAGACTAGAAAAATGCAACAAATAAACTTCCAGCTAACACAATACTTATTAGCGGTACTGTGTTTTAGTCCTATTCTAGCAGAATGGAATACCAGGGACTATGTGAGACGAGAGCATTCGCTCACAAAACCATACCAGGGTGAGTGACCTGTGACACTGTTGACTTTGATCTTGTGAATATAATTAAATAAATACGTAAATATACGTTTATTGGTTGATTTCAGGAAGTGGTATGTCTGTGCCTTATTGGGACTTCTTAGGTAGCACGATAGTTACGACGAATTACGTTCGCTTGACGCCCGATTTGCAGTCTAAATCTGGAGCTATATGGAACACGCAGGTAACGATTTTGCATTATCGCGAACATGAATATGCGAACCCCGATAAGCAGTAATAAAGCCATCAGAACGCTGCACATTCTTAGCAATAAATATTGGCATAAACATGCAGTTTTATGAGGATATTGTAGCTTGACAATAAGGCCGATTTTAGCTTTAAACACTCAGTTATCAGTATAAATGAAAACTTTATTACAGTAATAAATTATGTCTTCAAAGTAAGTACTATAGAATAAATAAGGCAAATTATATTTTTGGATGCATTCATGGCAGAAGATATTTATAACATTGTAGATAGTAATTTGGCAGACATAAAGAATATGTCTAGTATGTACTAGTTTGGCTGAATAGATAATTATGCAAATACTGGCAACTTCCTGTCTTGTTCAAACATTCTAACAAATGAACTGTACTCAATGTGGTTTATTGTTAAAATCTAATATCTATATGGGCCCTGGTGCATCAAATCAATACAACAGTTGGATTAAAGGACTAAAGTCTTGATATTTGTAAGGGCTCTCAAACGCTCCTACAGCCTCCGTAGCCTTTTTGGTAGTAACCCTACCTATGAAGCTGGAGTTTCCGGGGTTGGATCCAGGTGAGGGCATTATTTGTGTATTTAATTTATCACAAATATTTGTTCCTTGGTCATGGCTGTCTATGTATTTAAGTATATGTATCTATCTATTGTATACATTGTCGCCTGGTACCCACATCACAAGCCTTAATTGAGCTTACCGTGGGACTAGGTTGATTTGTGTATGATGTCCCAAGATATTTATTTATCTATATTTATTTATAAGGTCTATGTGACATCCCATGGCTGTCACCCTGTTAGTTTAGGGTAGTATTTTAAAAGAAAATAGTTTTTACTTTTTATAAAAAGTACTAGTTTTTTATATTACTATCTGAAAAATGGATCATGTAAAAACACTGGTTGAAAACAACAACAATACACATCTATTATAAGCAAGGTTAATATTGTGATAGTATCACATTTCAAGTTTGAAATGTCATTATGTTTAATAGGCCTGTATCCTGTGTCCATTAATGTAATAGTACCAGTCCCAATATACCTGAAAGTTAGTGAGCCTTACAACATGATCAAATAATCATGTTAGTAGGTATGATGTGTGATGGTTGAATAATTCAAGTTGATGAATTAATTGAATTTTTTTGAAAAATTCAGTCGGAAATGTCAGAATAAGGCATTGGTCTCACTGCGAGCTACTAAGCTATGAACTATCGGCTAAAAACACGAACAAAAGATACGCACTCCCGTGAAAATAAAAGAGACACGGCGATACTCGCCCGGCTATCAGCTATCACTGGGCGGTGTGTCGCCGTCTCTTTTATTTACTCGGGAGTGCGTATCTTTTGTTCGTGTTTATAGCCGATAGTTCATAGCTTAGTAGCTCGCGGTGAGACCAGTGCCTATGTATTAGAAAAATTATCATTATTCAATTATCTTATGACAATAAATAAATAAAATAAATATGTTGGGACATCTTACACAAATCGATCTTGTCCCACGGTAAGCTCAATTAAAGCTTGTGATGTGGGTACCAGACGACGATATATATGTCGTAGGATGATTTGATACTTCGAATCTTCGCGAAAATCCTAGGGGTTTTGCAATCTAACCTAACCTATTATCCGCGTTTTCGCGAAACCCCTAGGATTTTCGCGAAGATTCGAAGTATCAAATCATCCTACGACATATATAATAGATAGATACGTATAGATACTTAGATACATACACAGCCACGACCAAGGAACAAACATTTGTGATAAATAAATACACAAAGAATGCCCTCGCCAGGATTCGAACCCGGAACTTCCAGCTTCGTAGGCAGGGTCACTACCAACTAGGCTACAGAGGCTGACAAAAAAATGACAGGTAGCAGCATTGGACAGCTAAGTAATGCATCCATTCATAAATATTTGCAAACTTTTAATACTTTACCAGCAATTGTGTTCAAATTTTAATAATCAACTAGCGACCCGCCCCGGCTGCGCACGGGTACTATACCTACATAAAAACCTTCCTCTTGAATTACTCTACCTATTAAAAAAAATCTCGTCAAAATCCGTTGCATAGTTTTAAAGATTTAAGCGTACAAAGGGACAAAGGGACAGAAAAAGTGACTTTATTGTATACTATGTAATCAATGAATTGGTAAATGGCCCATGGCAATCTTTGGGGGAGGCCCTTTGAACATATTCAATAGTTGATGTCTTTTGGCTGATATGATGATGATGATGATGTAATGTATTACTACCCATTCTTAAATACCCGCATGATAATATCAGATAGTAATCATTGCTAATTTAAATTCAAGCTATAAGATAATTAGCCTCTGAACCATGACAATAGATTAATGTGGAAAATCTACTGGCATGAGGTAATTATGTTTAACCTTGTATATCCCACATAATATGTTTTTTTTTAAAGTACCTACAAAAAGAGTTATTTAATACCCTTTAGTATTTTAATACCTAACCTATACCTACCCCTTATTCATAAACATCTTTATTCATAAACAGTTTTAGTGGTAGTAGGACCTCGTGTAGGGTCCGCCTCGATAGCTACCACCGTCTTACCCATTAACCTACCGCTAAGCATTCCAGTTTGGGGGTAAGATAGCTCGGTGTAATTACTGGCATAGAGGCAATCCATCTAAGTCCTCATATTAGGCAGCGCATAAGCGATTTTTTGGTCACTATGTCCAAGGGCCTCAGTTCCTGCTTTCCATCAGTTGGGCTGAGAGCTCAGTTGTCTACCTTTGTCACATAAAAAAAAATCTCACAACCTAGCAACCTGATAAGTATTATTTTGTCCCTTTCCAACTTTTTAATATGTATTTCTATAAGAAAAGGGTCAAACGATACTTATCAGCGTGCTAGATAAGAAGACGTTTATGAATAAGGGGGGGTAAAGTCAGGCGCATAAAAATGATTCCTCTCATACAACATTCTTGATGTACCAAATAAAATGAAAAGTATACTAGTGGGGCAATGTTCCTTGATAGATATAAATAGGATAGAATGTTCCTATATTGAAACTCTACTACTTTTAAACATTATTTCTAAATAATATTAATAATATTGATTGATAAACATAAATAAATATCTTGGGACATCATACACAAATCAACCCAGTCCCACGGTAAGCTCAATTAAGGCTTGTGTAGTGGGTATTGTGGTACCATGCTGTCAATATGTATATATGATAGAAACATTATACAGGGTGTTCATTTCGATTTGCGATAAATTAGACAGGTTACTTGGGCCATTAATAGAAGTTGTCTGCTATATCGGCTTTTGGAAAATTCGATAAAAAATATTTTTTTTTGTTTTCATACATAATAAACTAGCAGTTACCCGCGGCTTCGCCCGCGTTCTGATCTCTATACACTGCGTGTTAATGTTTTCCCGCGATTATCTCGCGGTTGCCTTAACCGATTTAAGTGTGGCGGATGGTGCTTTTACCCACGGTTCGGCCGCGTTCTATCAATTTTTATCACGGTCGTATTAAACTTAAGACCTAAATTCAAGATGGCGAACTTTTCTTGCAATTTTGACTTCAAATTCCATATGAAGAACTTTTCATCTTCTCGGTATCGATTTTTATCAATATTAAATCAAAGTTTTAGATCGTTATGTAAAACCCCCTTGGATCCAAGATACCAATTTTTATTAAAGTCGGATTCAAACTAAATAAATTCAAGGTGCCGACCATTTTGTGCAAATTTGACCTCAAATTCATTACTTGAAACGTTTTGACAATTCAGATATCGATTATTATCAAAATCCGCTATCATATTATGGTCATCTTTACCATCTGGTAACCGACAAATGTTTTTTATCATTAAAAGTTTACATACATTCACATAGGTGTTTGTTGTGTTTTGATGATAAACTATCATTTGTCGTTTCCCAGGCCTTACAAAGATGACCATAATTAGCCGAGCTAATTAACATTTGAAGTAAGTTTTTGATTGTTACCGTTTCTTGCAATTTTGACTTCTGCTTCATTATGATGAACAGATCAGTCAGAACTTCAGATTACCACCGATTTTTATGACGGACAATATCGAAAATGAATAGGCAGCCTTTATTGCAGTTTGTTCATAAGAACCTCTGGGATCCCGATACATCGATTGACACAATTGGATCAAAAATGACGAAATTTATGATGACGGCTGTTTTGACTTTATAAAAAAACCTTGGATACACAGATATATGTACTTTTGATTACTATCGCGTGAAAACTCAGGAAAACTTAAAAGGTTATTAACGTTGGTTAACATGCTGTATTTAGAATTTTTTGAATCAGAAATAAACACAAAAACGATACCCCTCTCATAACCCGCAAGCCCGTATATGAGACCATAACAGAGGAGAAGGTATTTCACGTACACCTCGGTACAGCGACACGATAGACTATAGAAACGATAACCATGTTGTTTTTTTACTGTTAACCTTTTTACCACTTTCAAGAGTTGAATTCTCAAAAAATCCTAAAACATGTCTTTAGTCATTTATGTTTGGGAATACTCCTGCGAAGTTTCGGATAAAACAGTTTGAATAGTCAAGTTTCCCGTACAAACTTAGGACCCCGATTGCACCCTCTAATGAGTGGATTTTGACTTAACCTTTTTAAGAGCACCCCTACACCCTCAAAGAAACCTACGCGCTATACTCGTATTTGGAATCTCTAGAACCAGAAATAAACATAAATAATAAAATTATATTGATATTTTTCGAATTTTACCCCATCACACCATAACCGTGTACATAGTATTTCACGTCTGTCGCGTTACATTTTTAAATCATTATTGTTTTCGTGATCTACGTCCCGATAAACCATAGAAACGCTACCCAAATTGATTTGTTCACTTCTTCACCCTTTTTACCTTTTTCAGGGGTTAAATTTTCAAAAAACCTGCAACATATCTTTACTCTATTAGTTTGAAGAATACTCCTACGAAGTTTCGGACAAAATAGTCCAACTAATCTTGTTTCGCCATACAAACTTTGGACCCCCATTGCACCCTCTAGGGACTGGATTTCGACATAACCTTTTTTAGAGCACCCCTACACCCTCAAAGAAACCTACGCGCTAAATTTGGAATCTTTAGAACCAGAAATGAACATAAATAATAAAACTGTATTGCCTTTTTTCGAATTTTACCCCATCACACCATAACCGCGTACATAGTATTTCACGTCCGCCGCGTTAAAATTAAAAATCGTTATTGTATTCGTGATCTACGTCCCGATAAACCATAGAAACGATACCCAACTTGATTTTTTCACTTCGTCACCCTTTTTACCTTTTTCCGGGGGTTGAATTTTCAAAAAACCTTTAACATACCTTTACTCAATTACTTTAAAGAATACTTTTGCGAAGTTTCGGATCAAATAGTTCAACTAATCTTATTTCGCCATACAAACTTTGGACCCCCATTTCAACCCCTTAGAAGGTGAATTTTGTAAAATCCTTTCTTAGTGCTCGTCTACACCATAAAAGGAACCTACGTGCCAAAGGGTTTAGCAGCCTTACCGAACAAGAGGTGCCTTTCCCCACGGATGAGGTCAATATTTTAGGTGGTGTACTAGCAGGACCTAAGAATACTCCATGCTTAATATCAGCTCTAGATCTTCTTTTGTTTCAGAGTTATTCAAGATAATGTAAAATATACAGGGTGTCGTTGAAAGTGGCATATTTCGAGAACTGTTCAAGTTAGATCAACCAAACAAAATTGTGTTTGATAACAATAAAATAAACTACAAAATGCATATTTTTAACCTGCATCTTGTCCTTATTTTTCATAATAAAAAAAGAGTTCTTGTTTTTTTTCCATATTTTTTTTTATTTCACGCGGAGGTACACCTACAAAAAAAATATGCTTACATAGCCACTAATGTCCACTATATACATAAATAAAAATATTTCCGTAAATCATCGTGCGTCATGCCAAAAAAAAAATTCCATAAGTAGTCGTACCAGTAATGGTATACAAATAAAGTACCAGTGCAGTGTGAACATAAGTTAGTGTGTAGGTATACAATCTCTTGACACTTACCGCACAAAATATCATTAATTGACTTATTAGTGCATTTCCTATACTGGGTTATTTTTTCATCAGTACAAATACTCTAGGGGGTGTATAAGTAAGTCATAATGAACAACTTTTACTATGGGGCCGAACCTGAAATGCGAAAAAAAAATCAGCTGTTCCATAGAAATTGTCGACTCATGGTCGTCTGAAATGTATGAAACAGCTGATTTTTTTTTCGCGATTTCAGGTTCGGCCCCATAGTAAAAGTTGTTCATTTTGACTTACTTATACACCCCCTAGAGTATTTGTACTGGTGAAAAAATAACCTTGTATAAATCAGCCTCTTGTCAAGTTTGTATGCATTTTTTCTTTCCACATATATTTTTTAACGTTTTTTCACAAGGCTTACACTTAATGTTTTCCATTTTCCAACAGAAAATGCAACAAATCAAATGTCGAAAACAATACTATGTATCAAATGTTTATCTCTCTTTTATAGCAAATGTACTAATAAGTCAATTTATGTCAATGATATTTTGTGCGGTAAGTGTCAAGAGATTGTATACCTACACACTAACTTATGTTTACACTGCACTGGTACTTTATTTGTATGCCCGTAACGACTACTTCTGAAAATTTTTTTTTTTTTGGCATGATGCACGATGATTTACGGAAATATTTTTATTTATGTATATAGTGGACATTAGTGGCTATGTAAGCATATTTTTTTTGTAGGTGTACCTCCGCGTGAAATAAAAAAAATATGGAAAAAAAAACAAGAACTCTTTTTTTATTATGAAAAATAAGGACAAGATGCAGGTTAAAAATATGCATTTTGTAGTTTATTTTATTGTTATCAAACACAATTTTGTTTGGTTGATCTAACTTGAACAGTTCTCTAAATATGCCACTTTCAACGACACCCTGTATATTTTACATTATCTTGAATAACTCTGAAACAAAAGAAGATCTAGAGCTGATATTAAGCATGGAGTATTCTTAGGGCCTGCTAGTACACCACCTAAAATATTGACCTCATCCGTGGGGAAAGGCACCTCTTGTTCGGTAAGGCTGCTAAACCCTTTGGAGTCTATAGGACCAGGGGTTTAGGCTGTGCGTGCATCTTTATAAGGGAGCTTCTTCTTTTATATATATAGATGAAATGGTAAGTGTGAGAGAAGCTTAAGAATAAAATAAAGTTAATCTCAGGTGTCTGACGGCACATGTCAAAATAAGTAACATTAGAATGTAATAAAGGTTGTAATACACATGTTCAGTGATTAAACTTATTTTTTTAATAACTCAATAACGGTAAGAGTTAAAACACTAGTTTCTTAGAGAAATTAATTATATTTGACCTAAATAAGCTTCCCTTAGAGTTATAGCATATGAAGAAAAACACGCTGTAGATACTCAAATAACAGGAATTATTATTTTCTGTAGCCAAGTTTGTAGTGACCGTGCCTACGAAGCTTGAGATTCCGGGTTTGAATCCTGACGAGGGCATTATGTGTGTATCTAAATATCACACATATTTGCTCCTTGGTCGTGGCTGTCTATGTATTTAAGTATCTATTATATATATATCGTATGTATTTGCTCAAGTGATTTCCAAAAGAATCAACAACTCATGTAGCAAAACATTTCAGTAGACTTCTTATAACCAGTAGTCGACAAGTGTATGCTATTTTCATTTAATGTTAATCATATCAAAATAGTAGGCAATGTAGTCAAATACGGCACCCCTGCCGACCAAACTATAACAAAAACTATTCACTTATTATCAATATTATCATTACTTTCACGTAATGAAACAAAAATAGTAATTACTATAAATTTTGAAGTTAAAAAGTCCGAAACTAGCTCTATAGAAGAATCACGTAAATGTCTATAAAAAACAAACATATCTTTAAGATTTGATTACCTATTTAATTCATCTCAGTTTTAGGATATTCAGCTAACATCTCATAATACTGTGATTTGATCTCTATTTTTCGATCGGTGTTATATCTAAAAACCATTAATTTTCACGCTAATTACTTAAGCACAATTCACCTTGATCTAGTACTAATTCTCTCGTAAACAATCAAGGTTTTCCTTATCAATGTGGAACCAACATTTTGAAGAAAATTTAACCTTTGATAGTAACGGCAAGGTTGATTATGCCTTAATTGAGCTTAATTAACCAAAGAAATTGATTATAACTTTAATTTTCAATCAATAATGAAGTGACGCCAAAGGAACAGTTTTATTGATTTTTTTTACCTTTTCTAAGAAAAATAATAGGAAGGAAATTTTGACTGTAGTTCTCTGGATTGTGGACGATTTATTTTATACTATCTCTTATAGGCTTTTTTATTCCTTAAAGTTGCGTAACTGAATAGTCGTCCATTTTAAATATTGGAGAGAACGGGCTGGCAATAAAAAATACAACACTTCCATATTGTCAAGGAGTTACGGTGGCAGTACTTATTCTGATAATAGGGATGATGACTGTAGTTAAAATAAATTATTTAACATTATGCACGACATAATACACGAAGAAATTATCACTAAGATGTAGATTGAAGTAATTTTTGTACAGAACTTCTATTTAATAAATTGAAAAGAACTTAAAAGAGTAGGTCATTTGGCAGTACTCAAACGTGACGTCACTTTTGAGTATTTCATATAAAATTCCATAGTGGTGAATTCTGGTGATCGTTTTGACAGTTCGAAAAAAGATGCTGATTTGACTTGCCAGTCATCATCCCTATTATGTACCTATATTACACACAGAGCTATTCGTATATATTATATGTACAGTACCGGCCAATAATATATCACATACAGGTTTTTCAGTAGAACTCTTTTTATATTTGTAAATGGTTTCCATACTTTCCACCTTACGACTGTAGATGGTCTAGGCATAGTCCTTTGTGCTAGCGATGAAAAAACTTGGCATCATGTAGTGGATTTTTCATAAAGAGTGTTTGCGTAGGTATGGCATTGATTTCGTAGTAAAATTATTTAGGTATACTTGAACAATTATGAGCTGAGCTCGTTCTCTTAAAATTCCAGTAGCCTTGGGTTGTAAACCACAAAGTAATATAACAAGCGCTCAGTAAAAGCAGAATATAACCCCCGTAGAAAGTTAGTATAGATTATCGACTCTATTCTTTGCACAACAAACTACAAAATAAAAAACTAAATAATGGCGCTCATAACTTTTTCTACGTTTTATAACTGCCAGGTAGTCGAAAAAAAATTGCTGAGTAGAAAAAGGACAATATGGTACCATAAATGTTCACTAGATTATCGGCTCTGTACCCTTATCTTAACAATAACAATGCGTTGACCAAAAAATAACACTTCCCACATTTTGCACTTAGAGATAAAAGGCGTGCCGCCAGGATCGTTAGTCGCGTGCCATTATTTAGTTTGTTTATTTTGTTGTCTATTGTGCAAAGAATAGAGTCGATAATCTATACTAACTTTCTAAGGCAGTTATATTCTGCTTTTACTGAGTGTTTGTTATCTTACTTTGTGGTTTACAACCCAAGGCTACTGGAATTTTAAGAGAACGAGCTCAGCTCATAATTGTTCAACTATACTTACTACTATTTTTTTAACTACAGCTATTTTAGCAATATGCTGTATATGCCATTGTAATTCACAATACTTAATTGCAGTATTCATCATGAAACTGTACAAAAGCACCAAAATAATATGCTATCTACACGCGAACTTGTGCCGCTTAGGTACTCTATACACGCTCATACAAAAAGTCACAAATGTGATTTATTATGGCCGGTACTGTACAATATGACGGCGACTGATCAAACTATACTACTATCAGTGATCCAATATGTATTTTATGTCACTATTCCTTTATAGTATTAGGGTCAAATCTTGTGCAAACTGGACTAGTTCTAAATTAAGTATATACTTAGTAGTATAGTACTAAACAAAGATCACACAAAAATTACAATAAGTATGAGTATGTACACCGAAATGGGTATGGAATAGTGTGGATGGAGTATGACCGGTTCATCATCATCATCATATCAGCTGAAAGACGTCCACAGCTGAACATAGGCCTCCAATGCCACAATGACCGGTCCTGTGCCACCGGCATCCAGCGGACTCCTGCGACCTTCACCAGGTCTTCAGTCCACCTTGTGGGGGGCCTACCCACGCTACGCCTTCCGCTATGACCGGTTATTTACTTCAAATCACAGCATACTAGCATGATTAAATTATTGTATTTAAATCAGAATTAAATTAATTAGTCACTACATTCGCCATGTGTCGCATAGCTTCGTTCGTTTAACGATTTAATTAATACCTAATCGATTTAACCTATAAATATAATTAAACGATTCAACTATCAATTATCAATTAACTGTCTTCACAGCCATGTTACACTCGCAACTGGGAGCTCCAAGTACAATTCAAAGTCCACGGGCGAGGGAAGGACCTGTTCGGAGACGGGTTAGCGCTCTGGTACGTGAAGGACCGCATGACGTACGGACCCGTGTTCGGCAGCAAGGACTACTACCAGGGGCTCGCTGTCATACTGGACACGTATAGCAACCACAACGGAGCGCACAACGTGAGTCTTTATATCATATATTCTTACTGTACTTTATAATGCACATCGTAAGACCCAAAGTACAATTCAAAGTCCACGGGCGAGGGAAAGACCTGTTCGATCATACTGGACACGTATAGCAACCACAACGTGAGTCTTTATATGATATATGCCTACATTCGTGTACTTTATAATGCACATCGTAAGACCCAAAGTAAAATTCAAAGTCCACGGGCGAGGAAAATACCTGTTCGATCATACGGGACACGTATAGCAACCACAACGTGAGTCTTTATATGATATATTCCTACATTCGTGTACTTTATAATGCACATCGTAGACCCAAAGTAGAATTCAAAATCCACGGGCGAGGGAAGGACCTATTCGGAGACGGGTTAGCGCTCTGGTACGTGAAGGACCGCATGACGTACGGACCCGTGTTCGGGAGCAAGGACTACTACCAGGGGCTCGCTGTCATACTGGACACGTATAGCAACCACAACGGAGCGCACAACGTGAGTCTTTATATCATATATTCTTACTGTACTTTATAATGCACATAGTAAGACCCAAAGTACAATTCAAAGTCCACGGGCGAGGGAAGGACCTGTTCGATCATACTGGACACGTATAGCAACCACAACGTGAGTCTTTATATGATATATTCTTACATTCGTGTACTTTATAATGCACATCGTAAGACCCAAAGTACAATTCAAAGTCCACGGGCGAGGGAAAGACCTGTTCGATCATACTGGACACGTATAGCAACCACAACGTGAGTCTTTATAATGATATATTCCTACATTCGTGTACTTTATAATGCATATAGTAAGACTCAAAGTAGTACAATTCAAAGTCCACGGGCGAGGGAAAGACCTGTTCGATCATACTGGACACGTATACCAACTACAACGTGAGTCTTTATATGATATATTCCTACATTCGTGTACTTTATAATGCATATAGTAAGACCCAAAGTAGTACAATTCAAAGTCTACGGGCGAGGGAAAATCCTGTTCGATCATACTGGACACGTATAGCAACCACAACGTGAGTCTTTATATGATATATTCCTACATTTGTGTACTTTATAATGCACATCGTAGACCCAAAGTAGTACAATTCAAAGTCCACGGGCCAGGGAAAGACCTGTTCGATCATACTGGACACGTATAGCAACCACAACGTGAGTCTTTATATGATATATTCCTACATTCGTGTACTTTATAATGCACATCGTAGACCCAAAGTACAATTCAAAGTCCACGGGCGAGGTAAGGATCTGTTCGGAGACGGGTTAGCGCTCTGGTATGTGAAGGATCGCATGACGTACGGACCCGTGTTCGGCAGCAAGGACTACTACCAGGGGCTCGCTGTCATACTGGATACGTATAGCAACCACAACGGTGCGCATAACGTGAGTCTTTATATCATATATTCTTACTGTACTTTATAATGCACATAGTAAGACCCAAAGTACAATTCAAAGTCCACGGGCGAGGGAAGGACCTGTTCGATCATACTGGACACGTATAGCAACCACAACGTGAGTCTTTATATGATATATTCTTACATTCGTGTACTTTATAATGCACATCGTAAGACCCAAAGTACAATTCAAAGTCCACGGGCGAGGGAAAGACCTGTTCGATCATACTGGACACGTATAGCAACCACAACGTGAGTCTTTATAATGATATATTCCTACATTCGTGTACTTTATAATGCATATAGTAAGACTCAAAGTAGTACAATTCAAAGTCCACGGGCGAGGGAAAGACCTGTTCGATCATACTGGACACGTATACCAACTACAACGTGAGTCTTTATATGATATATTCCTACATTCGTGTACTTTATAATGCATATAGTAAGACCCAAAGTAGTACAATTCAAAGTCTACGGGCGAGGGAAAATCCTGTTCGATCATACTGGACACGTATAGCAACCACAACGTGAGTCTTTATATGATATATTCCTACATTTGTGTACTTTATAATGCACATCGTAGACCCAAAGTAGTACAATTCAAAGTCCACGGGCCAGGGAAAGACCTGTTCGATCATACTGGACACGTATAGCAACCACAACGTGAGTCTTTATATGATATATTCCTACATTCGTGTACTTTATAATGCACATCGTAGACCCAAAGTACAATTCAAAGTCCACGGGCGAGGGAAAGACCTGTTCGGAGACGGGTTAGCGCTCTGGTACGTGAAGGACCGCATGACGTACGGACCCGTGTTCGGGAGCAAGGACTACTACCAGGGGCTCGCTGTCATACTGGACACGTATAGCAACCACAACGGAGCACACAACGTGAGTCTTTATATCAAATATTCTTACTGTACTTTATAATGCACATCGTAAGACCCAAAGTACAATTCAAAGTCCACAGGCGTGAAAGACCTGTTCGATCATACTGGACACTTATAGCAACCACAACGTGAGTCTTTATATGATATATTCCTACAATCGTGTACTTTATAATGCACATCGTAAGACCCAAAGTACAATTCAAAGTCCACGGGCGAGGGAAAGACCTATTCGATCATACTGGACACGTATAGCAACCACAACGTGAGTCTTTATATGATATATTCCTACATTCGTGTACTTTATAATGCACATTGTAAAATCCAAAGTAGTACAATTCAAAGTCCACGGGTGACGAAAAGACCTGTTCGATCATACTGGACACGTATAGCAACCACAACGTGAGTCTTTATATGATATATTCTTACATTCGTATACTTTATAATGCATTTAGTAAGACCCAAAGTACAATTCAAAGTCCACGGGCGAGGGAAAGACCTGTTCGATCATACTGGACACGTATAGCAACCACAACGTGAGTCTTTATATGATATATTCTTACATTCGTGTACTTTATAATGCACATCGTAGACCCAAAGTACAATTCAAAGTCCACGGGCGAGGGAAAGACCTGTTCGATCATACTGGACACGTATAGCAACCACAACGTGAGTCTTTATATGATATATTCTTACATTCGTGTACTTTATAATGCACATCGTAAGACCCAAAGTACAATTCAAAGTCCACGGGCGAGGGAAGGACCTGTTCGGAGACGGGTTGGCGCATATACGAAAAGGGTATAAATTCCAGCTCATTTTATCGGTGAAACCGTTTTTATTTTTGTATTTTAGCCATTAGTTTTTTGTTACAGAATTTTTAGTTTCCACTAAAAATAATGAGAGTTAACCTAATTAAACCGCTGTAACTTTGTGTCTAGACGTTTAAAACTGTCACAAAATTATGCTATTTAAACTATGCAAACATACATTTTTCTGGTGTTAATAAGCCCTTTCCTTAATGGGTCGCCTACAGAGTACAGACATGCAGTACATACATGTTTGAACAATTTAAGTAGCATAATTTTGCATAAAATCAGCGTGACTCAGGCGACCGTAACCATGGCAATAACAGACAGAAAAAAGTTGATTCACCCATGCATATTAATAAACTCTTTCAACGATTTTTGGTTAGGTTAAATTATCTCTTATATTATAGTTTTTGAGATAGAGAGATTGGATTTTTTATGATAACTTGATAATGGTACGGAATCCTTCGCGCGCGAGTCCGACTCGCACTTGGCCGGTTTTTACTTTCAAGTGACGAATGCTGCGACCATATATAGCATGGACGTCTAACGCCAGCTCAAAAATGCCCCCAAGAACAATTGTTCAATTGTGCTAAGATAGCGCTTTCTTAACACCGCGCATATGTCGGCGCAACACCTTTGACAAATGCACAATGAATTTAGCCAATCAAAACTTTGATGGACCAATCACAACTATTTTTAAATGGCGGTTTAAGTTTTTATAGGTTGATATTGAAATTCATTACCGTGATGCTTTGAAGAGGGAGTGACACATGTCAACTAAAATTCAGGACCGTTTTTGAAAGGCAATTTAGTATGGCGTGCGGCTTCCATGTTTTATTTGTTCGTAGGACGAATGGTATAGGTACAATCCCTGGAATACACCAAAACCCAAGCCATTTACCAACAGAATCCCTAACTTGTTCCAGCACCAACACCCGTACATATCAGCGACGGTGAACAATGGCAGTCTTCACTACGACCATGATCGCGACGGCACCCACACGCAGCTGGCGGGGTGCGAGGCCAAGTTCCGCAACTACCAGCACGACACGCACCTTAGCATCGTCTACAAGGACGATACGCTTATTGGTAAGTTTCCTAACCTTTTCATCAGAGAATTATCCAAAAAACTACCTGAAGACAAAATTCTCAGGTTTGTTCTCATTAGCGGGAGAAAGGAAATGACTGCAGCACACCCGCTCCGTCGACGCAGACGCTACGTGCTTCTGCTAGCTCCGCCCTAGCACACCAACCGCTTATATAGCCAAAGGATCACTGGATTGAGGTCACTATTGGTGTCCCATTGGGTCTTCAGCCGCTGGAGTGACGCAGTAAAGTGAGTTTCCCTACTTTTTCATCTTAGGATCGTCCAAAAACTACCCGAAGACTAAATTCTCAGGTTTGTTCTCATTAGCGGGAGAGAGAAAATGAGTACAGCATACCCGCTCCATCGACGCAGACGCTACGCGCTTCTGCTAGCTCCGCCCTAGCACACCAACCGGTTATATAGCCAAAGGGTCACTGGATTGGGGTCACTTACTCATTAGTGTCCCATTGGGTTTTCAGCCGCTGGAGTGACGCTGTAGAATCCTCACAGCGATCCTGCGTCACCCCGTCAAAGGCGGAGATGGCTCTCGTTGGGTTTTTAAGAAGACCGGCTTCGCAGTGATTTTTGCGGTCCGCCTACAACTTGTACAACTGTCGAACTATCAGAACTGTATCTGAACAATGGCAGTCTCCACTATGACAACGACCGCGACGGCACCCACACGCAGCTGGCGGGGTGCGAGGCCAAGTTCCGCAACTACCAGCACGACACGCACCTCAGCATCGTCTACAAGGACGATACGCTTATTGGTAAGTTTCCTAAACTTTTCATCAGATAATTGTCCAAGAAACTACCCGAAGACGAAATTCTCAGATTTGTTCTCATTAGCGGGAGAGAGGAAATGACTGCAGCACACCCGCTCCGTCGACGCAGACGCTAGGCCCTTCTGCTAGCTCCACCCTAGCACACTAACCGCTTATATAGCCAAAGGCTCACTGGACTGAGGTCACTATTGGTGTCTCATTGGGTCTTCAGCCGCTGGAGTGACGCAGTAGAGTGAGTTTCCCTTTTTCATCTTAGGATCGTCCAAAAAACTACCTGAAGACCAAATTCTCAGGTTTGTTCTCATTAGCGAGAGAGAGAAAATTACTACAGGACACACGCTCCGTCGACGCAGGCTTGGAGGTCGACGCAAACGCTAGATCTGCTAGCTCCGCCCTAGCATACCAAACGCTTATGTAGCCAAAGGGTCACTGGATTGGAGTCAATAACTCATTATTGTCCCATTGGGTCTTCAACCGCTGGAGTGACGCTGTAGAATCCTTACAGCGATCCTGCGTCACCTCGTCAAAGGCGGAGATGACTCTCGTTAGGGTTTTAAGAAAAAGACCAGCATCGCGCAGATTTTTGCGGTCCTCCTACAACTTGGACAACTATCGAACTATCAGAACTGTATCTAAACAACGGCAGTCTCCACTACAATCACGACCGCGACGGCACCCACACGCAGCTGGCGGGGTGCGAGGCCAAGTTCCGCAACTACCAGCACGACACGCACCTCAGCATCGTATACAAGGACGATACGCTTATTGGTAAGTTTCCTATTCATCTTAGGATCCTCCAAAATACTGCCCGGAGACTAAATTCCCAGGTTTGTTCTCATTAGCGGGAGAGAGGAAATGAGGACAGCACACCCGCTCCATCGACGCAGACGCTACGTGCTTCTGTTCTGCTAGCTCCGCCCTAGCACACCAACCGCTTATATAGCCAAAGGCTCACTGGACTGAGGTCACTATTAGCGTCACATTGGGTCTTCAGCCGCTGGATTGACGCAGTAGAGTGAGTTTCCCTACTTTTTCATCTTAGGATCGTCCAAAAACTACCCGAAGACGAAATTCTCAGGTTTGTTCTCATTAGCGAGAGAGAGAAAATGACTACAGGACACACGCTCCGTCGACGCAGGCTTGGAGGTCGACGCAAACGCTAGGCGATCTGCTAGCTTTCATCTTAAAATCGTCCAAAAACTACCCGAAGACCAAATTCTCAGGTTTGTTCTCATTAGCGAGAAAGAGAAAATGACTACAGCACACACGCTCCGTCGACGCAGGCTTGGAGGTCGACGCAGACGCTAGGCGCATCTGCTAGCTTTCATCTTAAAATCGTCCAAAAACTACCCGAAGACCAAATTCTCAGGTTTGTTCTCATTAGCGGGAGAAAGAAAATGAGTACAGCACACCCGCTCCATCGACGCAGACGCTAGGCCCTTCTGCTAGCTCCGCCCTAGCACACCAACCGCTTATATAGCCAAAGGCTCACTGGACTGAGGTCACTATTGGTGTCCCATTGGGTCTTCAGCCGCTGGAGTGACGCAGTAGAGTGAGTTTCCTTTACCTTTTCATCTTAAGATCGTCCAAAAACTACCCGAAGACCAAGTTCTCGGGTTTGTTCTCATTAGCGGGAGAGAGAAAATTACTGCAGCACACCCGCTCAGTCGACGCAGACGCTATGAGCTTCTGCTAGCTCCGCCCTAGCACACCAACCGCTTATATAGCCACTGGATTGGGGTCACTATTGGTGTCCCATTCGGTCTTTAGCCGCAGGAAGCAGTAGAATCCTCACAGCGATCCTGCGTCACTCCGTCAGGCGGAGATGGCACTCGTTGGGTTTTTAGACGGTAGTTGCGGCATTGCCGCATAATCCGTCTTCTGTGTCGGATCACGACAAAGGATGCGTAAAATCATTTTCCCAATGTAAAAAAAGGTTTGTTCTCTCAGCGTTGCAGCAATAAGAGAAGGGCTACAGTTTTCTGGATTACGGTGGATCTCGGTGCCCTCCGTAATGAAGAAACAAGGCATTTAGATCAGCCGCTATCCAACACAAAGCTTCAAATCACGTAAATTTTCCCTTAGATTTTATGTGGTCCTTTCGAACTATCAGAACTGTATCTAAACAACGGCAGCCTTCACTACGACCACGACCGCGACGGCACCCACACGCAGCTGGCGGGGTGCGAGGCCAAGTTCCGCAACTACCAGCACGACACGCACCTCAGCATCGTCTACAAGGACGATACGCTTATTGGTAAGTTTCCTTTACCTTTTCATCAGAGAATTGTCCAAAAAACTACCCGAAGACGAAATTCTCAGGTTTGTTCTCATTAGCGAGAGAGAGAAAATGAGTACAGCACACCCGCTCCATCGACGCAGAAGCTACGCGCTTCTGCTAGCTCCGCCCGAGCACACCTACCGCTTATATAGCCAAAGGCTCACTGGAGTGAAGTCACTATTGGTGTGCCATTGGGTCTTCAGTCGCTGGAGTGACGCAGTAGAGTGAGTTTCCCTACTTTTTCATCTTAGGATCGTCCAAAAACTACCCGAAGACGAAATTCTCTGGTTTGTTCTCATTAGCGGGAGAGAGAAAATGAGTACAGCACACCCGCTCCATCGACGCAGACACTACGCGCTTCTGCTAGCTCCGCCCTAGCACACCAACCGCTTATACAGCCACTGTATTGGGGTCACTATTGGTGTCCCATTGGGTCTTCAGCCACTGGAAGCAGTAGAATCCTCACAGCGATCCTGCGTCACTGCGTCAGGCGGAGATGGCACTCGTTGGGTTTTTAGACGGTAGTTGAGGCATTGCGCCATAATCCGTCTTCTGTCTCGGATCACGAGAAAGGATGCGTAAAATCATTTTCCCAATGTAAAAAAAGGTTTGTTCTCTCAACGTTGCAGCAAAAAGAGAAGGGCTTAACATACAGTTTTCTGGATTATGGTGGATCTCGGTGCCCTCCGTTAGGAAGAAACAAGGCATTTAGATCAGACGCTATCCAACACAAAGCTCTTCAGATCACGCAAAATTTCCGTTAGATTTTTTGTGGTCCTTTCGCACTATCAAAACTGTATCTGAACAACGGTAGTCTCCACTACGATCACGACCGCGACGGCACCCACACGCAGCTGGCGGGGTGCGAGGCCAAGTTCCGCAACTACCAGCACGACACGCACCTCAGCATCGTCTACAAGGACGATACGCTTATTGGTAAGTTTCCTAACCTTTTCATCAGATAATTGTCCAAAAAACTACCCGAAGACCAAATTCTTAGGTTTGTTCTCATTAGCGAGAGAGAGAAAATGATAGTTTCCTATTCATCTTAGGATCCTCCAAAATACTACCCGAAGACTAAATTCTCAGGTTTGTTCTCATTAGCGGGAGAGAGGAAATGACTGCAGCACACCCGCTGCGTCGACACAGACGCTACGCGCTTCTGCTAGCTCCGCCCTAGCATACCAAACGCTTATATAGCCAAAGGCTCACTGGTTTGAGGTCACTATTGGTGTTCCATTCGGTCTTCAGCCGCTGGAGTGACGCAGTAGAGTGAGTTTCCCGACTTTTTCGTCTTAGGATCGTCCACAAAACTACCCGAAGACGAAATTCTCAGGTTTGTTCTCATTAGCGAGAGAGAGAAAATGAGTACAGCGCACCCGCTCCATCGACGCAGACGCTAGACGCTTCTGCTAGCTCCGCCCTAGCACACCAACCGCTTATATAGCCACTAGATTGGGGTCACTATTGGTGTCCCATTGGGTCTTCAACCGCTGGAAGCAGTAGAATCCTCACAACGATCCTGCGTCACTCCGTCAGGCGGAGATGGCACTCGCTGGGTTTTTAGACGGTAGTTGAGGCATTGCCCCATAATCCGTCTTCCGTCTCGGATCACGAGAAGCAGTAACATTTCAATCCCTTAGTCGACTTTTACGACACCCGCTGGAAGAGTTTGGGCGATAACAAATGCACGCTTGTTCTCATGACCATACCTCTGATTATTAAAAACCAATCATCTTTCCAGTGTCAACGGACCTAGAAGGCAAGAACGCTTGGAAAGAATGCTTCCGAGTGGAGAACGTTCTCCTTCCGACCGGGTACTACTTCGGCGCATCAGCAACCACTGGCGACCTTAGCGACAACCACGACATCATAGCTATCAAGATGTATGAACTGGATTTGTTGGATTCGGTGAGTTACTGTCTATACTCGAAACCAGCCAGCACGACATTGCTGAATGCGTCATGAAAAATGATCGGACAAACGCCCGTCATTTTGAAAAACCCTCGACTAAGTTCCTTCTCCTCCAGCCTACTCCTGCCAAACACGTCATATCTCGCTGTTTCGTTAATGACCAAGGATCGGACAAATGCCCGTCATTTTGAAAAACCCTCGACCGAGGTCCTTGAGGTCGACTTCCCTGAGTTCCTTCTCCTCCAGCCTACCCCTGCCAAACACGTCATATCTCGCTGTTTCGCTAATGACCAAGGATCGGACAAACGCCCGTCATTTTGAAAAACCCTCGACTAAGTTCCTTCTCCTCCAGCCTACTCCTGCCAAACACGTCATATCTCGCTGTTTCGTTAATGACCAAGGATCGGACAAACGCCCGTCATTTTGAAAAACCCTCGACCGAGGTCCTTGAGGTCGACCTCCCTGAGTTCCTTCTCTTCCAGCCTACCCCTGCTAAACACGTCATATCTCGCTGTTTCGTTAATGACCAAGGATCGGACAAACGCCCGTCATTTTGAAAAACCCTCGACCGAGGTCCTTGAGGTCGACCTCCCTGAGTTCCTTCTCTTCCAGCCTACCCCTGCTAAACACGTCATATCTCGCTGTTTCGTTAATGACCAAGGATCGGACAAACGCCCGTCATTTTGAAAAACCGCCGACCGAGGTCCTTGAGGTCGACCTCCCTGAGTTCCTTCTCCTCCAGCCTACCCCTGCTAAACACGTCATATCTCGCTGTTTCGTTAATGACCAAGGATCGGACAAACGCCCGTCATTTTGAAAAACCGCCGACCGAGGTCCTTGAGGTCGACCTCCCTGAGTTCCTTCTCCTCCAGCCTACCCCTGCCAAACGCGTCATATCTCGCTGCTGCGTTCATGACCAAGGATCGGACAAACGCCCGGCATTTTGAAAAACCCTCGACCGAGGTCCTTGAGGTCGACCTCCCTGTTCCTTCTCCTCCAGCCTACCCCTGCCAAACGCGTCATATCTCGCTGTTTCGTTAATGACCAAGGATCGGACAAACGCCCGTCACTTTGAAAAACCCTCGACCGAGGTCCTTGAGGTCGACCTCCCTGTTCCTTCTCCTCCAGCCTACCCCTGCTAAACACGTCATATCTCGCTGTTTCGTTAATGACCAAGGATCGGACAAACGCCCGTCATTTTTAAAACAACCCTGTTCCGTACAGTAGAAACTTCCTTATCTTCTGATGTTAACATATTTTATTGTACAAGATATGTTTTTAATAACTATCACAAAGTATCTATTTAAGACATCCCACCTCCTTCTTATACACACCACGATTATGAATTTATGATATTGGTCACTAATAATAATAACTATCAAAAATTCGAAATCATTTATTCGTTACAATCATGATGTGTACATGTACAAGTAAGAAAGAGTTGGGATCTCCTAAATAAATATTTTTTCCTAACGCACTAGTTAGGAAAACGAACTTTGCGCACGCTTTGCGCGCGGTAATTTCTCTTTTTGACGCACTTGTTATGAAAAAAATCGTCCCTTACACGTGCAAAAACTTTTTTTATCTCGGGTGATTGCCGCCCTCGTTTCACTTTCACCCTCGCCGAAAAAAAGTTTTCCCGCACTAGTTAGGAAATGTACTATTGTGTTATTGTTATTAAAATAATCTTATAAAATATGTTAATATCATAAGATAAAGAAGTCTCTACTGTACAGAACAGGGTTATTTTTTCAGAGTGCCGGGCGTTTGTCCGATCCTTGGTCATGGTAATGAACGCAGCAGCGAGATATGACGTGTTTGGCAGGGATAGGCTGGAGGAGAAGGAACTCAGGGAGGTCGAGCTTAGAGACGTCCTGCGGTTCTGCAAGAAAATTGAAACGCTAGAAGGAAGTATTGGGGGAACGCTACAGGAATATTAACCTGCAGCTGCAAAGGGAAATGGGGTGAATGAGCACAGTCTACAGCCCCCTCGAGTCCGGTCGAGCGTCCCTCCTTACCATAACATACTGTCTATTAGGGTGCTTCTTATTTTTGCAATTTTGTTGGATGTTCGAACTCATAAATGAGCTCTTTGCTCTCCGGGTTGCAATGTTCTATGGGGCACCCTCTCATTTTGTTATTTGATAAGTAAACCATTTTTTTTTTTTCAATTATTATAAACATAAATTAGGGGTTGCTAGCGAAGTAACAAGTTCAAGAAAGGAAAAATTATTAGTCCTTTTTTTATTAATGAGAGGGTGCCACATAGAAAATTGCAATCGGGAGAGCAAAGAGCTCCTTTATTGGTTCAAACATCCTACAAAATTGCAAAAATAAGAAGCACCCTACTGTCTATACTCAATTACTCAGCCATGAGATGTCCACTTCTGAACATAGCCCTCCCCGTTAGATTTCCACTCCATATACACCGGTTTTAAGCGTGCATTCAGCGTCTCTCGGCGATCTACATAAGGTCGTCTGTCCATCTTGTGGGTCTATACTATTAGACCCTTATTCATCTAATAGCAAATTCCAAGGCTATACACTTTGTAAATAGGGTAAATTACTAGTAACTGGCCTCTCTCCAGTAACTGAACACCTTATATAAAACCGGCCAAATGCGAGTCGGACTCGCGCGCGAAGGGTTCCGTACCATTATCAATTTATCGTTAAAAAAATACTGTTAAATCAACCTATCTCAAAAACTATAAGAGATAATTAAATTTAATCAAAACAAAAATCGTTGATAGAGTTTATTATTATGCGTAACATATATTTTTTTTATTAATTTTATATCACGTAGTTTAATAATTAGAGGGGGGGACCACATTTTTCAGACTTTGAGAGCTGATATCTCGAAAACGGTTCGCTTACATAAAAATGTGATACATAAACCTTTATATTATTTTCAAAGACCTTTCTATTCATACCCCACACGCTTATATACATCTAAATAATGCTATCCCTCAGTTACATGTATGGAGGGCCCAACCCCAATTATTTTTATTACAATTTAGTATCATAATTCTGTAGCGGTTTATACAACACATATTCTTACAAAATTTCATTACTGTAGCATTTATAGTTTTCGAGTAAATCGGCTGTGACAGACGGACAGACGGACATAACGAATCTAAAAGCTTTCCGTTTTTGCCATTTTGGCTACGGAACCCTAAAAATAAACTCTATGCGCTTATAGTTAGAATTCATTTTAAAACGATGTGTCATGCCAATGTCAATCACTCTCTCTCTTCCAAAATGAATTCGAATTATAATTACATAGAGTTCATTTTTATATAAGGTGGCCAGTTACTGGAGGGTGGCCAGATACTAGCAATTTACCCTAGCAGCCGTTCATCTTATGGGTCTTTACTATTACCCCCTTATTCATAAACGTCTCCTAATAGCAAATTCCAAGGCTATAAATTTTGTAAATAGCAGCTCCTAAAAGCCAGGCAAAGAATACATCATTATAACATGCATGCATGCTTTTGTTGACAGCAAAACAAAGACGAGGACCGCTCCCACATAATCCCATCAGCTCAGACCTTCGAAGCTCCCAGAGAACACATTGACGACCCCAAGCCCGCCATGTCCGGAGTCAAGACCTTCCTCTGGATGATGTGTATCGCCATCATAGTGATAGTGTGCGTGGTACTTGGCATTATGTGGTATCAGAAACGGCAGGAACATTCGAGAAAGCGTCTTTATTGATTGGGGGATTTGGCAAGGTTTTATAATTTGACTTAGGCTTGGTACGCTCTTGGCGGTATCCTAACTTTTATCAAACGAGTATTTGAAAACTTATTTCGCCGAATATTCATTTGACAATAGGCATGATGACTGGCAAGTCAAATCAGCATCTTTTTTCGAACTGTTAAAACGATCACCTCTATAGAATTTTATATGAAATACTTAAAAGTGACGTCACGTTTGAGTACTGCCAAATGACCTACTCTTTTAAGTTATTTTCAATTTATTAAATATAAGTTCTGTACAAAAATTACTGCAATCTACATCTTAGTAATAATTTCTTCGTGTATTATGTCGTGCATAATGTTAAATAATTTATTTTAACTACAGTCATCATCCCTATTAGGTTAGCTTAATTTAAAACATGATAAATTAATAATATCGTCGGGGACAGTGCATTACCGCGTAACTAACAAATTAAATTAGGGTCAATTTGAGTGTCAATTGTTTGATATTTGAACTCTATCTGCTTTGGTAGTTACGTGGTATAGCACTATCCTCAACGATATGCGAATGATACGTCTGCATAGGTAACGTCAAAATTGGGAAGATATTTCGGAGAAATTAAATTCTGCGCTGTGTTGTTTGGTAAGTGATAATCGGCAAAATTTCTTTCGGCGATAATTTAGAGAACCCTTTAGACGTTCACATATATACACCGTGATTTCTAATAACCCGAAAGATTTTAACAGTGTGTTCCTGACCACATTTAGAAACTATAATGTCGTATAAACTTTTCTGGATATCGCCTAGTTTCAGAGTTATTAACAATTAAAAAATAACATATTTTCTAATTGTAACTCGGTACAAAAGGTCTTTTTAACGGCGTTGGTGTCATTATGGAGAATAGTCTCACTAACCTCATTAATAGATGTCGAAAAGTGAGAAATAAAACCTTTTAAAAATGAAGTTTTTGTAAAAAAAACCTTAACACTCATTGTAAGTGCTAGTTTCATGAATAACTTTTACTTTTTATGTTAAAATACATTCAAAAATTAAATAACAATTGAAAAAAAAATTAAAAAAAAATTTTTTTTTTTGCCAAAAATGACAAAAGTCGTATAATATTTTTTGTTTGTTTTTACATCAAAAATGCGTGGATAAAATCTTTCGGGTTATTAGAGATCACGGTGTATATACATGGTGGCAAAAGTGCATTCCGGGAGCCTGAGAGGTTTTGGTACTCCTTTTCTTTTAAATACGCACCTATCTGCTAGATGCTAATATAATTACTTCGAACTACTGTAACTTGAACTTTCTACTAAGGGGCTTATTTTGCTTCGTGAAACCTCAATGGCAGCGGTCTTAATGCACTTATTTTTTGGTCATCTTGTACACATCCTGTACGTAATATTGTTCCTGGCATCCTCATAGAATTGTAAATTGTGACCTCATAAAATGTGCATCAAATGTACAGATGTAGTACAAAATCCTTTCTCTTCGGCTTTTCACGGAAACGCCTGAATTAATCTCCCTGTCTCAATTAGCTTCAGTGCAATATACAGAGTGGGAATGAGTATACCGACAGACTTTACCAATGCATTTTTGATGTCAAATGAAGTAAAAAACATTTTCTCTAACTTTCGTCAGTGAGTATGTCAAGATAAAAACTATTAGTGTAAGAATTTTAATCGTGCAGGCATTTATCAGTGACTTATGATGAAAATTGTTTTTTTGAAAAACATGTCATTATCTGTCTTAAACTAAGCCGAATCCAGAAAAGTTACTATGACATTATAGTCTCAAAATGTGGTCAGGAATATACCTTGCAAGTTTGTCGGGTTACTCACTAACCATATACTGAAGTTCATTGTAACAGCAATATAAATTCGGATCTTTCCGTGAAAAGCCGAAGAGAAAGGATTTTGCACTACATCTGTAGCTGACAAGTAATCATGCTTTTGAGCCCTCTAACCAATGAATAAAGTAAACCTTGGTTACTTGGCTCCCAATATTCGCCAATGCCATTAGAAACTATCCCCTTAATCATAAACGTCTTCTAACTTAACTAGATAAGTATTGTTTGTCCCTTTCCTTTTTATCACTATAAGACCGAAAGGGACGAACAATACTTATCTGCTTGTTGGGTTAAGAGACTTATGAATGAGAAGATAAATTTATAAATGATCTGGAAAACATTCCTTATTTATTTCGAAATTTTAATTACTTTTATTAATACTGCTATACACGGTGTAACACAAAGAAACCGAACAACTTCAACAGCTTATTCCGGTCATTCTCAAATGTCTAGTTCTAGATCTAATTACCGTAGCCAATTTTTTCCCAGTACAATTCCAGTTCTAATATTCTTATTAATACGTCACTTTTTACGCGGTAATAAAGTGACACGGCAATCTAAAATAGGCTTTCAATTTTAAAAATGACCGATTTCTGACATAAGTCGCATAATTTATTATATGAATCAAGATCAAAATATGATGTTTTTGTCAACACAAAAATATTTTGCTGTTGATGAATATGTTTTAAATTATTTCGCCCTGAATTTACATAATATTTTTTGCTTCATGACCTTAGGAGTACGCTGTTAAAGTTATTCGGTTTCATCATGTTACACCGTGTATGACTATGACCAATAATAAAACCGTTTAAAAACGAATACATTGTGCCTTTCTCAAAGTAATAAGATACTGGCCTACCCCAAACATTGAAAATCCGTTTTTGCATCTGTCTCTTTCCCTCCAATTACGCTTTCTTTCGACTGACAGAGACAGAAATTTCGAAATCGAAATTTATAATTTTCGGAATTCTCTGTAGGTCTACTGATCATAAAAGGGTAATATTGCAAAAATAAATATACGTAGTTAAGGGCTGAAGCTGAAACCAAATCTTAACATCTCTCTTGTTTTGTGTTGCGAAGTTAGGCATAGTTTGTATGGCCAACTTTCGTAATACAATCGAAACGATTGTGATATTGCTACGAACAAATAAAACATGGAAGCCGCACGCCATATTAAATTGCCTTTCAAAAACGGTCCTGAATTTTAGTTGACAAGTGTCACCCCCTCTTCGATACATCACGGTAATTAATGTCAATATCAACCTATAAAAACTTAAACTGCCATTTAAAATAGTTGTGATTGGTCCATCAAAGTTTTGATTGGCTATATTCTATAAACATTTGTCAAAGATGTTGCGCCGAAATATGCGCGGTGTTAAGAAAAGCGCTATGTCCGGCCCATCTTGGCACAATTGAACAATTGCTTTTGGGGGCATTTTTGAGCTGGCGTTAGACGTCCATGTTATATATGGTCGCAGTGATATTGTTTTTATCAAGCCCTTAATTATACACAATAATTTAAAAAATTACCCAATACTCACGTTAGACTCAAACAGTAAGATATTTTTAAACGATCGATAACGGCGCGTATTTGATAGCTCCTACTGACGATTCTCGTATTTGGTCGTCAAACAAATCGTATTCAAAACGGTTTTCAAAATGTCTCGATAGCAATAACTACATATCTCAATTTAACCCTTTTACCGTCGTTGTAAAATTTACAAATTGATATATTTTTTTTCTGTCTCTAAATGCGTCACTATTAAATCAATGTCGGTGAATGGGTTGATATTATAATTATCTCCTATACATACATGTATTAATAAAAAAAGCTTATCTCTTCTATATTAAGTTTGATTTGTAATATACAACGTGTTACCCGAGCCACTGAAACCTTAAACGGGGTGATTTGGTAGTTTATACTGAACAACTTTTACTATGGAGCTAAACCCAGAAATCACAAAAAAAATTGGATCTTTCATACAAAATGTCGTGATCGATCGGTCACAATGCATGAAAACACAATGTTTTTTTTTAGATTTCTTAATTGGCCCCATAGTTAAAGTTGTTCAGTATAACCTACTAAATCACCCCGTTCAAGGTTTTCAGTGGCTCGTGTAACACCCTGTATAATTGTATATTATTTTAGTTATAATCGATCATTATAATTTATTTTATGTATGTTTCTTTCGGGCTGGTTCGCAATCCCTGGATAAATATATCTGTCAGATAAAAAGTAGCACTATCCTTTTCCCGAGGCTTATAAAAGAAAAGGACAACTAACATTCAGACATTAACATCTGACAGATATTATTTTATTCGGGCGTGAAACAAGCCCTTAGTCTGAGTAATGATATAATAATATAGATCATCAATTTGATAGTGGTTTTTTAATTTTGTTTGATTTGTCACACATCCGTCTTCCTGTTTTTATTTCTCATCTACAATTATTATTATTACTCAAAATGCTTATTTCTAGAGACAATAC
This sequence comes from Thaumatotibia leucotreta, assembly GCA_025490895.1. Classification (NCBI taxonomy): domain Eukaryota; kingdom Metazoa; phylum Arthropoda; class Insecta; order Lepidoptera; family Tortricidae; genus Thaumatotibia; species Thaumatotibia leucotreta. The sequence continues at coordinate 39,983 of JALPQI010030596.1, read as the reverse complement.
TATGAGTATATGAATACAACAGAAATTAAGATATATTTAAAAAAACACGTGGTTTTAAAGCGTACCAACATGTCATTAAAAAACTGTAAATTGTCATATTTCAAATTTGTTGACTTTTTCTAGTGACACGTTGGTTTTCGATATTATATTTATAATAGTAGTCATTAGAATATTGTAGAGTAATATATTAAAAAGAACACTGCCGTTGCTAAAATGACACCAACTTTTAAAGTACCTATATATGTGAAAAACTGAATTTTATATATTGATTTAAACTTTCACGATTATCACTCATATTTTAAAGACAAATGGGTCTTAATCGCGTAAACTTACGTTTAATTATATCCTGACGTCATGCCCGAAACGTCAGGATATAATTAAACGTAAGTTTACGCGATTTAGACCCGTTTGTCTTTAAAATAAAAGCTGAATTTTACTTGCAAGTTTTGAGACGCAGCTATAAGTAAGAGCGAATGGGAAATATTTGCATCACTGTCTTGCATATAACTTTGTTTCAAAACTTGCAGGTGTAAAAGTGGCTAAATTATATTAGCTCTTAACGAGATCACTGTATAAAGCCTTCTTTTTCTACCAGTCAACATATGTACATTCATCTTTAGTAGATCATTAGGGTCGCTTGCAAACAAAATACCAATGATATGGTAAAATTTATTGTACCGGTGAAAAAGTAACCCTGTATATGACGTTAAGTCTATCGAGAAAATTATAAGTCTGCTCATATTAATGAGGATTAATCTATAACTGTCAAAAGTTCATTCTTAGATCTCGCAGGCCATAATAATAAATGTATTAATGTGTACGCGATTGAGTTCCGATATATCTGTTTATGTACCTTATACTTTTTAACAAAAACATATGTTTTTATTCTTATTTATTCTATAAGCCATACATCTTATGAACTTATGATTAAGTCGGCTTTAATAATAGAGTATGTCGAATCTGATGCAATATTAATTAGGTACCAAATAATTATGGCTGTCAAACAAGCAAGAAACAGATATTTTTGCACCTAAAATTACATGTAGTATATGTACGGAAATCATGTGTCGTACTCGAACAAAATAATACTTATATCAACGTTAACCCTTAATTCGACAACGTCGAAAATACTGGACATGGTCTCTGACCCACTTTTTATATTTTTTTTTTCGAACCGGAATTATTTAAGACTATTGGGTGCCAAGGCTTGGACCACGGATCAAATACCGATTTTTTTTCTCCATATAAAAGAACTGTTCTAATTTCGTTCTTCGGTATATAACTTCTTTTGTTGATGGAATAATTAAAATTACGATGTTGTTAATTATGTAAAATATTGAGGACTACCTAAAAAGTATAAAATATTTTTCCTAACTAGTGCGAAAAAACGAACTTTCCGCACGCTTCGCGCGCGGTGATTTCTCTTTTCGCTCCAACTATCACCCTCGCCGAAAAAAAGTTTCCCCGCACTAGTTAGGAAATGTGCTAATAAACTATTGGGTTATTTCGAGTTTATTCTTAAAAACTGGTGTCGATCCCTAGCTTGGACACACGACAGTCTCCTATTTCTTTCGAATTAAGGGTTAAAACTCAGTCTTTGTATAAAATATCGCAAATTCGTTCGGAAACTGAAGGCAAATACTGATATAGGTGTCCATTGCTGCCAGATGCCTTCAGTTTGCGCACGGCATATATGCCACACTGCGGACCTTTTTCCACGAGTAACGATACATCATATTATTATATTGATATTATAAGTAAGGTTCATTTATACGTCGACTTCGGTAGTGATTCTTTGATTCGCAAATCACATTAATTTGTTTAGTATGTGCGAGTGTTGTATGTATAGTGTGTTTCCAATAAATCATTTATAAGTTTTTTCTGACAGTGTTTTAGTTAATTTCCATCATATCATACATCATCAGCCTATCATAGTCCACTGCTGGACGTAGGCCTCTCCTATTAACTATACGTATGGACGCATTAGGAGGTAAATGCCCATTATCGCCACGCTGGGCAAGCGGATTGGCGATCGCAGTAATGTGTCCATTATGATTTTTTATCAAATAATGGTCAGTGACACTTCAATCCCTTAGTCGACTCTTACGACACCCGCAAGAGGAGATGGGGTGGTGACAAATGTATTCTCACTGCCATCACCACACGGCGATATGGAATATAATATAAAGAAATAGATATTTTTTGTGGTATCAGTATCATAGATAAACTGGCACGTTTACCGAGTAGCCTGTAAGATTCATCAATCTTATTTATTGTTATCAATTATGAAACTAGACAAGTTAAATTGGACTATCGTAAATAATACCTATTTACTAAGGAGTTAGAATTTTTAATTTAAAGACGAAACGAAAGTCGCGTCTTGTTCGAACCTTCGAACTTCATTCCCAACTCAGTCCCGCTTGCATTAATAGTACCTACATTACATCAGAGGCCGGGAAAATGAGGATTTCCGGCCAAGTTGGTACCTATACAGTATAGATAAACTGGCACGTTTACCGAGTAACCTGTAAGATTCATCAATCTTATTTATTGTTAGATATCAATTATGAAACTAGACAAGTTAAATTGGACTATCGTAAATAATACCTATTTACTAAGGAGTTAGAATTTTGAATTTAAAGACGAAACGAAAGTCGCGTCTTGTTCGAACCTTCGAACTTCATTCCCAGCTCAGTCCCGCTTGCATTAATAGTACATTACATCAGAGGCCGGGAAAATGAGGATTTCCGGCCAAGATGGTATACAGGGTGGGAACGAGTATACCGACAGACTTTACCAATGCATTTTTGATGTCAAAAGAAGTAAGAAATATTATTACTTATACATATGTCTTTTCGGAGAAAAAAATATTTTTTTTAATTTATTTTTTTGTGATTTTTTGAATTTTTTTATTCATGGCCAGTAGTAATAGATTAATTTATTACTACTATGGAAAGATTTTTTTAAGGATTTTTTTTTTTCGTTGAACATTGTTCTGATACTTTTTGTAATTTTCTGTAACTTTCGTCAGTGAGTACCTATGTCAAGATGAAAACTATTAGTGTAATAATTTTAATCGTGCAGGCATCTAAGTATCAGTGACTTATGATGAAAATAGTTTTTTGAAAAACATGTCAATATCTCTTAAATTAAGCCGAATCCAGAAAAGTTCATATGACATTATAGTCTCAAAATGTGGTCAGGAATACACCTTTCAAGTTTGTCGGGTTACTCACTATACCGTATACCAGGGATCGGATACCGGTTTTTTCTCCATACAAAAGAACGGTTCGAATTCCGTTCTTTTTCGTTCTTCGGTTTATATTTTTTTTGTTAATGGAGTAATTCAAAAATATGATGTAAATAGTTACATAAAATGTTGAATACTACATAAAGAGTGTAAAACATTTTAAGATATTGAGCTATTTCGTGGTTTTTCAAAAAAACCGGTTCCGATCCCTGGGTCGCGTTTTATAAAGTTACAATTTACAATTTCGCTGTTTGCCTCTCTTTCTCGCCAATACGTGCGTGCGTTAGAGAGGCAAACAGCGAAATTGTAAATTGTAACTTTATAAAACGCGACCCTGCCGTATACCGCGAAACCGTTTTCACGCCGAGACATGTATAGTGCTTTACTCAAACATACAAAGACATAGTTATAAAAAAAAATAATAACAATATTGTCGAAATTAAAAAAAAGTTACTTAGCAGGCCTAGGCCTGAAAAGTATTACGAAATTCCATTTCCTTCCCAGTAACTTACTGCACCCTAAAAGCGATACTTCAGAGTCTATATTAAGGAACGTAAAGACAATATTTCATTGCATGTTTGAGAAAATTTATTTACAACAAATTGTTCATTACTTACAAACATTTTGCAAACTCGCTTGTACTTTGCGTTTGGTTATACCACAAAATTAAATTAGAAAATACGTAAAACGTGACGTGTGCGTATGAGTCATATTTAAAGTGTATATAATTTTAAACATGAAAATTGATTTAATGTTTAATATTTGAAATATCTATGATGTTTATTTTGTCATTTTCTAAAATGTTTCATCTCGTCGTATCATGCATTCTTAGAAAAAACGAAACGCAGCCATTGAAATGAGAAATGACATTGACAGCGAAGCAAAAAAAAAAAGCCAAAAAGCGGCGAGGCGGCTAGTGAAGCGTCTCGGTTTCATGAAACTTAGTGGTAAAATTGGTGATAAACCTCAAGTTGCGTTATTTCATCAGTACCTATACTTCATAGGGATTAGTATCCGCTTCAGCGGTATCCTTCCGTCATGGATGTGAAGTCGTTCCTGCATTCTTGGTGCGCCAAGAAAAGTCTCAATCCAACGTTCGATGTCCGGGCTACAGGTATTGATTTCATCTCATTATGATCATTTTACTGTTCTTATTGCTTGATTTTAACATCAAATAACTTTATTTTAATACCCCGAATTGGCTAACCTTGTTCTATTATCTCATTTGAAGTAATTCTAACCTGTATTTGTAGGTCCAAAGCATCGCCAGCGTTTTCTATGCGAAGTTCGTGTAGATGGGATCTCTTACGTTGGCGCTGGCAATTCGACCACCAAGAAAGATGCCCAGATGAATGCATCGAAGGACTTTGTCAATTTCTTGGTCAGAACTAACCAGGTAGGTATAAATTATATGTGAATTATTACAACAGAATGGAGAAACTATAATTTGACGGAAGTAGAGTAGGCGTGTATTTATATATCTATCAATGTGAGATTAGCTTTAGAACTAAGAATAAAACAACAAAATGGTAACTTTGTGGCTCTAAGATCTGAACAAACCTTCAACATGCATTGTCAAAAATTAGCGCACAAATTAGTCATGATAGATAATTCACAGAAAAGACATGATAATTGACGCAAAACTATCCAACAAAAATTGGCATATTCTTGAAAGTCACGATAATACAAGCACATTAGTTTTATTGTTTAATTATTATGATTTTTTTAGTTGTATTTGTATATTTTACTCTTAAATATTCATTTATTTTGTTATTACTTAGAATATAATATATTTTTTAATAATAGATGTCATATACAAAAAAAAATACTGAGTTGACCAATGCTGGAGGTGGGATTCAAACCCACATCCTCAGCTCAAATATAGAATATATTTATTGTGTAAATGTCATAAACAGCACCATATTACATAAAAAATAAATCTTACAAGCTAACATTTATAACAAAGAAAAATACAATTATCATATTAACACTTTCGCTGACAGTCAAAGAGTTAAGAAGCGTTAACCATACAAGCACTGTCAACATACTGTCACCGAAAGAGTTAACATAGAGACATAGGTCATTTGTCAGCCTCTGTAGCCTAGTTGGTAGTGACCCTGCCTACGAAGCTGGAGGTTCCGGGTTCGAATCCCGGCGAGGGCATTATTTGTGTATTTATTTATCACAAATATTTGTTCCTTGGTCATGGCTGTCTATGTACTTAAATTTCTATATGTATCTATCTATTATATATATCGTTGCTTGGTACCCGCGTCACAAGCCTTAATTGAGCTTACCGGGACTAGGACGATTTGTGTAAGATGTCCCAAGAGATTTATTTATTTATTATAGGTGCCACTAGTTGCTACAATTAGACACCCCTCAGTATTTACTATAACTTGTGTTTCATGTGCGTTCTCTTGTGGTTTAATGCAGGTTGCTCCTAATGAAGTTCCTGAAGACATCAAAGTGAAAACTGAGGATAATGGAGGCAATGGCAACAACTTCGGGAACAGCGGGAATTATGGTGGTGGAGCAAGCTACCAAGGACAGGAACCCCACAGCAGACCCGTTTTCCAAGTGAGTATTCTATCAGAATATGTTATTAAGCACAAATTTACACAAAAGATCCCAATGGGTCGAAGTGTATCCGTAAGGGCACCACCAATAAGATAAGCAGTTCAATCAAATTATTATGGAGCAGACCTGGTACTTTACTGAGCATACAAAAAGCTATCACCATACCTGGGATAACTGGGGGCAAGTTATAGGAATTTGATATCGATTAAAAAGATGTCGATATAATTATAATAAAACATGTGCTTATCGAACATTCTCGATTACAGTACAGAGGTTCGATGTCATATCTGATATCGGGGCTCTTGTATGCAGATATCATTTTAATCAAAATGACAATTTAAATATAGATATTTTAATATTAATTGTATATTTTGAAAACTATTTTAGAATAAACGCGTAACTACCCGTTTAAATTTATTTTTTATTTTAATTGAAGAGTAAGTACCTATTATTTATTTATGCCGAATAACATTTTGATGTTGTCATTCACAGTAACATCGATATTTAGTCGATAAAATATTTCGCTACATCACTTCACTTTCGTATAAATGCCCCGAGTTATCCCAGGTATGGCTATCACCAATACTGCCATCTAAAAATGAAATAAATGAGGGTTGAGAAGACATAGCTAATGCAGATGGGTTTTGGAGCTAATTCCAAAATTAGCTAGCTACCAAGGACAGGAACCGCACAGCAGACACGTTTTCCAAGTGAGTATTCTATCGGAATATGTTATTATGGAGCAGACCTGGTACTTTACTGAGCATACAAAAAGCTATCAGCAATACTGCCATCTAAAAATGAAATAAATGAGGGTTGAGAAGACATAGCTAATGCAGATGGGTTTTGGAGCTAATCCAAAATTAGAGGGGAGGACCAAAGCACATTTTCTAGTTACTTTTACTTTAAATTTATATTTTTATTTATATTTATATTTATTTTAGATTTTACATCCATAGAATGTTAGTACTTATGACATATTTACTGGTGAGGGTTTTGGCAAAAACATGCCAACATGTTCTTTGCTAAGGATGGTGGCTTGTATCTCTATACTAATTAAATATCTGAGCACCATTATAACAAGAGACAAACTGTCACAATTTCTTTTTGTGCCCATTCACAATTTAACATGTTCGCCTCCGGTACTGTTTCACTAAGTGCTTATACTATGCCAATCGAAATTATCACATAGAAATCCTATGCCAGTGACACGCATGTGTGACCGAAAATATTGTACTCCTATGCCAGCGACACAGCACTTGTGTCAAAAACGTTCGTATTTCTATGCCACTGGCATAGGAGTGAGAACTTGATTATTGCTAGTGGCATAAGAATAACATTACTTTGATCACGTATGTGTGTCACTGGCATAGGAGTACAGTTTTTTCGATCACATATGCGTGTCACCGGCGTCGAACGTGTTAACTAGTGAAAAGGAATTTTCCATTATCTCTTTTTATTATTGTCTTATTAACCACAATACAATATAATTAACAATATTACCTAAATTACAGGAAGGCATGGGTCCAGAAAGCATGGGCCAAGCGTACCAAGCCTACGGAGGGCCCAACCAGAACTTCACCTACATGGACCGTCTTCAGCAACAGAAGAACGTTGAAGAGGCAGAAGACCTGGATGTGAACGCCAGTCTCCATGGCAACTGGAACATGGAGAATGCGAAGTCGAAGCTGCATCAGTTCATGCAGATGAATAAGATTAATGCGGATTATGTGTATAAGGCTGTTGGGCCTGATCACACCAGGTTTGTTCTAGCAAAGGATTTAACTATTTCAATGTTTTTAACGAATGGCGTATGACACGAAAGGCGCGTCGTCATATTCTATGGCGTAAAGTACGTTTGGCGTATCTTGAAAAATTGTTCGCCGACATAGATAAAAGTTTTTGAAAATGGAACACGCAACGAATCGGTTAAGCTCTAGATTTTGCATACTTTTTGTTTTTAGTTAGACTATGATTTTATCCCCTTATTCTTAAACATATCCTAACTTAGCAAGCCGCTAAGTATTGTTTGTCCCTTTCAGTCTTATAGACTCTTATTAGTTCTCGTTGTTGATAAAATGAACAGGGAGAAATCATTCTTAGCGGCTTGCTAAGTTAGGTTAGAAGACATTTATGAATAAGGGGGTAATAGTACATTACAAGCTGATGAATTCGTATAAAACACCAGATTGCAGGTGTTTTTGGCCCGAAAAATCCCGCTCACGCTTTCCATAGCTGATGATTGGTTAATGTTTGACACTATAGTGGGGAACAATCTCGACCCAATCTCAAGAAAACTCCTCGTAATGGAGTGAGCCGACATGGGCCGTCTTCCTTGTTTTTAGCAATAATATTTAACATGGATCATTTAAGGCTACTTATATTTAAGTGACCCATGCTAAATATATTACTACAGTTAATTAAATAATAACTTATGAAACATATAGAATATTTACTATCCTTGGTGTTTCAAATGCTTATAAGCCATTAGTTATTCATATTATTGTTGAAAAACCAATGGCTGGCTATTATTTCTGCAGGAAATGTGGTCAGGCATGACTTTTGATTCTAAAGTCTTGTTTGACATTTGTTGATGGTCATTATCAGAAACAGGGAGACTTATTTAGCATTTTATATTTAAGCCTAGTTTGGTTATTTTAAGTTTTTAGGAGATTTTGAAGAACTATAAAGAATACCGCCAATTTTTACTGAGGGCCAAACCCAAAAATTGCGACAATAAACTTCCACGCAAACAAGACCACACAACCAAAATAAACAACTTTATATAGTAAAAGTGCAGGTTTTCTGTCATAAACTGCTATTCCCTTGATTAAAAATCGAGCAATCTCATGGGAAAACAACTTTTCACTTAAATACGGACTCGGGCTTATTGGTATAGAGGCAATCATGGTAGTTTTAGAGCAAAAAGTGTATTTGGAGGATCTAGAGTCGTTTACTAAACTAAGAAGTTTTCTTATTTAGTATACTTTTATTTTAGTTACAGATTGTTTTGTGAAATGTTTTCTTATTTTTTTATTTTCAAGCAAAGGGTGTGGTAGTATTAGAACACGTTGTGGTAGCATTTGTGATCAAAACATTAATTTTATTATGAATTTTCACAAAAAACTTATTTCGAAAAAAGTTTGATTATCTCTGAAACCAAGCCGAATCCAGGTAATTTTATATAGCAGTAAAAACTCTAAATAAAATATATCGCAATGCTAATAATTGCTCAGTATGACTTTATACAGGATGTCTAACATTTTCTGTGGCTGGTGAAAAAGCTTGTCTTTATATCAAGTTAATAGCAGTAATAATTAATAACTTGTGATAAAGGCTTCAAAAATATATGCTATGTGTAACCATGTAAAACCATAGATAAGTGGTCTCTGTTTCTGAATCTTACCTGAATATAAATGTGAAGCATATATTGCAAGTTAATGCAATATATACGTCACAACAGTTCACAAGTATGTGGAGCCCGGAACGCAAATCTAAGACAATCAAAAATATTAATTGATGGTGAAATTATGGACATTTTTGGGCTCAGCTACCATTTGCAAATACAACTTTGTGTTGTACTATATTATGTAGACGGTTTCTGAAACTTTTTGCAGTTATATACCACTTTCAGAGTTAAACAACTCTACGGACCCCTATCAAAACCATTTTAAAATAGAGAAGAAAGCTAAATAAAGTTAATTTAAGGAATACTTTTACATATCACCTAAGCTGCGGACCCCTGACACATGTACTACGGACCCCTGAGAGGTCCTTCGACAACACTTTAAGAAACCCTGATGTAGATAGACAGTTTGGTTTAAATTTAAAAAATATCTCCTTGCACTTTTCGAATTTTATTAATAGCCACAAATCAAGAAAACTAAGTTTTTTTGAAGTACCTTATATATATATAGAACTTTAACATGTATACTTACGAATTAGATGCTGATTTTGAAATAGATACCAAAGTTGAGTAGTTTATTAATAATGAAGAAACTTTCCAATATGTATGAGTCCACAGTATTAGCGGTCTAGGTATTTAATACAATAAATACATATTTAGTTATTAATTGATGCTAATGTTAACATCTTTAGTATTTGATGATTGACTGTCCTTAGTAGGACCTGCCTATTCAAACCTTCTGCAAATGGTAGCAACTGTATCAAGCTGTCCATAATTTCCCTATAAAACCTGGTTCAAATTGATTGTCTAAGATTTGTTTCAACACAGGTAGAGCTATTTACACCGAGAAGTCATGCCTGACCATACTTCCAGAATGTTCTACATTCCACACGTTTTCAACGTTTGATGGTAAGTAGTGTGTATCAAGTGTACTACTAGCAAATAATTTGTTAAGAAATTGAAGTGTTTTGGATCGTCATGCTATGTCGCCATGTCTTACTACATGACGCTTATAACACAAATATAATTTGTCAAAATTGCGGTTCTAGCCGCTTTTGTACAAATATCATCACTACATAGTATAAAATAAAGTCACTTGTTCTGACCCTATGTCCCTTTGTACGCTTAAATCTTTAAAACTACGCAACGGATTTTGATGAGATATTTTTTAATAGATAGAGTAATTCAAGAGGAAGGTTTTATGTAGGTATAGTACCCGTGCGCAGCCGGGGTGGGTCGCTAGTTTTAAATATAATAATTACATTTTCTCCTCACTATCCTTTAATACGCTCGTCTATCCTTTAATACCAGCGGGTAATAAAGCATTCGATTCACTAGTGAGTAAAGTAATGAAATGACCTTGGAGCGTAACGTGAATTAGCATGCGTTTGAGAGATAACAAAACATAAAATGCTCATGAATGAGTCATTCCACATTCAATATAATTACGAAACTTTATTTAATAATGCTGATTTTTATTTATAAGTCCTAATATTCCATAACTATGCAACTTTTGATTTAGTGAATGAATGTATAATTCTGTAAGTTGACTAAACACACTCCGACATGCAAACTAAATAATTACCTTTCATTGGGTTTCCTTGCTATAGCGAGGAGAAAAGTTTTGTGCTACACACTGGTGCAAAGGTATTTTACCTCTCGTATGTTAAAACACGCGCTACGCTCAGGATTTTATTATAGAATCACTCGCTTCGCTCGTGGTTCAACTATTCGTATATTTCGCTTATTCGTGTTTAAATTTCATTACCCGCTAGGTAAAATACAACTGTGCACCCTTGTATAACAAATAATTTAATGCCATCAAACTGACATTGTTATTGATATATTTCAGAATTTTACTGTCTATTAATTATTATTATTAATTGTGTTTACTTCGTCTCTTTAAATATTTTTTTCTGTTTTCTGTTCGCTTTCATAGCATGACATTGATAATGTTATTCCTTCTAATTATTATTTTGACATTAATTATACAAATACATGTATGCATACTATTTTTTTTTCTTACATTTTGACATGTTTTTTATTATCAATCTCATGAAATGAATTCTAAATATTGTATACGTATAATGTACGCCATACAATGGCTGATTGTGACGATCTTATGCCGCGGCCACGACATAGGTCTAAGGCGACCGGCTTAGCGGAAAACGTATGGTGCTCCCTCTCGTACCCATATTGGCATCCCGCTCCAACTCATGGATTCGCTCGCCGCTGGTCGCCTTAGACTAATGTCGTGGCCGGGCCGTTATAATAAATATGTTACCTTTGCAATAAATTATTTTGTATTTGTATAATAACTGTTCTACAGGAGTTTCTGCTGCGAGATGACGATCTACGTTCGCCAGCTCGGCCGTAACGTGACAGGCCGCGAGACGGCGTCAAACAAGCAGACGGCCAGCAAATCATGCGCGTTGTCTCTGGTGCGACAGCTCTACCATCTGGGCGTCATTGAGGCCTTCAGCGGGACCCTGAAGAAGGACAGGTCCGTATATCTCTAGTCTCTATATATTTTTTTATATCTGTGTACACTGCGACAATATACACCGTGTTTTTATTGATTTCCGTTAAATTGAAGGGAAGCTTATTTAGGTGAAAAATAATCAATTTCTCTAAGAAACTAGTGTCTTAACTCTTACTGTTATTGAGTTATTAAAAAAATAAGTTTAATGACTGAACAAGTGTATTGCAACCTTTATTACATCCTAATGTTACTTATTTTGACATGTGCCGTCAGCAGCTGTCAGTCGCCGGAGATCTTATTCTTAAGGTTCTCTCACACTTGCCGTTACAATTATTATGTATGAAAACGAAAAAAAAAATTGTACGATATTAACAAAAGTCGATATACCAGGCAACTTCTATTAATGTCCCGAGTAACCTGTCCAATTTAACGGAAATCAATAAAAACACGGTGTATAACATGGACGTCTAACGCCAGCTCAAATATGCCTCCAACAACAATTGTTCAATTGTGCCAAGGTGGGCAGGACATAGCGCGTTTCTTAACACCGCGCATATTTCGGCGGAACATCATTGACAAATGTTTATAGAATATAGCCAATCAAAACTGTGATGGACTAATCACAACTATTTTTAAATAGCGGTTTAAGTTTTTATAGGTTGATATTGAAATTCATTATCGCGATGCATTGAAGAGGGCATGACACTTGTCAACTAAAATTCAGGACGGTTTTTGAAAGGCAATTTACTATGTCGTGCGGCTTCCATGCTTTATTTGTTCGTAGTCACTAGCGCTATAGATAGTTCCACAAGAGTTGAGGTCACGCACACATCAACATGTCATGTCAAACACACGGGGAATTTGAAATTAGTTTTCTTTTTTCGTACTGACAGCAAACCCAATTGCAACTGTAATGACCAAAAAGTTTGTTCAAGAGATTTACTTCAATATTTTGATGCAAGTCATTCATTCATTCACTACATTTTTTGCAATTAGTACTTCATTTGGATGTGTGTGTAATCATTCACCTCAACTCTTATGAAATTACTTATATCTGTGGATACATATACACCTGTATATATAAAGTATCGCGAGAGGCCAACAAGCAGACGGCCAGCAGTCTCTAGTGCGGCAGCTCTACCATTTGGGCGTTGTTGAGGCCTTCAGCGGGCCCTGAAGAAGGACAGGTCCCTATCTCTCTAATCTCTCGATAATATCTATGTACAATTGTACATGATATTAGCCTCCCCCACAGTATGTCCTAAGCATCGATCGTCCTTAGCCGGCCTCCAATAGATTCCAGCTACTTTTATCATTTGCCGTTTGGAGACGGTAGTAAGAATACATTTGTCACCAAACCAACTCTTCCCGCGGGTGTCGTAAGAGTCGACTAAGGGATTGAAGTGACACTGACCATTCTTTGATAGAAAATTGTTGATTGACAGCAGCGTCATCATAGTGGATACATTAACTGCGATCGTTAATCCACTTGCCCAGCGTGGCGATTATGAGCATTTACCTCCTAATGCATCTATACTGATAATTAATAGGAGAGGCCTATTAATTATTTATTATTATATAATTATTTTTCCTTCGTAGTTTCACGGACACGTCAGTACAATGGATACCGAAGTTCATTGAGACAGCAATATGAATTCGGATATTTCCGTGAAAAGCCGAAGGAAAAGGATTATGCACTACATCTCTATGTATGCAATGATTATCATGTTAATGAAGCCGTAGAACACGACATTACTGCTATCATAAATTATTTTCAAATTTGTATTTTTTTTCATACACAACATAGGTACACACACATGAATATAAAATGAGTGAACCAATCTGAAACATTTGCGGCCCAAGCCCGATAAACGTGTAAGGAGCTAAAACGGCACTTATCTTTTTCCTTGTTTCAGGTCTAATGAAGGTAAAATGAAGCCGCACCCAGTGGCTATAAGCCCAGAATTGGAACAACAGTTGGAAAGCACTTTACAAGGTGGGTGCTGGAAACTAGAATTTAGCCGAAAATATGAATATGTTTAATTATATCCTGACGTTTCGGGCATGACGTTACACCCGTGGTTGCAGGCAGACTGGCGAGAGAATGTATCAACACCTTCGAGCTGCGCGGGTTTTTCGAACTACCCGCACTTGATCTTGATTATTCACTTCTAGGCTAGGGTTGTCACTAGGCCTACACACAAACAACACTCACAACATCCAATGGCTTAAAAATGGATGTTGATACATTCTCTCGCCAGTCTGCCTGCGACCACGGGTGTAACGTCATGCCCGAAACGTCAGGATATAATTAAACGTAAGTTTACGCGATTAAGACCCGTTTGTCTTTAAAATATGAGTGATAATCGTGAAAGTTTAAATCAATATAATATGAATATGTTTGTACAGTTTTACTAAACTAAAAATAGTTTATCCGCAATTATAGCCACATGCAATTTTTTTGTCCCCCAGAACTCGGCATCGAGCCAGTAAACGTGGAAACGGCCCAACCGACAGAAGGCGAACAAACCGGCGTCCCCATACTGCAGATAGACCGAGCGCGAGCCATGCGAGAAGCCCGCCCCACCCACGCGGGGGTGGTGTCCTGGTCACCCCCACAGACTAACTGGAACGCCTGGACCGGCTGCAACATCGGTGAGCCACTGCTTATTAATAAGCACTTTCGAATCGTCTGACATTATCAAGAGAGAGAAAAAAATCTACTATCTACTACTGGTTCAAACCCTACGCCGTTCCTGAGAAGAACCAGTAAGAAACTCAGGTGGACTTATTTTTTCAAAACAGTATAATAATACATCTTATTAAAATAACATGCATTAAAGAATGTATTACATAAAAAAAAAGATTATTATAGACATTTTTATAAAGACAGAAATAAATAAAGGATCATAATATTAAACAAAAATAATTATTATTGTACAAGTTCGCAACATTATTAAGTATATCTATACTACTAGAGATGTAAAGGTCCTCTAGTTGTCAGAATAAAGAGATATTAAGATTTAAAGATGTAAAAGGTCTCTAATCGTCATGATTTTAACAATAATGATAAAATAGAAAATTAACAATTTAGTCTGTAGTCTGTAGACACTACACCCTACAACACCCGCCCCACCCACGCGGGGGTGGTGTCGTGGTCCCCCCCACAGACTAACTGGAACGCCTGGACCGGCTGCAACATCGGTGAGCCACTGTCAAAGTCAAAGTCAAACTATTCTTTATTCAAGTAAGCTTATTAATAAGCACTTTCGAATCGTCTGACATTATCAAGAGAGAGAAAAAATCTACTACTGGTTCAAACCCTACGCCGTTCCTGAGAAGAACCAGTACAAGTTCGCAACATTATTAAGTATATCTATATCTATACTACTAGAGATGTAAAGGTCCTCTAGTTGTCAGAATAAAGAGATATTAAGATTTAGAGATGTAAAAGGTCTCTAATCGTCATGATTTTAACAATAATGATAAAATAGAAAATTAACAATTTAGTCTGTAGTCTGTAGACACTACACCCTACAACACCCGCCCCACCCACGCGGGGGTGGTGTCGTGGTCCCCCCCACAGACTAACTGGAACGCCTGGACCGGCTGCAACATCGGTGAGCCACTGTAGACACTACACCCGCCCCACCCACGCGGGGGTGGTGTCGTGGTCCCCCCCACAGACTAACTGGAACGCCTGGACCGGCTGCAACATCGGTGAGCCACTGTAGACACTACACCCTACAACACCCGCCCCACCCACGCGGGGGTGGTATCCTGGTCACCCCCACAGACTAACTGGAACGCCTGGACCGGCTGCAACATCGGTGAGCCACTGTAGACACTACACCCTACAACACCCGCCCCACCCACGCGGGGGTGGTGTCGTGGTCCCCCCCACAGACTAACTGGAACGCCTGGACCGGCTGCAACATCGGTGAGCCACTGTAGACACTACACCCTACAACACCCGCCCCACCCACGCGGGGGTGGTGTCGTGGTCCCCCCCACAGACTAACTGGAACGCCTGGACCGGCTGCAACATCGGTGAGCCACTGTAGACACTACACCCTACAACAGACCGGATCCATACTGCAGATGGGTATTTCTCAAAGCGCAAACGGACATCTCATTCATCTGGCCATGTTTTTTTGGAAGTGGCTGTATCTTTTGGTACCATTTTCGGTCGTCAGATACAGCACCCGTTTCTCTATAAGACAACCAAAACCAACCTCAAATCATTCAGCCACTTCCAAAAAAACGTGACCAGATGAATGAGATGTCCGTTTACGCTCTGAGAAATGCCCAGATAGACCGAGCGCGAGCCATGCGGGGGTGGTGTTGTGGTGTTTATTTATTCTTAAGACCATTAATTTAGGAATATTGTTTTCTAAAATAAATAAAAAATATAGTCCAAGTCAATTTCCATGAAATGAACAGAGTTCTAGTAATTTTCTTTAGTACCAGTGACTGTTTTAGAGCTCAATCTTCAAATCGGCGACCGTTTTCTAGTCGTAATCCATTACAAAATCAATAAAGTTACAAATACTATAGCATTTTTGTCAGCCTCCGTAGCCTAGTTGGTAGTGACCCTGCCTACGAAGCTGGAGGTTCCGGGTTCGAATCCCGGCGAGGGCATTATTTGTGTATTTATTTATCACAAACATTTTGTTCCTTGGTCAATGTATCTATCTATTATATATATCGTCGGCTAGTACCCCACATCACAAGCCCTAATTGAGCTTACCGTAGGACTAGGTCGATTTGTGTCCAGTCAGTTTCAGTTTGTGTCGACTGTCGAGGATGTCCCAAGATTTTTTTTTCCACGAAATGAACAAAGTTCTAGTAATTTTCTTTAGTACCAGTGACTTTGCGCCCCTGTTTTAGAGCTCAATCTTCAAATCGGCGACCGTTTTCTAATCGTAATCCATTACAAAATCAATAAAGCTACAAATACTATAGAATTTTTATATTTTATTCAGTGCTTATGAATCTGACAGCTATTTGGACATCACGCCTACATATAGCGCTATCTGGAAGCAGAAAAATATCGAAAACCCCAGTAAAGCATTTCATCTATGGAGAATACCATGGGCTGTCCCGTACAAACGCGTGTATATTCCGATAATTTGAGATTTTTCGCGAGTTATTTTATTACGTCGTTGAGAATGCCAATTCCGTTATGTGCAAAATTTCAGGAACTAAAAATCTATTCAAAGTATATTTATTTACAGTCTTCTTTTGTCAATTTTTAATTTGTAATTAGCAATCTCAACGATAAGTTACTATATATATTTTTGAGCAATTTTCGACTCTTGTTAGTCAAGAAAGAGAACTTCGATAAACCTAAAATTTTGAGAAAAACCGTGTTCGTACGGGACAATGGTGGACTTTTTCGTGGAATGCACCCTATATCATTTTAATTTTCAATCCCACAGATGAAGGCCCTCTAGCCACCACATCTCTCGAAGACATCAGTTCAGACCTCGAACGCAACCATCGCGACCTCTGCCAAAACAGCCAATTATACTCGGAGAGCATGAAAGAGAGACAGACTCTGCCTGTGTACGCTATGAAGTCAACCATCATGGAAGCTATAAATGAAAATCCTGTTATTATTATTAGAGGGAATACTGGGTGCGGGAAAACTACGCAAGTAAGTACAAAATTATTACTTTTCTGAACAAGTGCCTCATCATGTTAGTTTTCTGTTGAATGCGTTGGAAGTTATCCAAGCTATAAATCAAAGCCCTGTTATTATTATTAGAGGAAATACTGGTTGCGGGAAAACTACGCAAGTAAGTAAATTATATACAAAATGATTAACCTTAAAGTGTCCGTTTTCTGGTAAATGCGTTCGAGGATATCCTTTTGTAGGTTTAGTTATAACTTATAACTGTAGTACTTGTATGCTTGGGACATGATTAGTACGTCAGTATGTCACCGCGAATAAATTCTAAATTTTTACTAACTATAAGAATAAAAGAGGGATGGACAGTTTATCTCGCAGCGACATGCTGTCGTACTAATCATGAGCTAAGCCTACAGGGGTGTGTGTATGAATGCAAAAATATCTACCCGTCTACCCCGATTTGCTTAAAATATGTATGCATAGCTACGAACAAATAAAACATGGAAGCCGCACGCCATAGTAAATTGCCTTTCAAAAACGGTCCTGAATTTTAGTTGACAAATGTCACTCCCTCGTCAATTATCACGGGCATCACGGCAATGAATTTCAATTTCAACCTATAAAATCTTAAACCGCCATTTAAAAATAGTTGTGATTGGTCCATCAAACTTTTGATTGGCTATATTCTATAAACATTTGTCAAAGACGTTGCGCTGAAATATGCGCAGTGTTAAGAAAAGCGCTATGTCCTGCCCATCTTGGCACAATTGAACAATTGATTTTGGGGGCATTTTTGAGCTGGTGTTAGACGTCCATGTTATATATGGTCGCAGATGCATAGTCACTAGTTTAATGAAATAAAGTTCAAAACAAACTTTGAAAGTGTTTGTTACATACCATAAACTCGTATTTTTTTTCGTAAAATTAATGATCTGGAATACTTGACCATTTCTTACATTTTTTTTCGTATGGTTGAAAAAATCGTAGTATACATAATTAGGCTATCGATTCCGACAGTTTTATAATAATAATGAATCACAGTAAATATTCATAATCACGATACCACAGTGGTTCCTGATTGTCCATCCTATTTGTATGAAAGTAAGGCAATTACCTCTGCATTGCCGTCTTTTTACATTAATCAAGATTAAAATATACATTTTTGTGAAGGTGCGTTTAAACCAAAAGAGCATTCGCTGTTCTAGCGCCCGTTCTACGAAATCAACCAATCACGTTTTGTGTACCGATCGAATTTCGTAGAGTGGGAGGTTAACAGCGAATGTTTTTTTAGTTTGAACGCACCTTTAACCAATTCCAAATTTGATTTAGGAAGAATCAGGGAAGCTATTCCATGTGTGTATGATTTAAGGTATCAAAATAAATTAATGGCCATAATATATTATAATCACCTTCTATACCTTATAATCCTTGGAATTATCCATACAAAACATAATACTGTACGGTCGAGGAAATTGAATGATTAGCAATTCATGGCTCACTTTACATTGGACGTGCTTAGTCCATACAAAACTACCAAATTAACTTGAACTGCAAAGTGCTAAACATACAATTTCCTCGACTGTACATCAAACATTTGCGCAGGTGTGCCAGTTCATCTTAGACGACTATATAGCCAGCGGGCAAGGCGCTTGGGCCAATGTTTGCGTCACACAGCCACGTCGAATCTCCGCTGTAAGCGTCGCCGAGCGAGTGGCGTCCGAGCGTTGTGAAGAGCTGGGCAATAGCGTTGGGTATGTTGGACAAACATTTGTGAAACGTGTTTGTTGATTGATATAGCTTGTGGTAAAGGTTGCGCCAATGTTTGCGTCACACAACCACGTCGTATCTCCGATGTAAGCGTCGCCGAGCGAGTGGCGTCCGAGCGTTGTGAAGAGCTGGGCAATAGTGTTGGGTATGTTAGAGAAACATTTGTGAAACGTTTTTGTTGGACTAAATATCTGTGACCAAGCTTTGGCCAATGTTTTCGTCACACGACGAATCTCTGAGCGAGTGGCTTCCAAGCGTTGTGAGGAGCTTGGCAGTATGTTGGATAAACATTTGTGAAACGTGTTTACTAGATTATTTAATTTAGATAGTGCCCAAGGTTGGACCAATGTTTGCGTCACACAACCACGTCGAATCTCCGCTATAAGAGTCGTTGATCGAGTAGCTTCCGAGCGTTGCGAAGAGCTGGGCAATAGTGTTGGGTATGTTGGACAAACATTTGTGAAACGTGTTTGTTGATTGATATAGCCTGTGGTAAAGGTTGGGCCAATGTTTGCGTCACAGCCACGTCGAACTTCCGCTGTGTAAGCTAATTTAGCATTATTCCTTCAGGTTCAAAATATGATTTCGAAAAAAAAGTATCGTAGGCCTTACGAGCTAGTGGCCAATGTTGGGCCAATGTTTGCGTGTCACTGCCACACCGAATTGGGTACCTTAAATTTTTCTAAGTAGCCCATATTATATTTTTTCTAGTTAGCAAACTCAAAATGAAGTTGAAAACTGTAGGTGGATTTTTTTTATTCCATTTTGTTATCCAGAAAAACATTTTTGAATCTCTCATTTGACAGAAATTTCGATTGACTAGATTAATAGAATTAATGCCTGTGCCTGCCTATGTAACGTCAATTTAAAAAAAAATATAAACTTCAATTCCGTCAGGTTGACATTTCTGACAATTTTCAAACATCGCCGCTATTATCATGACTTTGTTTGTACGCGTTATCCGCTTTAATTTTGCTATTTTCAATGACTTCTGCCTGGATTTTGTATACTTGCACGATCGACGATCGGCTACTTACTTTACATACGGATTTGGACGCTTTCACGGCGACTTGAACACGTATTTTGGCCAACGATGCTGCTCTTCTCGGCGACTCTTGTATTGCCCTAAGAATACTTGCACCCACCAACAGAAACTAACACTGAATTCGACTATCGTAAATACAATGGCTAACCAACATTCCAATGCATACGACAGAAAGTATTACGCGGACGAAATGAGATGTTTTGTACCATCGTGTAAAAAATATTCCCGACCTTCGATATTTGTGTGACCCCAACCTCTAAAAGAGGTATGGTGCGAAACGAATGGAAAGGGACCTGCCCAGATAAAAGATGCCACTATATGTCCGTGGGGAACATATTAACGTAAGTAAAAGTTTATGTGTGACAAATGTATATTAATGTATAATAAATTGAGATGTTATATCTAAATATAAAATATAGCCCTATCTACGTTTTGTAAATGTTCCAAAAATGTTTTATTCCAAGAATTGAATCCTGTTTAATACAATGTAATAGTGTAGGTATATAAAGCATACTCATCCTATTTTTGTACGGAACACCAATTTTCACTACAATAACCGAGCTGGAACAGGGATATATTTCATAGAACAGGGATTTATTCAGTTCTTGCCGTTCAAATAAATTATGTGGTACAATACTTAGGTGTTCATTTAAAAAGTGTAATATTGAAATATTTATTTATTTTGCAGATTGATGAAGAATGCTACAAAATTCAGAATGCTTCGATTAAAATCACCGCGCGGTTAATAATATGGAGAGTGCGGGAGTTCCAATTTTTGAAACCACACACTGTCATAGTAAACATTATGATACTTAGACGAGAGTGTAATCATTGCTTGTGCTTTGGTGAATTTGCAGGATGATTTAATAAAACTCTAAATTATTGATTGTTTGTCTTGTTTTATTGCAGTACCTACTACCTGCCTATTATTTGTCCTTAGAACTATTTAAGTACCTACAAAAGGTTTAGGGCCGATTCAGACTGGAATGGCAGCGGCCGGCAGCGACTACCTCGTTTCCTCGCTCACTGCCGCTGGCGGCCGCCCGCCGCAACTCGTCGTCGCCGAGGCCGCTGACGGTCGCTCGCCGCCTCCCGTCACCGCCAGCGGCCGCTTGCCACCTCCTGAGGCCGCTGGCATGGGCGACCGGTTGGTGTGAGTGATGGCGGAACGCCGCGAGCCGCCTCGCGTCACCGCAGGCAACCGCCGCCGCCCGGCCGCGCGTCTGCCAGCAGCGCCGCGCGGCCGCCGCCAGCGACTCCGCGCAGCCGTCAGCGACACCGCGCGACCTTTTCGAGTATTTCAAGCGACACAGATATTTTTTAATATGCAGATGAAATCTAAAATTATTTCACAATGAAAGGGATTGCCGGGTTGCTGCCGGCCGCAGCCATTTCGGTCTGAATCAGCCCTAACGGTCACATCGCATATGTCATCCGCAAGTTATTTAGTGAAAAAAAAAGAGGATCGAAAAATATGTGTCTTGTGATGTACATTGCGAATTATTTAAGGGCTAATAAGAAAATCTAATACATTCCAATGGAATCATTAATTCATTAACTTACAAAAGACACAAACAAAATTTTCAACTGCAAAACCGCTGAACCGGGTTTGAGAAAGATATGTAACAAACTGCTACAAAGCTTACTTATAGACAAAAGCCTGCATTGGTTTACTTGTTTAAGGACTTTGGTGTCACAGTCAGACTCACACACATTGATTAAACTTATGGGGTATGAGGAGATTGGGGAGTAGGTACACACGGTGTTACATGACGAAACCGAATAACTTTAACAGCATATTCCTGAGCAGGGATCGGATACCAAATTTTTCTACATACTACTGTTCTAATTTAATTCTTTTTCGTTCTTCGGTAGGTATATAAATTCTTTGTAAATGGAGTAGTTTAAAAATATGATGTTGTTCATTACATAAAATATTGAGTACTACGTAAAGAGTATAAAACAATTTAAAATATTGGGCTAATTCGAGGTTTTTCTAAAAAAACCGGTTCCGATGACTGTTCCTAAATTTCCTTCTTACGACTTCAGAATTAAACTGTTAAAGTTATTCGGTTTTAACGTATTACACCGTGTATAATTTATATTACTAATGATTAACAACAACTTGTCATTACATCTCTTAATTTATAACTTCTCATTTTGAGTTTGGGGTAAATATTGCTTTTCCAAAATATTTCTGACTTCTGCAACAAATTGTTTCCATAACCACTTCTAGAAGCCCTGGAAAAAGGAAAAATTATACATGACACTTGGATAAGGTGTGTTATTGTTATAGACAAGACATTATTAACAGGTTAACATCC
Source organism: Thaumatotibia leucotreta (assembly GCA_025490895.1). Classification (NCBI taxonomy): domain Eukaryota; kingdom Metazoa; phylum Arthropoda; class Insecta; order Lepidoptera; family Tortricidae; genus Thaumatotibia; species Thaumatotibia leucotreta. The sequence goes on along the minus strand of JALPQI010030596.1, from coordinate 17,494 downwards.
AACTTGATGTTCAAGCAACTTACACAATGTTTTCACACGTCTAATCACTGCTATGTTGTGCTTGTCGCTAGTCCTTAAATATTCTGTAATAAATAATCGCCATGTCCATGCCCGGCAAGTTTCCGGTGTCTGCTTTAACAAACACCTTCGCTAAGCTCATTTTATTTGATAAATCACTTGGAGAAACACTCGTCAGGGTAATTCAAGAGTCGTCGAGAAGAGCAGAATCGTTGTCCAAAATACGTGTGCAAGCGTCATGAAAGCGTCCAAATCCGTATGTAAAGTAATTAGCTGATTGTCGATCGTTCATGTATACAAAATCCAGGCGAAAGTCATTGAAAATAGCAAAATTAAAGCGGATAACGCGTACAAACAAAGTCATGATAATAGCGGCGATATTTGAAAATTGTCAGATGTCAACCTGACGGATTGACGTTTATTTATTTTTTTAATTAACGTTACATGAGCAGGCACAGGCATTCATTCTATTAATCTAGTCAATCGAAATTTCTGTCAAATGAGAAATTCAAAAATGTTTTTCTGGATAACAAAATGGAATAAAAAAAATCCACCTACAGTTTTCAACTTCATTTTGAGTTTGCTAACCAGAAAAAATATAATATGGGCTACTTAGAAAAATTTAAGGTACCCAATTGTGAATACGAGTGAATGCATGATCAGCAGAGTGAATCAATGAAGATCCCACTTGCTGATACTATAAAGGTACAAGGAAATTCACCCCTACGCTACTACGACAAGGTCCTTTTACTAAAAACTATTTGACGTAACTCCCTATTCATCTTGAGACTTCCTTATACCCGGGTTAGGCCTCTAACTCGAAATTAAACAACGGTTAGTAGTGACAGAAAATATGATCGTAACTAGTTAACCCCGTGTTAGACGGTTAGACCTAGAGATTACATTGTGCAAGTTGTTAAGACTATTATATCTTACAGGTACTCCGTGCGATTCGAGTCCATATTGCCACGGCCATACGGCTCAATAATGTTCTGCACCGTCGGCGTACTGCTCAGAAAACTGGAGGGCGGACTGAGAGGCGTCAGTCATGTTCTAGTTGACGAGGTAAATAATATTTGGGGGTATTTCTCAGAGCGTAAACGGACATGGCTGATGAAATGAATGATTTGAGGTTGGTTTTGGTTGTCTTATAGAGAAACGGGTGCTGTATCTGACGACCGAAAATGGTACCAAAAGATGCAGCCACTTCCAAAAAAACGTGACCAGATGAATGAGATCTCCGTTTACGCTCTGAGAAATGCCCTTGGTAGGCTTGTGTCCTATTTTTTATTTACTGTGTTCAGGGCCGGATTTAGAGGTTGAGAGGCTTCGGGGTGAAGGAGTGGAGGCCCCCTGGCCCCCAATTATTTTCCAAATAAAGTAGACAATTTTTTTAGTCCAGTTTTTCAATAAATATTTTTTTGTAGAAACAAGTATAGATTATTTTATTATTTAATAAACATATAAATATAATCGAAAACGAGAATTATCTGAAATTAAATTTTAGCGTTGACGAACGGAATCTTCCGAGCTTTTTTTGCCGAAAAATCGTTGATGATTTCGCTGAAATCTAGTTGTACGAGTAGATCAGACTCAAAAAAAATGTACTAGTGTTTACTAGTTGGAATTTGAAATTTTTTTTCGAATTCTATTGTGGGGGCCCCTCTTTCGTGGAGCCCCGGCTCCCCCCCTAAATCCGGCCCTGACTGTGTTGATCGATGCGGTTTATCGTGAATATCAAATATCTGTATGGGACCTGGGTCACAAGGGAAAGAACAGCGCTAGCTTTGCCAGCTACATGCTTAGTTGTGATCCAAATCCCATACAGATATTTGTGGCAAGCTATAGTTGTGTGCTTATTTGTTAATTAATTGTGTCTCGGTCTACTGCAAATAAACTAAAGCAAATAAGGGTTTTTAACCCATTAACCGCCGGTCACAGGTAGGATATATACGACATATCCTACCTGTGACTTCAATGCTGCTAGCGCCACAGTCGCATATTTACAACACAAGTAGTGACAGGGATTTTAGGTGTAATATGTAGTCCTTAATGGCTATGCAACAATGATAACGAAGATCCAAGGGTCAACTTACAAATATGAGACCATTATTTCTTTCTTCCTATTGCCTTTTACGAAAAAAAAAAAACAAATTTATTATATAGAAGAACTCGTATGGCTAAATACTGTTTTACCTCAGACGTGTCCTGCCGCAGTCGTATATATCCAACAATAGTGATGCGACCAATTTTATCTTGCTTTATTTAGAAGTTGTGCATATGGTTTACACGAATTAAGAATAATACGTAATAATAATGTAAGTAATTGTATTTGTCTTTAATCTGAATAATAATCATCACACTTATGTTTTTTATTATTATTTAGAATGGAATTATATATAATTTATTTGACGTTCGACTTTATACGATGTTCAGTATCTACAACACTAGTACTTTCAATGCTATCTAAAGTGTCCAGCGCCAGAGTCGCATTTATCCAACTGCTTATGACGTCATAAGCGTGCAGAATTCGATAATAGTGAGGGTACTTAGTTATGATTAATAACAAATTTATTAGTGGATAGGTACTTATATTATCGGATTCACTTCATTACATACTCACAGTAGAGGCTAACAGTAACTAGCAAAATGACAACCGTTGAAGAATTAATAAGAATTTTGGAAGGCTGTGAGGAACAAACTGAAGAATTTGAGACAGATGATGAATTAGAATTAGATGAAAAGGTAATGAGTGCTGTCTTCTTCAAAATTATCATAACAGCGTTAATCAAAACATTCCTTTTTTTATTTAAAGTAAGATTTAATTGAAATCGTAGTATACTTTTGGTTTAAAATATCTATGACAATTTATAATGGAGTACAAACACACAATACAAAATATAATTTACTGTTATCATTTACTAAAATTAATATTGGTAATAATATCGATTACCGGAAACGACGCGGTTTGCAAGCACTATCCACTTTAACATTTTCCTATTTCTCTACCGCCGGAGTCGTATATTTCCAACAATAGGGATTCCAAAAACAAAATTTTGTTAAAATATTGTCTCGCTTTAAATCTAGGTTACAGTAGTATTCATTTACTAAATTGGATGCCGTTTGATGTTGTATATTTTAATTTTATTAACATATGACGTTTATTTACATTTTATAAATAATACACAATTTTGTTATCTTTTAAAGTATACCACATGATAAAATATCGTAGCAGCGATTACATCACTACGGTTTCGGTACGAAAACGGCGTGTGGCGCTAGAGGCGCATAATTTTAACGGAGCAACCGGCGGTTAATAGGTTAATACTTTTTCTGCCACTATGGGGCGGTGTGATGGCAGCACTTTCAATTCCCATGGAATGAAAAAGTTCTAAGTAGTATTTTTTTAGTGCCAGTTATTTTGCGCTCCTGTTTGAGAGCTCAATTTTCAGTTCGGTGAATTTTATATTTAGTAATAGTAGTAGAGTATTTGGAACTCACGCCTACGTAGCGCTGTCTAGTGGCAGAAAAAATGTCGAAAACCTTCATTAAGAATTACTAACTAACTCTTGTGTATTTATTCTACTATACTTACTACATTTTGATGAATAACGTGCTATTTTAGAATTATAACTAACCTGAGACTCAAACATATTAAAATATGATTGAACCGGGTTACTCACGTATTTAAGTTGATGATTGTACGCGTCGGGCTTTGGCCGAGGGTGCTCCGGACGAGGAAATACGTGCTGGTAAAATACGTGAGTAATCCGGTTCGATAATATTTGAATAACGTCCTATTTTTCCATTAAAATTGTCAGGTCCACGAGCGGGACGCAGACACAGACTTCGCTCTAATTCTACTCCGAGACATGGCACACACGTATCCCGATCTGCGAATCATACTCATGTCCGCCACCGTCGATACTACACTCTTCACCAGCTACTTCGGAAACTGCCCCGTTATCGAGGTAAGAAAATACAACCAATAAAGAACCATGCCTAACTTTGTATGGAACTTTGCCCCAAAGTCAACACAGCTAAAAGTTACATTGTTGAATAGGTCTTTCAATCTACTTAATTTCATTCTATGGGCATCCAGATGAATTCCATTGCAGACCTGAGATATTCATATTTTTGTCAGCGTGAATACAATTGATCAGAAATACTGTTCGTTAATAATTAGGATACCGAAGTGTGTAAAAAAAGAATGTGCACAAGTGATTGTATGTTAACCACCTCACTCGATTTGTTTTTTTTTTCTTTTGACAGCAGCCTTTATTTTACATACAAATAAGGGAAATCGCTGGTAGCTGCAGCTATCCAAACAAACTAGTGGCTGAATCTACAGATTTTTTGTACTGAATTAGCTCGTATTCACGCTGACAAATATATGAATATCTCAGTTCTGCAATGGAATTCGATTTCGTGCCCATAGAATGATATGAAGTAAAGTTAACGACCTATTTAATGATCCAACTCTCATGTTTGTTGGTCTTGGGGCAATTTTGACGCATAGTCCTTTTAAGAAAAGATATAAATGGTATCAATTGCTCAAATATTTTCCATCACTGAAACAAACAAAATAGACTTCGCTTTATACATAATATTGATTTAAACTTTCACGATTATCATTGTCCCTTATATTTCGATCCGAACCACTGGATTGAGTTCCATAACCCGAAAGTTCTCTCAATTGAACGTATTCATCGTACCTAATCGTTGTATTATTTTACTATTATACAGTATGTATCACCTCGTAGAGCAAAGAAAGAAACCCATTAATGTTTAGATCATACTAAACAACTTTTACTTTTACTATTTTCATATTTTTTTAGGCTGGCAATAAAATGTCCCAGAACAAAAAAGTGCCACTTTTTTCCTTCTCTCCTAGGAGGGAAAAATACACCCGTTTTCATACAGGTGTGAAATAGAATATTCCTTTACTTCACAAACTCTTCAACAATTCGTATTTCGCTGTCTAATGTAACCCCATTTTTACTTCTTTCTTGAGACTTAAAACGAAATATTAACCCCCCTATTCATAAACGTCTGCTAACTTAACAAGCCGCTAATAATTGTTTGTCACTTTCGGTCTTAACAGTGTGTCCATAAGAGCAAAAGGGACAAAAAATTATTAGCGGCTTTTTAAGTTAGCAGACGTTTATGAATAAGGGGGTAAGTAAAGAATTCCTTGACTAACAGGTACCCGGACGCACATTCCCGGTCCGTCAATATTTCCTCGAAGACTGCATCGAGTTGACAAAGTTCGTGCCGCCGGTGGACTCCCGGAAACGGAAGGCGTCAGGAAAGAAGGCTAACAAGGACGATGGGGATGATGATGATGATGAAGGTCAGTCTGGCCCTTTTTTAAGGAAAAACTAACATGTATATGGTGAATCCGGAAAATATCACCATGGGGGGGGGTATTTCTCAGAGCTTAAATGGACATCTCATTCATCTGCTCACGTTTTTTTGGAAGTGGTTACATCTTTTGGTATTATTTTCGGTCGTCAGATACAGCACCCATTTCTCTATAAGACAACCAAAGCCAACCTCAAATCATTCAGCCACTTCCAAAAAAACGTGACCAGATGAATGAGATGTCCGTTTACACTCTGAGAAATGCCCGGGGGATAATCGTATGACGTGATTAATGGTCAAGCCCATACTTGAAATTTAAACGTTCGTGAAACATAATAACTATAAATATAATTATAACGGTTAAACCACAGATGTCATATATACCATAGATCAAGCAAACGTATCTACTTAGCGTGTCCAATGAACTCAGTAAAATCTACTGAGTTGTCCGTCTTTAATCGCTGCTTGCAGCTATCGGGCGTCAAATTTTGTAAGTTGAAGTGAACAAAAACATTAATAATGCCTCCTTAAGTAATGCAATTGCAACAACACAAAAAATATGAATACTCAAGGGCCTCAGACATATTTAAAATCATAGGCAAGTAACAACTTCAGTACAAAATCTGACACGCTCGGCCGCCATACAAATGAATGAACTTGTTTCTTCTATCCAAATCTAATTCTGTGGGTTAAACTCACGCGTATTTATAAAATATATAACATTATATGTATATATAAAATTGTTGTCATTTACAAATAGGTGTGGCCGTCGACGAGCAGGAGGAAGATTTGAACAAGGTCGCTCCACTCGGTAACGATTATTCACCGCAGACTGCCCAATCTATGGCCAAACTCTCTGAGAAGGATGTAAGTATTAGCTTAAGCAAACAGAAATAAAAACTATATTTCGATATATCAAAACAATTTATAACGTTAAGCCTGTTTTATCCCGGTGGTTTTAAATATAAAGCTAGGTTAGATCTCGAAATGTCAATAAATATGTATGTTATACCTGTATGTTATATGTATGTTACCTATAATAAAGACCTCGTTAACCTATCAACTAATTACTATATTGTGCCATATATTCCTAAATCTTGATATTTTATTACCGCCAATAAGCTTAGACGTGAAATATTAAGATTTTATGATTTAAGTGTACCCCAAAAATTAGTGATAACTTCAACAAAAGAATATAATATTTTCTTCGGTTACCGCAAGGATTAATCATAAAATAAAACTGAAAAACGGATAAACTCACGTACATTAATTAAATTTAACTTCATCCCGACGGGTCAGTCGCCCGCAGACCACGAACCCTGTAAAGTGTTCGAAACGTCGGGATGAAGTTAAATTTAATTAATATACGCGAGATTATCCGTTTTTCAGAATATAAATTAAAAGATTTATAAGGGCATTTTCACTTCTAGGGACACCCAATTAGCTTAACTCTCACTAAAATATTAACTTCGATGTCAGCTTTGTAATGACAATTAAGCATTAAATATTAACAAAAATATGTTTTTATCATTTAATCCAGAAAGAATACGCGTATATGCAATATAAAAACACGAATAAAGTGGATTTACGTAAATATTTCATGCTTAATTGTCGTTAAAAAGCTGACATCGAAGTTTACTTTTTAGTGAGAGTTAAGCTAATTGGGTGTCACTAGAAGTGAAAATGCCCATAAGTTATTCATGAATAAATTTAATGTTATAATCTTCACAGTTAAGCTTCGAGCTCATCGAAGCCCTGCTAGTCTACATCAGCTCCCTCAACAGCGACGGGGCAGTCCTAGTATTCCTACCAGGTTGGAACCTCATCTTCGCACTCATGAAGCATCTGATGCAGCACAGAATGTTTGGAGACCAGTCCAAGTATATTATACTGCCGCTGCACAGTCAGATTCCTAGGGAAGATCAGAAGAAGGTGTTTGTTACCCCGCCTCCGGGGATTATCAAGGTAAGAATATCGTTTAAGGGAGTCTTAATACAGAAATAACAGAATTGGACATGTGAAGTAGGCAGTAAGAAAGGAAAATTTAGGAAAATGCTAGAAAAGAAAGTGGGATGAAACCATATCTTCGCTCTCATATTCAAAAATGTAGTGTAATATAGGAATAAGGCTAAAGGTAAGACTTTAATTTTTAGAGAACCTTAGTTGAGAATAGGGATGATGGCTGTAGTTAAAATTAATTATTTAACATTATGCACGACATAATACACGAATTATTACTAAGCTAGTAGGTCATTTGGCAGTACTCAAACGTGACGTCACTTTTGAGTATTTCATATAAAATTCCATAGTGGTGATCGTTTTGACAGTTCGAAAAAAGATGCTCATTTGACTTGCCAGTCATCATGCCTATTCTAGGCGCGAAGTAGATTGTACGAGGAAATACAACCAAGCGAAAGCAGATTGGAGTGCATGAGAACAGGTCCTTAGACCGAAAAGTCATGTAGATACAAGTCAATTTCGTCCTCAGGGACTAGATACTTAAAAGAGGTTTGTATACCTAATACTAGACTTCTTAACCCTTAACTTGGCAGTGTATCTTTAAAGATACATACATTTTGACCCACTTTTTGTATTTTTTTTTGCTTTACACAGCAGCGAGGAGGCTAGAACGAACGCACGATTTTTTTAAATTCTGCTATGTTTAGTGTTTTAAGCTTACCGTGGAATATCGATTTATGTCAAATAAAATTGACATATGACATTTCATCGCTTATTAACATCATCAGCCTGTATCAGTCCACTGCTGGATAAAGGCCTCTCCTATTATCGATGCATATCAACGCATTACGGTACATGCCCATAATCGCCGCGCTGGGCAAACGGGTTGGCGATCGCAGTAGTATATCCACTATGATGATGGCTGCTGCCCAACATCAATAAATGTGAGTTTAGTAAAACGTCCCACTTTGTCGTTTGCCATAAAGCCGCATTGTCAGCTTATTCATATGAAGATACAAGGAAATCTCGTCTTTATAGTAAGCGACAAAGTGGGACGTTTTACTAAAAACTAACGATACCCACGGGAAGAGTTGGAGTGGTGACAATTAATGTCCATTCGTTTTTTAATATGAGTTTATTGTTAAAGGTTATCCTCTCAACGAATATCGCGGAGACATCGATCACGATCAACGATGTGGTGTACGTGATAGACTCGTGCAAAGCCAAGATGAAACTATTCACGTCGCACAACAACATGACATCCTATGCTACCGTGTGGGCTAGCAGGACTAACTTGGAACAGGTAGGGTACCAGTGTTGACACTTACCTGACAAGCACCACTTTTACCTGACAAGCACCACTTTTACCTGACAGGCACCACTTTTACCTGACAAGCACCACTTTTACCTGACAAGCACCACTTTTACCTGACAAGTATCAGTGATATCACCTTTACCTGACAGGGACCAGTGATGTGAAAAACTTAAGAAAGTCACCTGTTATTTGTGCGAGTGACGTGTTCGAATAGAGAACACATTTAAAATTAGTAACAAACAAACAAACGCGTATTCGAACACGTCACTCATACACAACAGGTGACTTTCTTAAGTTTTTCACCTATACACTTTGATCATAAAAGTTACGCCAAGTCATCAAAGTGTCAAAACTTATGAAATAAAACCATGAAAACGGATAAACTCGCGTATATTAACTAATTTTAACTTCATTCCGACGTTTCAAACACTTTACAGGGTTCGTGGTCTGCGGATGACTGTAAAGTGAACCCTGTAGTTTCGGTAACCGAAGAAAATGTCAAAACTGAATTTGAACTTTGCGCTCATACGAAGACGCATGCAAAGTGAATACGAATGCTATTGAATACGAAGAGCGTACTATTTTTGCGTATAGTGAACCCACATATTTAGAGCGTGAAATAGTTACGCCTCGAGTGCGAAAAACAAGAAATTCGAAACGAGAGGCGATGTTTTAAAACACGACCGAAGGGAGCGTTTTAAATCGACACGAATTTCCTTTTTGCACGTGTCTCGGACGACGTTTTGTAGTACAGCCGAGGAATTTAATTTCCTACCCATTTCGTACCTTGTCACAGTGACAATCAATATGAAAGCTGCTAGGACTGTCATATTATAGCTACTCTACTATGACAAGGTACGAAATGGGTAGGAAATTAAATTCCTCGACTATACAGATGGCCCTCCGAGGTTTTGGACCTGACGTAAAATGATCCACTTCTCGCACTAGATCCTAAAAAACAGCACAATCTGTACTAAAAAGTAATATAAAATGCTCTAAATAGTTTTTTTTTTAGTACAGATGGTGCGTTTTTTAGGCTCTAGTGCTAGAAGTGTGTCATTTTACGTCAGGTTCAGGCCATCTGTACTAAAAAACCTACGAGACACGTGCAAAAACGAAATTCGTAACTCGTGTCGATTTAAAACATCGCAACTAGTTTCGAATTTCATGTTTTTCGCACTTGTGTCGTAATGTGCTACTATACAGGGTGTAAGTCTAATACGGGCGAAGCTCTTAACGGGTGTTAGTTTACGACATAATAAGTACATTCAAATAACTTTTACTTAAAATTAGAGCAACAAAATTTTCCATACAAAATAATTCGGCGCGCAATGTAGAGCAACATACGCGAGTTAAACACTCGATGACAGCTAACTTCAAAAGCAGATGACATATCAACAATAACAAATGTTCGTACCTACATTGCTGCTCCGATAATCTTAAAAAAATTCTGTGGGGTCATAATTAAGAGTAACTTAAAAAAAACCTTGTAATCCATGATTACACTAATGAATCCCATGCCTGGTTTAATTGATCGCCCGTATTAGACTTACACACTGTATTGTTCTAATATTTTTATTCAATTATATAATATTATAATTATATAATATTTTTGTCAGCCTCCGTAGCCTAGTCGGTAGTGACCCTGCCTACGAAGCAGGAGGTTCCGGGTTCGAATCCTGGCGAGGGCATTATTTGTGTATTTATTTATCACAAATATTTGTTCCTTGGTCGTGGCTGTCTATGTATTTAAGTATCTATATGTATCTATCTATTATATATATCGTCGCTTGGTACCCACATCACAAGCCTTAATTGAGCTTACCGTGGGACTAGGTCGATTTGTGTAAGATGTCCCAAGATATTTATTTATTTTTATAAATTTGCAGCGTAAAGGTCGCGCGGGTCGCGTCCGCGCCGGCGTGTGTTTCACGCTGTGCTGCCGCGCGCGCTACTCGCGCCTCGAGGAGCATCTCGCCGCTGAGATGTTCCGCACACCGCTGCATGAGCTGGCGTTGAGGTAAACCTCTTGATACATTCTAGTGCCCTGGTAGTTTGACACTGGATCGTAAAGGTCGCTTCACGCTGTGCTGCCGCGCGCGCTACTCGCGCCTCGAGGAGCATCTCGCCGCTGAGATGTTCCGCACACCGCTGCATGAGCTGGCGTTGAGGTAAACCTCTTGATACATTCTAGTGCCCTGGTAGTTTGACACTGGATCGTAAAGGTCGCTTCACGCTGTGCTGCCGCGCGCGCTACTCGCGCCTCGAGGAGCATCTCGCCGCTGAGATGTTCCGCACACCGCTGCATGAGCTGGCGTTGAGGTAAACCTCTTGATACATTCTAGTGCCCCGGTAGTTTGACACTGGATCGTAAAGGTCGCTTCACGCTGTGCTGCCGCGCGCGCTACTCGCGCCTCGAGGAGCATCTCGCCGCTGAGATGTTCCGCACACCGCTGCATGAGCTGGCGTTGAGGTAAACCTCTTGATACATTCTAGTGCCCCGGTAGTTTGACACTGGATCGTAAAGGTCGCTTCACGCTGTGCTGCCGCGCGCGCTACTCGCGCCTCGAGGAGCATCTCGCCGCTGAGATGTTCCGCACACCGCTGCATGAGCTGGCGTTGAGGTAAACCTCTTGATACATTCTAGTGCCCTGGTAGTTTGACACTGGATCGTAAAGGTCGCTTCACGCTGTGCTGCCGCGCGCGCTACTCGCGCCTCGAGGAGCATCTCGCCGCTGAGATGTTCCGCACACCGCTGCATGAGCTGGCGTTGAGGTAAACCTCTTGATACATTCTAGTGCCCTGGTAGTTTGACACTGGATCGTAAAGGTCGCTTCACGCTGTGCTGCCGCGCGCGCTACTCGCGCCTCGAGGAGCATCTCGCCGCTGAGATGTTCCGCACACCGCTGCATGAGCTGGCGTTGAGGTAAACCTCTTGATACATTCTAGTGCCCTGGTAGTTTGACACTGGATCGTAAAGGTCGCTTCACGCTGTGCTGCCGCGCGCGCTACTCGCGCCTCGAGGAGCATCTCGCCGCTGAGATGTTCCGCACACCGCTGCATGAGCTGGCGTTGAGGTAAACCTCTTGATACATTCTAGTGCCCTGGTAGTTTGACACTGGATCGTAAAGGTCGCTTCACGCTGTGCTGCCGCGCGCGCTACTCGCGCCTCGAGGAGCATCTCGCCGCTGAGATGTTCCGCACACCGCTGCATGAGCTGGCGTTGAGGTAAACCTCTTGATACATTCTAGTGCCCTGGTAGTTTGACACTGGATCGTAAAGGTCGCTTCACGCTGTGCTGCCGCGCGCGCTACTCGCGCCTCGAGGAGCATCTCGCCGCTGAGATGTTCCGCACACCGCTGCATGAGCTGGCGTTGAGGTAAACCTCTTGATACATTCTAGTGCCCTGGTAGTTTGACACTGGATCGTAAAGGTCGCTTCACGCTGTGCTGCCGCGCGCGCTACTCGCGCCTCGAGGAGCATCTCGCCGCTGAGATGTTCCGCACACCGCTGCATGAGCTGGCGTTGAGGTAAACCTCTTGATACATTCTAGTGCCCTGGTAGTTTGACACTGGATCGTAAAGGTCGCTTCACGCTGTGCTGCCGCGCGCGCTACTCGCGCCTCGAGGAGCATCTCGCCGCTGAGATGTTCCGCACACCGCTGCATGAGCTGGCGTTGAGGTAAACCTCTTGATACATTCTAGTGCCCTGGTAGTTTGACACTGGATCGTAAAGGTCGCTTCACGCTGTGCTGCCGCGCGCGCTACTCGCGCCTCGAGGAGCATCTCGCCGCTGAGATGTTCCGCACACCGCTGCATGAGCTGGCGTTGAGGTAAACCTCTTGATACATTCTAGTGCCCTGGTAGTTTGACACTGGATCGTAAAGGTCGCTTCACGCTGTGCTGCCGCGCGCGCTACTCGCGCCTCGAGGAGCATCTCGCCGCTGAGATGTTCCGCACACCGCTGCATGAGCTGGCGTTGAGGTAAACCTCTTGATACATTCTAGTGCCCTGGTAGTTTGACACTGGATCGTAAAGGTCGCTTCACGCTGTGCTGCCGCGCGCGCTACTCGCGCCTCGAGGAGCATCTCGCCGCTGAGATGTTCCGCACACCGCTGCATGAGCTGGCGTTGAGGTAAACCTCTTGATACATTCTTGTGCCCTGGTAGTTTGACACGTGATCGACACCAAATAAAAATATATTTTGGGACAAGTATAGCGTTGAAAATGTCGGAAAAAATCAAATGGTTTTTTTTCGGGAATATGTGAAAATTTTGTTTTTTTCCGTTTTTTTCGGGTTTTTACAGAAATAATCAATGTCACTATCACTGTCACTCCTTGTCATCTATTTCAATTGACTTTTCTTCGATGACATCGCGTTATCCTGGTAAAAGTGAAAATTAGATCTAATTCGCATTGATTTATAGTTGAAAATTATAGTGGAAACTTTAATTGATTTTTTCGAAAAAATCCGGAAAAAAACAAGCTGTTTGGAAAGAATCGGGATTTAATCCGGAAATTTTCAACGCTAGACAAGTAAGATTCTTACAGGTAAATTCACCAAAGCTAGCACGAATGGAATTAATGAAATGAATGACATCTATCATTGTGTGTTGGCTCTGCTATACCAACCTGTATCTACTACCATTTTGACATCCACACATAGATGCATTCTGTCACTTACTCGATCCATTAATGCTAGCTTTCGTGAATTTACCTGTACACAAATCGACCAAGACCCACAGTAAGGTCAATTAATAAAACTTTATTACAGCGCTTTATACTCTACATTGATTCTTATCTCCTGGTCATAGCACTCACTATTCTAATCCATCAATGAAGTACATATTGAATTATCATTAATTGTTACACTCTTGCCGGCACCACACGGCAAAAACGGTTCCCGACATATTAAATAATATTCATGCCAAGGCCGTTTAAGTGGGAAATGTCTCGGATGACGTGTAATTGTGATCCAATTTATCCCATTTAACGGCCGAGGTGTGTATATAATTTTTCTGCTCAACGGAGCCGGCAGGCGGTAACTTAGTTTAGCGCAGCGGCCGGCAGAAAATTGTATTATTCACATATAGTACATTTATACATTTCTAAAATAACCTTACCTTCCAGCATCAAACTCCTCCGTCTCGGCAGCATCGGTCACTTCCTCTCCAAAGCGCCAGAACCGCCGCCACTAGACGCCGTCATCGAAGCAGAAGCCATGCTGCGAGAACTTGGCTGTCTCGACCACAACGACGCGCTCACACCTTGCGGCACTATCCTCGCTAAACTGCCCATCGGTATGTAATAGGGTGTCCCCTATTTTACGAGTTTTAGAAATTAATAACGCATACCCCCTAAATCGGTTTATTTTACCTCAAAACACACTGAAAAAAAATCAGTTCATTTCTGTAACTGCAACCCGTGCCGATTTTCATGCCATTTTCCTATACAATGTATGAAAATGATCAAAATTTTTTTTCGTTTTTTTTTATTTTTTTCTATGGCATTAAAATATACTACTGTCTTATAAACATTTTATCATAAAATTAACTTGATGAGAACAGAAAAACAATACATTATTATCAACTTACTGTCTGACTAATTTTTTTCATAGTAATTTGTATGGGAATTTCAGATGAAAGTCGGCACGGGTTCCTGTTACAGGAATGAGCAGATTTTTTTTTTCAGAGTGTTTTGGGGTTATAAACGCCGATTTAGGGGGTATGCGTTATTGATTTCTAAAATTCGTAAAATAGGGGACACCCTAGTATGTAACCTACTGGCCATCAGACGTCAGCCATGCTGCGAGAACTTGGCTGTCTCGACCACAACAACGCTCACACCTTGCGGCACTATCCTCGCTAAACTGCCCATCGGTATGTAACCTACTGGTCATCAGACGTCAGCCATGCTGCGAGAACTTGGCTGTGACCACAACAACGCTCACACCTTGCGGCACTATCCTCGCTAAACTGCCCATCGGTATGTAACTTATATCATCATCAGCTTATGATCAAACCCCGGACAACGGGTGCAAAAATGAACATTTCATTAGTGCTTGATGAAATATCGACTATTCTATCGACATCCATATGAACGATTTTTTAATTGGAAATTTATAGATCATGCTAATTATGTTTCCCTAGTAGTTCCAATTCTTTTTCAGATATCAAAAAATATATAAGATTTTTAAAATGAATTCACCTATTTTTTTAGTCAACACATTATGATATTTTTTGTGAATAATTTCGCCTTGAGGATGTAAAAGTAATCAACAAGTGCACTTTGAAATTTTGAACGACATTCAATCTGCTTTTTAGGTTTTAATTTCGGTTTTGTAACTGTCCTATGTTACTAGGTATTATTGACATATTATTGTTTATCAATTTTAGATCGCAATGCCTCTGATTACGTACGGTTGCATAAATTACTGTTGATCAATACATTTCTTATTCATAAAATGTTGGTATGGATGTCGATAGAATAGTCGATATTTAACTAAGCACTAGTGACAAACGCATTTTTGCTCCCATCATCCGGGGTTTGTATATCATCATCAGCCTATGATAGTCCACTGCTGTAGGCCCCTCCTATTAACTATGCATATAGACGCATTAGGAGGTAAATGCCCATAATCGCCACGCTTGGCAAGCGGATTGGCGATCGCAGTAATGTGTCCACTATGATGACGCTGCTGCCCATCATCAATCTCTTATCAAATAATGGTCATTGACACTTCAATCCCTTAGTCGACTTTTACGACACCCGCAGGAGGAGTTGGGGTGTAACTTATATAGACATTTGTCAGCCTCCGTAGCCTAATTGGTAGTGATCCTGCCTACGAAGCTGGAGGTTCCGGGTTCGAATCCTGGCGAGGGCATTATTTGTGTATTTATTTATCACAAATATTTGTTCCTTGGTCATGGCTGTCTATGTATTTAAGTATCTATATGTATATATCTATTATATATATCGTCGCTTGGTACCTACATCACAAGCCTTAATTGAGCTTACCGTGGGACTGGGTCGATTTGTGTAATATGTCTCAAGATATTTATATTTATATATTTATATTTATTTATTTATATGTATTTTCTATAATTAAAAAAACACATAACTATACTGTTCGTCAGCAGAAAACTAAAAAAGTTTACAATTCTAAAAACTTGCATTATTTCATAGTCAGGCACTTCCAGAACATAATGTGATGTAAGCCATAACATCTTGTCGGCCTCCGTAGCCTAGTTGGTAGTGACCCTGCCTACGAAGCTGGGGGTTCCGGGTTCGAATCCCGGCGAGGTCTTTGTGTTTTTATTTATCACAAATGTTTGTTCCTTGGTCATGGCTGTCTATGTATTTAAGTATCTATAGTATCTATCTATTATATATATCGTCGCCTGGTACCCACATCACAAGCCTTAAATTGAGCTTACCGTGGGACTAGGTCGATTTGTGTAAGATGTCCCAAGATAACATGCGCACAAGAGGACACAACCTGAAACTAGTAACAACAAAGCACAAAACAAATATAGGAAAAAACTTCATTGCAAACAGAATAGTACAAGCTTGGAACAAATTACCCTCTGAAGTTGTGAACTCTACCAGTGTTAATCAGTTCAAAAATAGACTTGATAAACTATCCAAACAGTGAAATCGGGTTATGTGAACTATGATTTAGACGTACCAGCTTTAGCTGCCTGTCTAAAATAAAATAATAATAATATATTTTTTTTTTTATTTATCTTCCAGAGCCCCGCCTCGGCAAGATGATGGTCCTCGGCTTCGTTCTCGGCGTCGGCGACGCGCTCACCACCATGGCGGCCAATTCCACCACCTTTCCCGAAGTATTCGCCGTCGAGGGCCGTCGCCGCCTCATGCCGCACCAGCGCGCGTTGGCCGGAGAACGGGCTTCCGACCACGTGGCCATGCTTAATGCCTTCCAGGTCAGTTTTTTTTTTTTTTTTTTTTTTTTTTTTTTTTTTTTTTTTTTTTTTTTTTTTTTTTTTTTTTTTTTTAATCATTTATTTATTTAAAATTAGCGCTAACAGATAAACCTTACACGCTAATCTGTGGACATTTACGTAGTGATAACATTTATATTCTTAATTCTACCATGCATTTACAAAAAAAAAAACAAACATACACACACATTAATCGAATAAAATATAAGCAATGTCAAATAATATGTAAAAGGTCAAATAATAGGTATTAAAATTTAAAATTACATATGGGCAATGTCGGGTAATTCAAATAAATTTGGCAGATAATTACATTAAGATTAACAAACAAATAAATATAGTAAAAAATTCAACACGAACATTTGAAATAATTTAAATATGACTAAATTCTTTGGTACATTACTATAAATGATTGGTATTTTAGTGTGCATTAGGTAATGGAGCCAGTGGTAACTATTGATTCAACGTAGCGATACGATACGGCTAAGAATTTAGTTCTGGACAAGTCCATCTTCCCAGAGGTGTTCCGTCGAGGGCCGTCGTCGCCTCATGCCGCAAAAAAAATCAATGATTTTGTGCTGAGGTCACGTCCTCTGGGAGTTTGTTCCAAGATTTCACTACTTGGTTGCTCAAAAAGTGTTTAATAAGGGTTACTGTGAGATCTGTGACTCTCTAGTTTTAAGTGATGACCTCTCAGGCGATTGTTGTTATTACGTTTTGTGTTGTTCCAATTAATATTACTTAAGGAGGCATTATTAATGTTTTTTGTTCACTTCAACTTACAAAATTTGACACCCTAAAGCTGCAAGCTGCGATTAAAGACGGACAACTCAGTGGATTTTACTGAGTTCATTTGACACGCTAAGTAGATACGCCTT